>PVIW01000596.1:0-213896 GCA_004026585.1 Noctilio leporinus
GCTTTTGGATTGGATGGCTGAGGTGGGGATGCCACCTATGAACAGGGGACAGAGTTGGTACTTTTTGAGGGCAGAGACTGAGTTTGGAATCGTTCCCCTGGCACAGTCCCCAAGCCTTCTGGTTTCCCAACCAATTATCTAAAATAATGACTTGATTCTTCTTTTTCAAGACCACCAAACTCCAAATGCCTGAGGGCGAGAGGGGCAGCCTTTCATGTCCCCAGAGCCCTGGGAGGGCAGGAGGGCCGGGTGGGCAGTGGGAACCCAGCACTGTCCCAGGAGGCACAGTTCTGGCTTCAGATCCAGTTCCACCCTTAAGTCACAGAGAGACCTCAGCTTCCATCCGTTCAATGAGGAGAGTGAACTTCGGGAGCCCCGGCTCTGAGCTTAGAGGATCTATTTGCCTTCCCTTCTCCATCAGGCATTTTGTTCTTCCTTCCTTCCCCTCTCTGTCTTCAAATTCCTTTCCCCACTCATGCAGATGGGAGGTCTCCATTCTTTTGCTGATTGGTTTTGGCTATTTCTTGATCAGGGCCACCATTTTCTCAATAGGCAATGAAAAACTTTGATAGTCTCCCAAGCCTTGCCCATCTCTGATGCTCTCATCTTCCGGGAAGTCCATGTGAAGAGCCCCAGGTGGTGCACAGTGCGGGAGTGATGGACAATCTGGGTGGGGCACTCCATGCACCCATCACAGGGGCCCTCATCTCTCCGATGCCCCAGCTGCCACCCACCGACTGGCCCACCAGGCTGCTCAGGGGGACTCTGTGGAAATGGTTGAGACGGAGCCCAACAGACAGAATATGTTGTCATGCTCTTTTACGTGTCAACTTGAGTGAGTCACAGTCTCTGTTCATTCAAACATTATCTAGGTGTTGTAGTGGAGATGTTCTGTAGACGGGATAAAAGTCCATAGTTAGTTGACTTGAAATAAAATACGTTACTCTAGATGATCTGGGTGGTCCTGCTTATACCAGGTGAAAGGCTCCAAAAGCAACCTGAGGCTTCCCTGAAGAAGAAATTCTACCCATGGACAGCAGCTTCTGTCCCTGTCCCTGTATTCCAGCCTGCACTTCCGGTTGACCTTCCCTACAGATTTCAGATTTGCTCTGCCAGCCCCCACGGTCACACTAGCCAATTCCTTTCAATATGTCTCAATATCTACTCCCTACTCATTCTGTTTCTCTGGGTGAACCCTGGCCAATATACTGTTCTATGCTACCTCTGATCCGACCTACAGTCTCCAGGTTGTTTCTGAAGAATATGAAACATGGCTCCCTAGTTCTCTAGTCCTGACCATCATGACCTTGATGATGCATGTCAGACATTTCCTACCCAGGCACAATAAATATGCTCCTACTCTTAAGCACACTCTGACCGAGACAAATGAGGCTCTTGAACTCTTTTGCCTTTGCTGGGTTTTAACACCCTCACAAATACTTGATCTTAAGACTCGTGGTATATTTCATTTACCTAATGTTACTTTCTTTACATTTTTTAGAGATCTTTAAGATTTTTAGAGAGAAGAAAAGGGAGAGAGGGAAAGAAAGGGCAAGAGAGGAGAGAGGGAGAAAGAGAGAAAGAGAGAGAGAGGAATAGAGAAATTTGTTTTTCCACTTATTGATACATTCATTGGTTGGTTGACGCCCTGATTGGGGATCAAACCCACAACTTTGTGTTGGGGCCCACCTGGGGAAACACAGAAACTTGGAGTCCCGTGTAGAACAGGCTACACCTCTAAGTCCTTACTGGAAAACCAGGAATGCTGGTACATACATGTTTCCACGTTATAGCCAGTGGCCCTTGGGGAGGGGGACTAGGTCAGGGGGAAATTCTTTAGTTACTTACTATGGAGCCTGGCCGGCTCTCTCACCTCCCTAATCCTTTGTTGCATCAACTGCAGACGTTTTTTAAATTCGAATGCACATCCTGGCCTGAGTGAGAGCTCCCTGCCCTGTCAGTTGTTTTTTCCGTTTCCCTGTAATTAGCATTGATTAGCATTGATTGACAAGCCACATGCCTCCAAGTTTACCCATGTCAATGAAAGATCTTTGGGAACAAAGAACTAGGCCTTTGGCCTTACACAAGAGCTGTTTGGGACAGTTTTATTTCACCCGCAAGGCCAGGGGTCTCTGCAGGCAGGGGTCCCCAGAACTTTGGTGTATTTAGAGTAATGTTCTAACCAACTGATCTACCTGGCCAGGGCTACTCAATACTACTTTTAATGGCAGAATCTTGTGAATACCTCTTCCTGAGACTGGAACACCCTACCACTCTCACCATTTTAATTTTTTAATATATTTTTATTGATCATGCTATTACAGTTGCCCCAGTTTTTCCCCCTTCACCCCCTCTTCCCTGCAGCAATCCCCCCACCTTGGTTCATGTTCATGGGTCATGCATACAAGCTCTTTGGCTTCTCCATTTCCTATACCATTCCTAACATCCTCCTGTCTGTTTGGTACCTAACAAATGCTTCTTAATCCCTGTACCTTTCCCCCATTTTCCTCCTTCCCCCTCCCCACTGATAACCCTCCAAATGATTTCCACATCTGTGATTCTGCTCTGGTTGTTTGCTTAGTTTTTTGTGTTTGTTTATTTGTTTTTGTTTTGTTTTAGATTCAGTTGTTAATAATTGTGAATGTGTTGCCATTTTAATGTGCCTAAGTTTGATTTTCTTCATTTTCTTAAATAAGTCCCTTCAACATTTCATGTAAACTGATGTTTCTCTCCCTCTCTGCCTCCCTCCCTGACCCTCTCTCTAAAATATAATAATTAAAATCTTTTTAAAAATAAAAACAAATAAATCCCTTTAACACTTCATGTAAAATGGCTTGGTGATGATGAACTCCTTTAGCTTCATCTTGTCTGGGAAGCACTTTATCTGTCCTTGCATTCTCAATGAGAGCTTTGCTGGATAGAGTTACCTAGATTGTAAGTCCTTGCTTTTCATCATTTTGAATACTTCTTGCCAGTCCCTTCTTGCCTGCAAAGTTTCTTTTGAGAAATCAGCTGATAATCTTCCGGGAGCTCCTTTATAGGCAACTCCCTTCTTTTCTCTTCCTGCTTTTAAGATTCTCTCTTTACTTTTAACCTTTGGTGTGTTAATCATGATGTATCCTCTTTGGGTTCAACTTGTTTGGGACTCTCTCTGTGCTTCCTGGACTTGTATGTCTGTCTGTTTTCTTCACCAAATTTGGGCAGTTTCATTATTTTTTCAAATAAGTTTTCAATTTCTTGCTCTTCCTTTTCTCCTTCTGGCATCTCTATGATGTGGATGTAGGTACATTTGGAGAAGTCCCAGAGGGTCCTTATACTATCCTATTTTATTTTATTTTATTTTATTTTTGCATTCTCGTTCCTTCTTTCTGTTCTGGTTAAATGCTTAGTTCTTCCTTATGTTCCAAATTGTTGATTTGAATACCAGCTTCCTCCCTTCCCTGAAGATTTTTCTTTATTTCTCTCAGTATAACCTTCATTTCTTCCTTTATGTTGTTGCCATACCCAGTGAACTCTGCATCTGATAGGTGGGTCATCTCTGTTTCACTTAGTTCTTTTTCTGGGGTTTTGCTCTGTTCTTTCCTTTGGGCTGTATTTCTTTGTTTCCTTAGTCTGGCAGCCTCCCTGTGTTTGTTTTCGTGTATTAGATAGAGCTGCTTTGATTCCCAGTGTTAGCAGTGTGGCCTACCCGTAAGTTGTGTGAAGTAGAGACTCAGGCAATCGCCAGGGACCGCTTTGTGCCTCTGTGTTGGGGGACAGCTTGGAGAGCAAACAATGCCGCTGCCTGGTTTTCCGGAGGTGTACTCGGCCCTCTCCCACTTCTAGCCCTGCTCCTAGTCACTTCACCCACTTCCCGCATGCGCCTGGCGCCCTTTCAGCTATCACCTTGGTGGCGAACCCCAGAGTGAGTGTGTTTGCCTATCTCCTAAGTCCTCCAGGGCATTTTAAATTCAGTCTCTGTAACAACTTGTACCACCCCAACCCCCACTGGTTTTTACAGCCAGAGGTTATGGGTATTTGCCTTTCCAGCCCTGGAACCCTGGGCTGGGTAGTATGGCCTAAAGCTGGGATCATTCGCTCCCAAGGTATCCCTCCCAATTTTGACCCACCACACATGAAAGTGAGACCGTCAGTTTCTCCACCACAGCCACCTCTCCAGGACACACCACATCTCCGCTCCTCTACCTCCTTTTCCGCAACCCCACCCCTCCTACCTGTCTGGATGAATGTGGGTCTATAATCTTTGGTCGTTGGACTTCCATACAGCTCAGTGTTGTGATGGTCCCGGGTGATATTTGCTTTGAGCTCTAGTTGTAATTCTTTCTATGGTTGCGCAAGAAGGTGACGCAAGTCCATCTACACCTCCATCTTGACCAGAAGTTTCTCACCATTTCATTTAACAGCTCATCTTGAACAGCTAAAAGGAAGACAAATAACCAAGTTAACTGAGCACTTGAGTGTCCAGAGAATACAGGATGCTGTGTCTAAGCTAAAACAATCTGCAGGTGAGGAAAGTCTGTGGAATCAAAGGCTGGAGTGGGATCTTGGAAAAGTAAAACCAGAGAACTGAGTCCTTTGCCTCTTCATTTCCAAGAGCTGAGCTTTTAATCACTTCTCTCTTTATTCTGCAAGTGTGAACTTGCCAAATGCCTGGACTGTAATTTTAAAAATTAAAAAAACAACGCAGATTCCATTCATGTCTCTGCTAGGTGAGCAGGGATGGTCAGGATGTGTTGACCTTTTCCTTACAGCTCATAAAAGGGAGAATGTTGTTTTCTGAAGTCCAAGAGAAGCATGAGCCCAGGAGACCCTCCTTTCAGGTTTGCAGGGCTGGGCTGGGGAGCAAAGGCACCCCTTGCACTAACAACACACATCAGTGAGAATGACATAGGACACGAGCAGATTTGCCAGAGTTTTCAGCTTTCAGACAACCCCAGGCTACGGGGCGCAAGGCTTGCTAAACTACAGCGCCCCTGAGGCGTAGAAGGCCCTGGCCCTGTTCGGTCTGCAATCTCTGATGAGGGGGACCAGCTAGCGTTGAACTGTTTTGTTCGTACCTAGAGCACACAGCTCTTCTTCCACCACTCAGTGCATCCCTTTTCTCCTTGCTGCTGGCTGCGCGGACATGTTAGAGGAGTGGGCTGCTTCATCACAGGAGTTGCCGGTTACTCATCCAGCCCGAGGGCTGGCGCAGCTGCTGAGGTCCTATCTGGGCCTGGCAGGGCTGCCAAGTAAGGGGGCTGCCCGGTCTCCAGCTGGCCCCTCACAGGCTGCACCACGGCACAGGCGTATGCTTCTTCTCCCACAGTTTACAGCTAGGCAAGCATTTACCCAGGTCAGGGTAGGGAGGGGCATAGCCCCTTGCACATCCTTAGGCCTCTGCCCTCGAGGTGTCAGAGAGCTCCCCGAGAGACTTTGCAGGTGACCTCAGCTGTGCCCACTCCACAGGTCACAGTGACCACGGCCGGCGTACCTGGGGCACTGGCAGTTCAGTAGGCTGTAGCCTAACTGACATTTGGGGGTGGTAAGGGGTGAGGCTGAAGAGTGGGGGTCGGGTGGCAGTTTAGGTATGGGGCATAATCACAAAATAAATTTGTAACTTGCTGGGACAATACTTTGGAAGACTATTAATGTGCTTTTCTTCTTTGCCTTTTTGAGTATGTGATGTCCTCTAGTCTTCCCAAGGCATTCATTTACATGGGGGTGGTTAAGCTTGTTCTAGAAGGAACACAGAAGAAAAACCTTAATATTTATTTACCTTTTGGCATTCAAAGTCAGATTTGTATAGCTTTGTTGATAAATTACTGAAATACAATAACTGCATTAGGTGCATAGTTTGATGAGTGTGGACATATGCATGATAGGGGAACTCAAAAGTTAGATTTTAGCCTTTGCTAGAGTTGATAGGCTTAAGACATCAATGCTTGTAGAAAGCTGTTATTCCAGGAACTAGAATCTATGACCATGTGACTCCAGGAGGTTGACAAGCCTTAGGGGCCTGCATGCCTGGTAAGGCATCTGAGCTATGAGGGAATGCCAGTGATGCAGATGAAGAATTGTTCAGCAACAGATAAAGCAGTACCAGGAAAATCACCACTAGCTGCAGCTCTTGTCCAATTAACCATTTTCCGAAGCTCTTATCTACCCTTGCATTCCATTAACCTTTTCCCCAAACCTCTTATCTACTCTTCCTTCTCCTAATAAAAAGGTTGGCTTGGAGCCCTGGCTGGTGGCTCAGTGGATTGGTGCCAGCCTGTGAACCCAAAGGTCACTGGTTTGGTTCCCAGCCAGGGCACATAACCAGGTTGCAAGCCAGGTCTCCAGCCAGGTCCACAGCTGGAGGCAGGTGAAAGGCAACCATACACTGATGTTTCTCTCCCTTTCTTTCTCCCTCTCTGCCCTTCTTTCTGAAAATAATGAATAAAATCTTTTCCAAAAATTGTAGTAAAATGTACATAATAAACTTCACCATTTTAAGTATAAAAAGAAAAAAAAAAAGGTTGGCTTGAAATTACACATGAAGACAGTTTTTGAGGGTACATGACCCACCGTCTTCTCACATCCCCAGCCGTCTGAATAAAGCCCCCATAAAGATTCCATCCTTGTCTCTACTTATTGGTTCTGGTAGTGACAGGCAATACAAACACTGGCTTTTCTGGTTTCATGTATACGCCTGTACAAACAGTCATTACAATCAAGACAGAACACATATTCATCACCCAAAAATTTTCCTTGCTCCCTGACTCAGCTCCCAGGCAACCACTGATTTTCTGTCACTACAGATTAATTTGCTATTTTCTAGAATTTTAGCTACGTGGAGTATTTGCATGTGCTTTGTCTTCTTTCTTTCACCCTGCATATTATTTTGGGATGCATTCTTTTTTTTTTTTGGGGGGGGGTTGCATTCTTGATGTTACGTGAAAAAGAGGTCATTCATTTTTATTGTCAAGTAATATCTCATTGTATGACTATCCCATAATTTGTTTAGTTACCCCTTGATGAGCATTTGGTTGTGTATAGTTTTGAGCTATTACAAATAAAGTTGCTGTGACCATTTGTGCCTAAGCCTCTGTGTGCATATTTGCTTCCAGTTCTCTTGGCAAAAGTCTTAGAAATGGAATGGCTGGGTCCTATCATCACTGTATTTTTACTTTTCAAGAAATTGTCAAACTGTTTTACAAAACAGGCATAATATTTTATATTCCCACCAGCAGGATATGAAAATTTCTATTGTTTCACCAGATGTATGAGGGTGTTTCATTATAATGCAATTTGCATTTCCCTAATGACTGATGACATTCAAAAGAAGATTTGTGCCCTGGCTGGTGTGGCTCAGTGGACTGAGAGCTGACCTGTGAGCCAAAGGGTCACTGGTTCAATTCCCAGTCTGGGCACATGCCTGGGTTTTAGGCCAGGTCCCCAACTGGGGTCACTTGAGAGGCAACCACATATTGATTCCTCTCTTTCTCCCTCCCTCCCTCCCTCCCCCTCTCTAAAAATAAATTAATTAAATATTTTTTAAAAATAACATTTGCAGTAAGACATTACCCAAGATAGTCTGTCTATTGCTTAGGGTAACGATTTTCTAAATTCCTTTATAAGAAGCAAAATACCATAGTGGTTAAACCTTGAGGTTTGGCATACACATGATGAAAATATACAAGAATATTCCTCGTAGCATTATTTGTAATAACAGAAAAATTAAAAACCTGTGTCCATTAATAGAGGCCTGGTCAAATAGATTATATTATCATATTAGTCATGTTCTCCAGAGGAACAGAACCATAGGATAAATGGATGGATGGATGGATGGAATGGATAGACGGATATATAGATAGATTGATGGATGATAGATTTTAAGGACTTGATTCATACAATTGTGAAGTGTTGGTGAATCAAAAATCTGATGACGGAGGCCAGCAAGCTGAAGACTCAAGAAAGAGTTGTAGTTCAAGTTCAAAAGCAGTCGGCTGGCCTTTGATTGATTGGATGAGTCCCACTCACATTATAAAGGTAATCTGCTTACCGAGTGTCCACCAATTTTAGTGTAAATCTCACCCCCAAAATAATCCCACAGAAATATCCAGAATAACACTTGGCCAGCTATCTGGTCACTATGGTCTAGCCAAGTTGAAATATTAAAAAAAAAAAAAAAAAAAAAAAAAAAAATCAATGCTGTGGAATACTATGCAGCCATTTAAAAGGAAAGGCAGGCCTGGCTGGTGCGGCTCAGTGGATTTCAGTTCATCAGCCTATGAACTGAAAAGTCACTGGTTTGATTCCCAGTCCAGGCACATGCCTGAGTTATGGGTCAGGTCCCCAGATGAAAGTGTACAAGAGGCAACCAGTTGGTTTCACTCACACATTGATGTTTCTCTCCTTCTCTTTCTCCCTCTCTCCCCCTACCTCTAAAAAGAAATAATATTTTTTTTTTTAAAGGAAAGGCATCCTGGCTGGTGTGGCTCAGTTGGTTGGGCATCCTCCTAACATAAGCGAAGGGTCACTCGTTCAATTCCTGGTCAAGGCACATGGCAGGGCTGCAGCCCGGTCCTGATCAGGACATGTGTAAGAGGCAATGAAATGATTTCTTTCTCACATTGCTGTATTTCTCTCTCTTTCTCCCTCCCTTCTACCCTTTTTTTTTTTTTTTTAAAGGAAAGGTAGCTCTATATGCATTGAAATAAATTTATTTCCAAGATATATTATTTAGTGAAAAAATCAAGATACAGGCAGTATATAAGATGTACTATTATTATTAAAAAATGCAAAATATGTATATGGTGATGATTATGGATGCAGTGTACATATATCTTAAAGGACAGAAGATGTTGGTATAAGGTAGGTGGAAGAGATTGCCCCTGAAGAGGCGAACTGAGTGGTCAAAGAGACTTATTTTTTATTTCCTTCTATATCCTTTTGTATTATTGGCATTTTATGTCCTGTGCTTGGCTTGAAATCCCAGCTCCATAGATGAGATGCATCCCCGCCTTCCCCCGTGGTGGGGAGCGGGGGCGGGGCAGAGTGTCTATAATACCCCTTTCCCTGGGGGGTGGATGGCCCAGGCCAGGGACTGGGGAAGTCAGGGCTGGAGCCCAGGGGCACCTGCACGAGCCAGGATGAGGCTGAGTCACGAAAAAGCACCACAGGCTCCAACAGGCAGGGCCTTTTGCTTTGCAGTGAAGGACTCACTTCTTGGTCCCAGGACAGGAAAGATGGCACAGGTCCAGGAGCCTCGAACCCCACCCTGAGGAAATGTCTTTCTGGTGACAGACTAGACTCTGCCCTGATATGAGGGCATTGCTACACCCTGTAAAGAGGGCCCCTCTCCTCCCAGAGGGGCTGGAAGGAAAACAGTCCCTGCATGGGCTGGACGCTGACACCTTCTGCTCTGTCAGTGCTTTAAAACTCGGGCTCCACAAAAATGGGGGACTTTTTCAAAAAGAAAAGGGAAGCCACATGTGTTGCAAATTCACGGTCAACATATGGTAGTAGTTAACAGCGTGTTGTCATTTGCCCCGCAGTTCCAGTTTCCCCAGCCTTGGCTCCCTTCCCTGTGCTCCTACCATCCCTCTTTCCACCTCTCACTCCCCCCAGAATACCCCAAACTCCTGGCTGACTTGATTCCCTACTTCCCCTCCTCATCCTGACCACCCGGCCCACTCCTTTGTGAAAGCAGTGACCGACACCCATCCCCTGCCACTCCTCCAGGGACACACAGCGCCTCTTAGTGTTTTTGTTTTGTTGGATTTCCTTTGGGAGATGGGGGGATGGGAATTCTTGAATAGATGTTTTCCTTCTTTTCCCTTTCCTTTTCTCCAGAAAACCAGGGTTCCCTGGCTCAGGACCCTGTTAAGAATCAACCATAAATCCAAGTAAAATCAAAGAAACACATTTCAAAAGGAGTTTTGAAATGCCAAGCTGTCTTTTAAAATGTATGGCTCCCCACCCCCAGCCATGGAAGTGCTGGCTAAAATCATACTTATTTCCTGAACTCTTTTAAGAGGTTTAAGCACATTTTTTGTGCATTTCTGAGAAAAACACGACTTGCAGCTTCCCTGTCTTGCATGGTGTGTGTCAGGCACCACATTCCAAAAGACCTGCAGATAACCAAGGCCTCTGAGGGCTTCTAAGGCATGAAACTGCTTTGGTGGCTGGTTCGCCGTACTAAAACTGTCACCCTCTGTGGCTGTCATAAAGTTGTCCCTCAGAGGAACAGCCCCACTCCACACCCTCTGCTAAGAGCTGCCCTACTTCAGGCAGAGATACAGGGCTAGCTCTACACTCCCTCTGGCACGTGGACACAGGCCTCTAACCTCCAGATCAGACAAAAGCTATGTACACTGAAAGCTTAAGCCAAAAGGATTACTCAAGGAGTGACCCTTGAGTCCCTGTCCCCTCATCCCCCACCTTCCTTAGTATGTAGTGTTGGTCCTACCTCCAAAATGTGTTTCTTGTGTCTCCTTGCCACCTCCAATGCCACCTCTCTAATGCAAGCCACCATCTTTTGTCACTTGGAATATGCCCAGCTTCCTAATTTGTCCCTTTACTTTTGCCCAGGGCAGAAAAAAAAATGCTCTCTATGTTCTCTGTTTTCCTTCTTTGTTTCACTCCCTTGCCTCCCACTGGATATTTCAAGGAGGCAGACAGACTTTGTAATCTCATGGTCCTGGAACCATAGAAAGGCTGTAAACAGCCTAATGATGTCCTTGTATTTATAGAAGAGATGGCTTTTTGCTAGATGTCCCTGGAGGGTGTGAAGAGAGAGTGTGCCTGGACCCTGGAGCAGGGCCAGAGATAAGATTTTCCCAGATTAGGGAGAGAGAGAGAGAATTCGGGGCTCCTGGGAGCAGTGAGGAGCCCAGCCAAGGTTCTAGAAAAGAAGGTTACCAGATCAGGCAGCTTGGCAGCCCCCGGGTGCAACAAAGGGGAACCTTACCCATGACTAGGGTAGAGGGTCATTGAGGGGACCACCTTCCTCCTCTTGACCATCATGGTACCTGCTGTAACCATGCCAACGGGAGGCCCTTGACCAATTTCCCAAGTGCCTACTGATTCTCCTGTGGTCCTGAAAGGTCACGGAGTTTCGATAGTGACCTGTCAGGAAGAAAGGGCTTAAGGCAGAATTAGGCTGAACTACTAGAAGCAAAATAATGTTTCTTGATGACCTGAATGTCGACCAAGATTCATACCTATGATACTCTTAGGGTAACCGGTTGTCCCAGTTTGCTCAAGCCTAAGAGGATTTCCCAGGAGATGGGATTTTTTAGTACCAAAAGCCAATCTGGGATAGGTTGTTTACCCTGTTCAAAATTTCTTCTACAAATTGATAAATTTCCAAAAAAATCAAGTCATGTTTCTCTCCTTCTCTTTCTCTCTCCCTTCCTCTCTCTCTAAAAACAAGTAAAATAAAATAAAATATTTTAAAGACCTCCATCTGAGAGAGATGGTCCTATCCCTCCCCAGCATGGAGCGGAAGTACAGGAAGCTACAGTGCTTTGCAGCAGCCTCTTCTGTGTGGCCCTGCACTGCGTCACTTCATCATTTGACGTCAGGCAAGACCCTTCCCAGGAAAACCAATATTGTACATTTACATTTAAATGTCAAGACACTTACCTAAGTTCCTATGGACAGTAAATCTATGTTATTAACCATTTCCTTACAATGCAAACCAGCAATCATCTGTCTTATTAAACCATTATGAGCACATGTTTTAGAGACCTTCTGAGAATGACATTTCTTCATTTTCCCTCTTCCTAGAGCTACAAAACTTTAATTGATCTTGGATCAACTCTATTTTTTGTCTGAAACTAGCTTCTTATGTTTCCAGAGCAACGTTTACAACCTACACACGAAGGTCTCAGTTCTGGACCTGAGAGTTAATTCTTAATTAGCTGGTGCAGGGTCTCCTGATGTAACTATAAGAAAACTCTGCAGCCGCACTTCAGGGAGGGAGGACGCGGGTCCCGTGGGCCAGGCTTTGACCTCATGGAAGGAGGGCTCTTGTACCGTCTGTTATCTGCCCCCTTCCAGATCAGCCCAGCCCTGTGGAGCCCAATGGACTAGCCCTTGGGGACAGTCTCGCCCTTTATCACTTTTGTCCTGTGACCAGGCTCAGCTACCTCTGCAACTCCTCAAATCTCATTTCTACCACCCAAGCCCTGGTGTTCAGGGTGGCTTTCACCCAGGACCTGGTGGGGGAAAGATGGTATTGGGCATCCATTCAGAAATGCCCACTAGACATCTATCCTTTCCCCAGAGTGCTGCCCTCCCTCACACCACGTGCAGCTCCTTCCTCCTCCTCTCTCTCTGCTTCCCAAATCTCCTTTTTTTTTGGCTTCTCAAACCAAACAGCTCAGACACTCTTCTCAAATCTCCTCCCTCCAAATCCAAGGGTGCTTGTGCACTCCACTCAGCAAGTCCAAAACCACTCCCCTCTAGTCTTGCAGCTTCTGCCGCATTTGCAGCCATGGACCCACTTAATTGGATGCCTGTCCTCACCAAGATCCCTCAGGGGCATGCTCCCTGACTCCAGGGGTTTTCTGAATCCAGGATGGCATTCAGGTCTTCCTGCAATGAGGAGACTAAGGGGCAGAGAGCTGAGGTCCCTGCTGAGGGTGGCCCAGCTGCCAACGTAGGGCCTGGGTTTCAGCTGAAGTTGCCTACCTTGAGGTGAGGTGCTTCTCCCACTTACTCAGGTAATCTCAGCAAAGCAGATGCCTGTGAAGGGAGCCCGTTTCTCAACAGCTGAAAATCCTAGCCTGTTTCTGGTTCCCACTGGTCTTCAGGAAAAGTGAATGAAACTGATGGGGCAAATTTCTTCTTCTCAGTCATGGGAAAATTATATTGGAGGCACGTTTGGTAATATCTACTCAGTGACCATCTAGAAAATGTCGACTTGCCTGGTCCTAAGTATCCATGGTTACGTTTACCTGTCTAGTAAGTGGAAACTATTCATTTATTTTTTTTTCCTAAATGTTGGGTTTGATGAGACCCTTTCTTTTTAAAGATTTTATTTATTATTTTTAGAGAAAAGAGTAGGGAGAGAGGGAGAGAGACATCAATGTATGGTTGCCTTTCACCTGCCTCTAGCTATAGACCTGTCTGGAGACCTGGCTTGCAACCTGGTTATGTGCCCTGACTGGGAATCGAACCAGCGACCTTTGGGTTAGCAGGCCGGTGCCTTATCCACTGTGCCACCAGCCAGGGCTTTGAGAGCTATTCTTGAAGAGCTCCCAGTCAGGCTGGGGATGGTGGTGGGTGGGTGGGTGGGTGGCAGGCAAACTGCTAACACAATGTGATACGTCCCTGACACCAGGGGAGCACAATCTGTAATTAATTCTGTTAAGGAAAAGAGACCTCACAGAGGAGTTGACATCTGAGACCTGAGCTGGGTCTAGAATAATTTTGTCAGGTGGAAAGTGAGCAAAGTCTCAGCTTCCAGTTTGCAGGTGCCAAGGTATAAAGTTCCCTCAGTCATTCTGGAGATGAGTTTGCCCTAGCCTCTGCCACATGTGACCCAGATTTGACCCCAGTGCTGGTCCAGTCATCAGAGGCAGCCGTGGTGAGAGCGGCTATACGTCCCCAAGGTCCTAGGATAGACCTGGCACGAGGTTGTGAGTTTCTGCTGAAGCATCCAGTGACCAGAAGGGTCTCAGAATTAGAATGAAGGCAACCACTCTGTGTAGACAGGCTGATGGAGACGGACGGCGACTCCCACATCTTCTCAGATCATCAGACTTCCACAACCGCCGCAGGTGGCGGGAGAGGGGGGTTTGAGAACCACAGCAGAAGGCATGGACATTGCCCAACGGCTGAGACCAAAACTGCCGCCTGGAGCTGTCCCAGAACCATTGTAGAGGCCCTGGGGTGCCCGGTGTCCTGGGCGCTTGGTGAGGGGCTCTCTCAGCCCATCTTCCCAGCAAGAACTCATAAAGGGTTAACTGAAAAGTATGAAAGGCCTGGGCCAGGGCCTGGGGCGTGGGTGGAGTTAAGGGAACCAAAGGATGTCAAAGTACCCTGGAACCAGCCTCAGAGGAGGTGGGAAGGGACCAGGGGAGAGAACACACAGATGCACATAACCTACAAGGAAGGGTTGTGTGTATGTGTGTGGGAATAGGGATGAAGACCTCGCTTTTACTCTCCTGCCCAGCTCATTGGCCAAACCCAAGGGGAAGCCAGAAAGCAAGACATGCGGGTGACACAGTCCTATTTGTCAGCCTTCCAGGGCAGATCAGGGCAGAGAACAGGAGGCAAATGGGATCTAAAAGCGAGAGAATGGGGGAGGTTGGGAGGAGAAGCCACTGCTGAGTGAGAGAGCTTACAAACTGGTTGGGGAGACAGGTATCACATGGTCTCCAAGGTCCTAAAATAAGCCTGGAGACTGGGTGAGAGCCCTTCCATGCTTTGGAAAAGGATGACACATACTGTCAACAATCCTGTCGGCACCTAAATGGGTTCAGGATTTCAGCCGTGGTCAGCAGACCCCCTCCAGGTCTGCATCCGGGGCCCTTGACCTCAGAGCTGTGGCCACTGAAAGTCACAGCCCAGCTCCTCGGGCCCTGACACGTGGCTGCGGGGACACAGCTAGTCGCTGAAACAACTGCGTGAGGAGAGCCGAGAAGATCGCCACGTCACGGCTCACATCCACTCCACAGCAGATGTAAAGTACCCCGCCCTGGATGCCAGCCGCAGCCTTGTCCTCAGATCTTGGTTCCCTCGGTGGCCTGCTGACTTGAATTCTCAACTTCGTGGAGGTGCTGTCTCCACTTGCCACGCCGAGTCCGTAGAAGATCTGTATCTCAGCCCAGACTTGCAGCAGAAGCAGCTTGGTAAATGTTCCATAGGGCGGATCTAATCTTCCTAACAAGCGACCCTCTGCTGAGCAGGAAGAAGAGCAAACCGCCTTCCATCCATTCCAGAGGCTTTATGTGATGCATTCCTTTCCATCATTCCACGAGGTGATGGCCCGAAGGCCCTGGTTCTCAGCTTTCCCTGGGCCTCCTGCCCTTCTCCTCGGAGTGGCATCTCAGACATGCACACGGATGGGTCTGTGGTTAGTGTCCCGTGGCTGAGGGGTGAGCCGGCTGGTTCAGATCCTCCCTGGTGTCCACTGGTTTACCTCTGGCGTGGGGTTTCCGGGAGGGGGACGCATGAGGCACTCTGGCGGTCTGAATTCAGAAGGGGTCTGCCTTTGTGTGGCCTGATGTTGCTAACGTGTTTATTTTGAAAAGCCCGGTTGAGGCCTGCGCTGGGTGGTCTTCGACAGCCCACACCCAGCCCAACGTCAAACCAGGAGTCAGCGGGCCCCAGGGTCCTCAGAAGCCCCACTGTCCCCTGGGGTGGAGGTGGGGGGTGTACGCGCTATGCTTCTGGGCTTCCTAAATGGACCCCTTCAGCTCCACCTCAGAACCCCTGGGCTTCTGTCCCAGGGCATCCCGGAGCTGGTCGGTCAGTGGCTGTGGTCCAGGAGGAACCAGCCAAGATCAGACTGGCACTGCCAGGCTGTGGCCCTGGGGGAGAAATCTGGGCTCTGCTGAAAACCCTGGGTGGGCCTGACTCTCTACCGCCTGAGACAAGCTTCTTGCTGCAGAAATGCCCACGTCCCACTCCCAGCAATCGCACAGCCAGCACAGAGCTCGCACTTAATGCAGCAGCAAAGCTAGGTCATGTGCACCCCAAACAGATGATGGGCAGCACTGATAGCTGAAAAAAATCATCGAAATGATCATGACAGCTCTATTTATTTCACAGTAGGCTTCAGGGCTCCGAAAGAGCCAACTCTGGCCCCTCGTGATGAGTTCTCCCTTCCTGGAAGCCTGACCCACAACAGCCACACTCACTCTGCCCATGAACGTCTAACCTTTGTCAGGCGGTTACCACAGCTACACCCACGCAGCGCTGACATTTCTGTGCTCTGCTGTCTGTAGGCCCTGCGCAGGAGCTGAGAAGACAGAAATGGCTGACACCCATCCCTCAAGGGCTCACAACCTCAGAAGGGAGGTAGATGTGTACAATGACTCCCTGTGGCTCAGTCCAGCCTCAGGGCCTTTGCTTACGCTGTCCCCTTGGCATTCATGGAATTTAGAGTTGGGAAAAGGCCCTCAGGGGAATCTGTTCACACCCTCTTTGGGGGACAGGAATCCAGGCTTGGCCAGCGGGAAGACCACCAACCCCCTGGCTTTCAGGCCCCACCACAGTTTGTCCCTTTTGCCACGGCTGCCCTGTCCCCCCTCACTGCCTGCCTCCCAGGGCCCCTTTTCCTAACCAGAATACAAGACTCGTTTTCTAAACTTCCCCTTCAGCCGAGTCCTGGGAATGTAAACCCAGTGATTTTCTTTTTAAATGACGTCCTTTGATTACAGTTCAACAATTTAATCACAGTTATTAAACAACTGAAGAGCTGCCTAATTAGGTACTTGCGGTACAATGAAGAAAAAAATCACACAAATACACAAGCTTTGGAATCAGATCACCTGGGTTTGTTTACATTTTTCTTCCAATAAGTCTTTGGTGAACTTACCAAAAGTAAAAGAAATTCCTATCGCAGCTGGAAGTGTTGTGCAGGACTGAAGACCCAATGTCCCGCCCTGGGACAGGGAGAACCTTTCTGGTGGCTGTTTGAACTCCTGTGCTTTCTGAACCCCCCAGGACATGATAGTCTTTGGACAAAATGAATGAACAACATAAGGTTTAATTTTTAAATTAAGATCAGGATTACCAAACATGTTTTTCATATTTTTTTCTTGCAAAGCCTTGTGGATTTCTCTGCTTTTTCCATGTAAGAACCCATTTTTCCTTAGTTTTTGCTGTTCTTTTAAAATGTTACTTATTTAATTGATTTATTGTTGCTGTATTACATTTGTTTCCTTTTCCCCCCATTGCTCTCCCCTGCCCCACCCACCTCCCCTTCTCCCACATTCAATCCCTACCTTGTTGCTCATGTCCATGGTTCACTTATACTAGTTCCAAGTTTTTGCTGTTTGGAATTAAACAGCCTAGAGGATGGGTGTTTCTGTGTTCATTGCAGCCCCTTTGCCTCCTCCATCTTCTCCTGGGCACTCAGAAGAGCCAGTTGCCTCCCCAGTGCCCCCACACACACATGCCAGGGCACCAGCCTGGGGAGGAGTGACATGTCATATACATATACATATATATGTATATATATGTTATTGATGTATGCTTGTGGATGTTGCAGCTTTTTGTAAGTGAAGTTTTGTGAGTGAAGTTTCTTAGAAATAGTTCTTTTGGTCCAAAACAACATTACGCGTGTGTGCGTTTATAGATTTTGAATCTTTATATCCCTGCAAAGGAAAAAGAAGAAAGACTTAAAAACAGCATAGAATTCTGCTGCACTATATGCCCTGGTTCCTTGGGAACAAGCAAGGTGCAGTGTCCCCATCTACATGCTTCAGAAACGTTTCTGTCCCTTCCCTCTGCGCCCCTTGACCCATACGCCCGCGGCCAGCAGCCTTGGTGACCTAGTGCAGACACAGCCATACGCAATCCTTCATACATTAGTAACTTTTTGTCTTCCCCGAGAACAGTGGTATATTTGTGGGACTCATTCTTCTGGGTGAGCAAGGGAGAGAGGGAGGAAAGGAAGGGGGGAAGGGAGAACGAAAGGTCCATGCTACAGGCTAACTGGAGCTGTCACCTTTGATGTTAGAAGCCACTTCCCACCCCTTCGCCACTGGGGAAGTGTTGACGTGGTTAGGATTTAGCCTTAGGAAGGAGCCCTGTGTGCAGGCGTGCCGGTGTGTGACAGTTGCATGTACGTGAGGTTTGTGTACGTTGAAACGCTGTGCAGGCTTACACTGGCATGTCCCCAGGGTGCACCTGCTCTGACCAGATGCCTCCGTGCCTAAAATACCCTCCCTCTGATGGGAGGGGCAGCTGCAAGGAGGGGAGGTTCACATACCATGATTGTTTGTCTGAAGGTATAAATGGGGCCCGGCAAGGCGCTCCAGAAACATTCGTGAATGCACATGAATCGATTGAATCATTTTCCAAAAGTCGGGGGATTGCCCGGGGCTGGAAGCCCAGCACTCCAACACGCAGGGTCTGGAGGAGAGAAATGGAAATCCTGAGCGTGGGCTGCAGAGGAGGCAGTGACCGTTTACAGCATGGCTGGCGTGTCCCCACCGCTGGGCCCCAGGGGGCGAGGGACAGCTGGGTCCCGCATCCAGCCACGGCCCTGGTGTGGCCAGCAAAACTCAACATCGTTGTCCAAAGGCAGGGCCTAAAAAGCCCCTCTGGGTTTCGCGCTGCCTCACATATTCTGAGTTGGAACATCCAACACTGAACTGCTGGGTGATTTCAAGTTTCTTCTTCCGACTTCTGGATTTTAAAAACATTTGGCTCTAACCAGGGCGTTTCACCAGCCCTCACCCCTCTCACAATATCCTGAGTTCTCTTCTCTGCGTACCTGGCTCATTTCCCTGTGTCCCTTGTCCTTGTTCAAAAGTGGCTGGCCCCAAGTTCCCCCTGCACGGCCCAGCTTCAGAGCAGAGGAGGGGTGCCTTCTCATCACCCGCCTGTCCGGGTGGGCTGCTCGTCCTAAATTCTCAGCATGTGCTACCCAAGGCCAAGCGGACGCTCCTGGGGTGCGACTCCTGGGAGGTCAGATCCCAATGGGCTAAGCCACCTTTGCCAGGCCCCCTGCCATAGCCGGAAGCATGGCCGCGACCCCAGGACACCACCCTGACCGAGACTGGGATCTCCGTGAGGTGCCACAGGGGCCCTGTCTTCTCCGGGGTCCTCAAAACCACGTTATTTCAGGAAAAGCGCTACACTTTGGCACAGGACATCTAAGCCCGGGCCTCCGTTACTCAAAGCTTTAGTGAGCCACACAATCCTTTTTTTCCCTTTTTTGCATTATTTTTAGCTTATCCAAGGACATGCTGTTGATGTTTAGGGAGAGGGGAAGAGAGGGAGAGAGACAGGGAGAGAAATATCCACATGCGAGAGCGCCGTCCAGGCACCAAACCCACAACCTGGGCACGTGCCCTGACCAGAAATGGAACCCACCACCTTTCAGTATAGGGGCAACGCTCCAACCAGCCAAGGCACATCAGCCAGGGCCACACGTCCTATTTCAACTTAACCGTGGGATTGGCTGGACCGTGGCGGACAGGGGGTGCTGGGCCACGAAATGAATACTTTGCAGACCCTCAACCATTTCTCCTGAGGACCCACGGACTCTTACTGATGCAGGCTTGTTACGTCCAGACAGTCTTCTTGGGGACCCGCTTTCTCTCCAGTTTGAACCCTTTCCCAGAGGCTCCTCCATCCCCCAGGCTGACAGATGTCAGGGGCCCTCCCTGCTAGTGACCCAAAAGCACACCCACACACGCGTGCACACACACCTGCCCCCAGCTTACGGACAGCACGCTCCTCCCTCCTGCCTGACTTTGATAATCACAAAGAACAGGTTGGCCTTTTCCCCTTCCTCCCTTCCTTCCAGATTCAATGGCAACAGAAAATCGCCTGCAGAAAGTCTCATGGTAAACGGCATGCAAACCGGTGCCGGCAGACCGGTGCCGGCAGACACGGCGGCTTCCTACCCAACAGCCTTCTGCCTGCCTTCCTGTCTTGGTCAGGCATCCGGTGGCCATGAAGTCAAGGGCCCTGCCCCAGGCTCAACAGATGAGCCTTCATTAGTTTAAAGCACCCATGGTAAGTCCTTTCCCCTTGCCATGGTCTTGGGACCCCGTGACCCCCGTCTGGGGTCTGGCCCAGCCTCTGTGTTGGGCTCAGCCAAGAGCGCAAGTCTTCCCGCAGGTGGGCCCTGAGATCCACAGAGCGCGTGTGCCTCCACTGTTCACATCTTTAATTCATCCACAGCAACGTTAGTCTACCCCGAGCACCCTCACGCCCCCACGAGGACTGCATGGGAACCTCAGGGGCTCCCCAATGTCGTCAGTCACTCGGCCACACTGTATCACTGGGACACACACCCGCTGGCTGAGGCAGGTGGCTCTGTGCTTTCTGCACAACGTTCCCAGGGCAGGAAGTCTGGTAACGCTGAAGCTCCAGGAGGCCCCGCGCACCATGAGACAGGCATTTTGCTCACACAGGCCTCACTGTGATGTTCCCCAGTTGGGAAGAGGGGCAACCCCAAGGGTGCCCCCTGCAGGACATCGGCGCAATCTCTCCCATGAGTTTGGGCTGTTAGGCTGGCACATCGGGCCTGTTTTGCAAAAATCTCTCAGGGAAGGAAGGACATACCACACGGAGAAGAAAACTCTGGGAGAATACATAGGGGCATCTCAAGGAACTGTCCCTCTGCCTTTTCCTAGGAAATCTGCCCTACCATGCTCAACCAGCTCGCCTTCTAATGAGGGTGAGGGTCTGGAGGCACAGGGCCGGAGCGCAGGGGGAGTGCCAGGATGGCCAGGAAATGGGGGACCTGGGGGGAACCCTGTTGATCAGTTGGAGGAAAGGAGGGGCAGGAGACAGTCACAGTCAATTACCCTCCCAGCCCAGAGCTTGGGCTTCAGCAGCTCCTGGATCACCCCTCCTAGACGTCTTTCTGGCCCTGACGCCGACAGCTGAGGTTGAACAAGTCCAGTGAGGGCCGGGCACAGTGAGCTGGACCCTGCAGGACAGCTCGACATGGATCTCGGTCTCTAAGGATCCACAGCCTGCTGGGAAGGCAGCCTCCTGCCCTGACTCACAGGCTGTTGACAGGCAGGATGACCTGCCCTGTGGATAAGGAAGTCTGACACATTGATTCCCATTTGGGGAATCCCATGGGATTTCAGAAGCTTCTTGGATGAGGGCGGGTTTAAGCTGGTTCTCGTTAGGAATCTGGCAGGAGATAGATAGGGAAATGCATTGTACACAGAGGTGCCAGTGTCTGGATGGGAGATGTGATGAAGGCTGACACAGCATAAGGATGTGGGCAAGGCCAAGGGCAGTGGGGAATAAGCTTAGAAAAACAGCTGGTGGCCAAATTGGAAAGAACCCTGGATGCCTGACAACGTGGCATGCGTGTTTCACTGAATTATGATCAGAGAGATACACACGCTCAGAGTTTAAAGAGTCTTGTCCCCAGTCCCAGCTCTCACCCTTTCCTCCTCCCCACGCTTTTATCTGGTCCCTTCAGTATTTCCCTCTGTGGCTCTACATAGTATAATTATATCACTCTTTGATTGTCCAACTTTGAATGTCATTCGCTGAATTTCCACTGCAGAAGATGAGGCTTCCACACCTTCCCACGATGCAGAAACATGTTTCCTATCCCTTCCGGTATGGTTCCATCACCATTTCAATTAGACCATTATTTTGCACTCACATTATTATTACTGTCCAGCGTTATTCACAAGTGGATGAATGATAGAGTGCACTGTGGTAAGTTTCTCTGGCTTGCTTATGTTTGTGCTTTTCAGACAGTCATCTTTTTATGTTTGTTTCTTTGGTAGGTTGGTTTGCTTTGTTTAGGTTTCGAAGTGCTTATCACTGATTAAACCTCAAGGTTTCTGTCAAGGGTGCAAATCTCCTTTCAGGGTGCTCAGAACCCGTGGGGTGCCACACCTGTGATCGCCCCTGGAGCCCTTCCAGAAGCTTCCCCCAGAGGCACCCATCTAGGGCCAGCACTCCCTTGCTTTCTTTTCCTGTTGTGCCCCATATTTGGAGGCAGCACCTCCCTTAGCAGCATCCTAAGAAAAGGTGCATTTGAGGCAAATGGTTTGACACTTAAACACCTGGAAAGGTCTTTTCAGTTGCAGTCCTTGTCCATGTGATATTAGTTTCAAGCGGTACAGTGTAGTGGTTAGGAAAAGGTTTTATTCTAGCCTTGCCCTTGATGGTTTGGCTAAATCCTCTTTACCTGTGGATAAAACTGGGATTTCCGAGCGTAATCCCTCCACCTGGAGTTCTACAAGAAATCTGCCGGTTGATAAGGGCGCCCTCAGGTGTCCCCACAGTGCAATGTCAACTGGGTCTTGGCAGCGGCAACCGCTCCCTGGGTATTTTGCCTCCTCCCTGCCTTTGTCATCTGTCTCCTTGCTGCTGGCCGGTCACACCACGCTGTGCACGCTGAGAAACACGCTGAGAAACACGAGGCTGCATTGGCCGCCCTGGGTCAGAGAGCCCTCCAGCCAGACCGTACTGGGTGCTGCGCTGTGAATGTCTGGGCCCGCCCCTCTAAGATGGGGTATCAGGAAGCGGGCCCTGGGGGAAAGTCACGAGGGCTCTGCCCTCATCATCGGGATTAGCGCCCATGAACGAGACTCCGGAGGGATCATCTGTCCTCTCCCCTGCGGGATGACAGCGAGAACCACGGGGGGCCCTCACCAGGCAGCAGGTCTGCAGGACCCGTGAGCGTGGACTTCCCAGCCCCCAGCACTGTGAGACGTAAACGTCCGTGCCCACCCACCTCGTGGTCTCCGGTGCCCTGGTGCGGCTTCCTGCGCAGACACGGGGCCGCTGGCGTGGAATGTTCGAGAGAACCTCCTTGGGAAAGTGAGCGGGAAAGCAGCCTTTCGGCTTCTGAAAACTGGAGTTCCCGCTTCCACGTCCTGCTCTGAGAGACCCAGTCACCCAGATTTGATAGCATTTCAGAACCTAAGGAAGACCGTTTGAGAAGAAGGAGTACTCCCCACCCTCTCAGCCCCCACCCCGTTTTCAATAACAGAGAAGCCTGAGAGGCAACGATTGTTCATTGTCACCATTCTGGGCTGTTCTGGGGATCCACTGCTGTGCAACCAATCACCCCAAATCTTAGTGGCTGAAAGCGATTGTCATCATTTTATTATTATCTCTCATAGCTCCGGGAGCTGCCTGGGCTCAGCCAGGTGGGCCTCACTCAGGGTCCTTCATGTAGTTGCAGTAAGATGCTGGCTGGGACCTGAGGTGCCTGCCGACTCTTGTCACGCACCCGGCTGGTGGCTGAGCCTGGTGGTCAGCTAGGACCTCAGGGAGCTGTGGGGGCAGAGCACCTGCTGTGGCCTCTCCAGGTGGCCTGGACTTCCTCTCAGCACGGCGCCTAGATTCCAGGAACAAGAGTGCCCCCAAAATAGGATGGAAGTGCACGGCATTTTTCTGACCTAACTTTGGGAGTCACGTAGTGCCACTTTCGCAGTGACTTCTACTCATCAAGGCAGTTGCCCAGTCCCACCCAGTTCAAGGAGAGGGGGCGTAGACCCCTCCTCAATGAGAGAGCCACAGGAGGAGGACGCGGCTGAGGGACAAACCGTCTCTGAAAAGCACTCGGCCGCATGGCAGGCTTTCCTGGAAGAACTTCCCGCTTTAAGTGGAAAAGCGGAGAATGGTCACTTGAGGCTCTAACAGCGATTGCTCCCTGTAGTCACATCTGACGATAGCATTTGGGGGAACCAGCCCCAAGGGACATGGCTGGAAGCAAGGGGGAGTGCTCTGCCAAGGCTGCCATCGAAATAAATAGGATGATGAAGCAGTGAGTTCATCATCCAGACTGTTCCCACCACATGGAATTTGCAGCCACGCTGTGAGCAGCAAAGCGGCCAGGGCACGTGAGAGGGAAGGCCTGGTCACCTCTGCAGCAGATCCAGCTGCTGGAAGTCTCGCCTGCCCTTGGCCCTGTCCCAAAGCAGACAGATCTTAACTCCTCCCCCTTCCAGCCTTTTTCCTGCAGACAAAGCTGGAGGTGAGTTTGCTTTTGAAGTTCCCGAATCAGCCCCAGCCCCAGGGAATGTCCTCTGTCTCCCCCCAGCCCCTCTCCCCACCCCACGGCCCCAGGACCAAGCTTGAGAGCTCAGGGAATTCAGCCAAACAGGAGCCAGGGGAGCAGGCGGCAGGCAGGGCGCCCCGGTCAGTGGGGCCCCAGGGTGGCTGGGAGTCGGGACTTGGCCCAGCAGCTGGCCGGGGAAAAGGGACCAGGCCAGGCTCTGGGCACAGACACCTGAGGGCTCGGGACTCTGGGGATGGGGTAGGGGGTGGGGTGGAGTGGGAACTACCAAGGAAGGACCACCCCTCCTAGGCCACCTGTTTCACCTGTGTCTTCAGGGGTAATTCTGACGACCACCACCCTGGTTTCAGAGATGAGGAAACCGGGCTAAGAGAGAACCAATGGCCTCAGGCCTCAGGCAGGAAGACCCAGAGCCCACATTTGAACCCAAGACCATCTATCTCGGTCCCCTGAACCAGGAAGAAGAGAAGGAAAAAGTGAGTGGGCCCCTGCGGCAAGGCCTTGTTTGCTGGGAACCCAACCCAAGAGAGCTTTGTGGGAGAAGTGGGGAGCGGCTCTGCCCTCCCTCGGGGTGCTGGGCGCCCAGGACAGGAAAGGCAGGTTTCCTGCCGGCCTCAGGCTCTGAGCAGCCAGGCTGACCAGGAATTTCCAGCAGGGCAGGCCCATGGTCCCTGCGGCTGGCGGCCGCACCACCGGAGCTGCCACTCAGGAGCGCCTACCCCCACGACCCCGGACTCCCATCATCACTGATGTGTCAAAACAGCAGACTGAAGACAGGGAGGAAAGGAGGGATTGTGAAAGGCGGGTTCTCCGAACATCCCTGGCAGGTCTTACTCGTCCACTCCAGCCGGCGGCCCTTAGAATAGTCCCTGCACGGGCCGGAGCAGCTCCGTCCATATCCGCTCACGGGGATGAGGGGGACCGTGCGCCCCCACCGCCACCTGCTGAAGGACAGTCTCCGAGGCCCTCAGAGAGAGGATGCATGGCAGAGAAGCGGCTGTCCTGGGGGCACGGAGCCCTGGTTTGCCCAGGAGTGTCCATCAGAGGCCACCCTGGCACGGCCCCACACCCGGCTGCCCCACGCACGGCCCGCAGGGGCCAAGGGTGGGTCCCCACGCCACTCCCGCTGGCCTCCCGCCAGGCCTCGGGCAGCGCCTTTCACTGTCCCCCAGCTCAGAGGCCAGAGCGCCCCAGGGTTCGGTCTGAGGGGAATCAGCCAGTTTCGGATCAAAGCCTCTTTGGTCCCCAGAAAGCTGCCCACTCCCAGCAACAGCCTGGGACAGACCTGTGGTCTCTTCCCATGCAGAGGGCCCCCTGCGGGCTCCTGTCTGCCACACACCTGTCCCATGAGCTCAGCCCCCAGCCCTTGACCGTGACCCCTGTGAAATGGGGCAGGGGACAGGGTGGGAAGAATGGAATTACCTGGGGACCTGAATCTGTTTATTCGTTCAACAGACACAAGTGTGTTAAATGTCTGCCACCATCCTGGCTGCGGTGGCCTTGGGTCCTGGCAGCCGTGACAACAGACGCTGCAGAGCTGGCACTGCCGTGGGCCAATTAGACAGGCCTTGTTTTCCACACTGTCAGTGGCAGGGCTGAAGGGATTAACCCCTGAGGGGGCCATCCCTCGGGACACTCCTCTTCCAGCCCCCACATTTGGGGGATGGAGTGTGGCCCTCACTATCCCTGGGGGGTGGCTCCTTCCCGGCCAGCCCCAGTCAGGCCATCAGCTCCCTCAAGTGTCCCTGCACTCCGTGCCCAGCAGAGCTGGCAGCCCCTCAGCAGGAGCCCAGAGCCAGGCTCCCCCACCCACACCCCTCATCCACAGCCCTTCTGGGTCCTCCGCCCTGCTGGCCCGTTCTTTGTCCCAGCTCCCAGACCAATGGAGAAGCCCCTCAGGAAGGCTCAGCAAGTTCCCTGCAGGCGGCCTCTCAGACCCAGAACTCCACGTGGGGTTTCCATGCCCAGACCAGCCGACCGGGGCACACAGCAGGCTCGGGGAGACCGAGGAGTGGCGGAAACGGATAGAGGAGCAGGACGTGATGTGACGGCCTGTCTTTCCCCAGGCCCAGAGGCGCAGCGACAGGTTTCCTTCCATGCTCCCTCCAGCCAGAACCAGCACTGGAGCCCTGCTGGACCAGGCCATGCCTTCTTGGCACAACCCCCAGACTGGCTGACCTCCTGGCCCTGCGGTCCCCGGAGGGGCTGTTCTGCAGACAGTGCCAGTCAGGAGTCTCTCTACTGCTGGGAGGGGCTGCCCGTGCCACCAAGGGGTCATGAGAAAGGCAGTCCAGCTGGTACCCACCACAGCGTGCGGAAGTGAATGCACACCAGGCCCTTTTGTGCTAGGCTGAAGGCAGGCAAAGGCCTGCTTTCTGTCCTTGCCCCTGGGGACCCTCTGCCCACTCCTCCCAGGGAAACTTCTTTGCACCTGGAGACCTTCTAGCTCTGCCAGGTTGGTCCTGATCACCAGCCACGCCGCCAGAAAGAGGCAAAGGAGGGCCTCTCAGCCTGGCCAGGTGGAAGGCAAGGACCTTCCTCCCTTGCCCGATGGACGCTTTGATGTGGCCAAGCATCCATTCATTCAATACACATGTAGGCAGCATCTTTCTGCGCCTGCCTCTGCGCTAGGCCTTGGCCCAAGGCGGGTGAGAACCGGTTGTTTGTGCAGGATGACTAATGTGAGAAATGAAGGCGCCCTTTCTCTGGAGGCAAGTGGCTGCCTGACAGTGAAGCAGAGACAGACAAACACATCCCCATAAAACACAGAGAAGCTCCTTGTGGCCCGGCTGGGTCCCAGGGCAGCCTGTCAGCCAGAACCAGCCCCAGTCCCACGCGTTGTTATCTCTGTGGGAATCGCGGCTCTACGTCATGCTGAAGGGGTTGTGTGAGGAATGAGCACCCCATACAGTGATGCCACCCCTCTGTCCCACATCCCGCCCCCAGGCTGCTCCCTGCTGTTGAGTGGGCTGGCACTTCCTGAGTGCCGAACTCCCGGGGTGGGACGGGCTTCTCCACTGCTGAGGCCAAGATCAGCTGGGACACTTGAGACAATTCATCCTCTTGGTTGGACCCAAGCTGTGGGTCGCTCCATGACCGCGAATCTTGACTGTCCCCACGGTTGCCTGCAGCCGGTGGCTGGAAAGAAACACAGCAGGCTGGCCGCCCTCACTCAACTAGCAGCTCTTGGGTGGGCACCCCACATGGTGTTCCCCTTTCATGTCCCGGCCATTTTCACTCCACCCCCTTCTCTGTCCTCTACTACTTGCCCCTCAGTTAGTCGTTTGGTGTCCTATTATGTTGAGGAAATAGAAAATATTGGAAGAAATCCTTTATTTTCCCACCCAATTCCTATCCACAGCCAACTCTACCTTGAGCTCTGGATCCTGTCTTTCTGACCTTCTCAATATCTTTGTTCAAGAAATTATCGTTGCCTTGGCCGGTGTGGCTCAGTGGGTCGGAGTGTTTGTCCCATGAACCAAAATGTTTGTTTGATTTCTGGTCAGGACGCATGCCTAGCTTGCAGGTTTGGTCCCAGGTCAGGGCACATTCAAGAGGTTACTGATGAATGTTTCTCTCATATTGGTCTCTCTCTCTCTAATTAATAAGCACATCTGTGGGTGAGTATTTTTTTAAAAGAAATTATTTTATCTTCTTGTCTTTATTGTAGCTTCCCCTCTCTCTGGGATCTTTCCCGTTGGTATACATAAAAGCTATAGGAGTTCTGGTCTCATTAAAAGCAGAAACAAAACGCTTCCCTCTTGATGCCTCCTGCTCCTCACGCAGCTACAGCTCCCAACGCTGGATCTCCACCACCGGGCAACCTCTTTAAGAAGCTCTCCTCACCATGCCCCATCTGCTTCCTCACTGCCTTTCCCTGAAAACCCACCCCGCGGGGCCTCCACCGGCGCCCCACTAACCCGCTCTTGTCCAACCAAGGCCAGGGGTCACTTCTCCGCCTACTTGTCGGGTCTCCCAGCAGTGCTGGGGCGGTTGAATGTTCTCTCAGCTTCAGTGAAAACCTCCCCCCTCTTCTCTCCCCCTCATCCTTCCGCCGTCTCAGGCTTCTGCCTTGGTTTCAGTCAACCTTTGAATGTCGCCCTGTGCACCAGAGCCTGTCACAGGCTTTCTACTGTTCTGTAGACACCGTCTGTCTCCCTGGATGATGTCATCGGGCTTCAAAACCGAACGCAGGCTGATGCCTCTCCGCTGAGCTAAGGCGCGTATCAGCTTGTCATCTCCACTTGGACATCTACCAGACATTTCCAAATTAACATAGGCACAACAAAACGTTTGATTTCTGTCCCCACCCCGTTCTGGTCGTTCCCATCTTGATAACTGGCGCCAGCACGCACTCAGTTTCTCAAGACTGAAGGAGGAAGGGATTCCGCCTTCCCCTTCCTCGCCCCCTGAGCTTCATCACCCAGTCCCGTCCGTGCACCCGGCTCAACACATCCCAACCTCCGCTTCACTCTGAATCTCCGTTTCTGTCACCACCTCACCCATGAGACGGTTAGAGACTCCCAGTCCTCCTTGTGTCCCCTACGATCCATTCCACCCCAGCAGCCAGAATGATCTTTGAAGGTTTTAAATAAGATGTGTCACTTCCCTATTATTAGTTGAATAAAACCGAGCTGCCTGGCCATGGCCAAAAATGTCATGCAAAGTAAGGGTCCCCACCCACCACTCTCACATCAACTCTCCCCTCTCTTCCTCTATGCTGACCTCCATGCTGTTGTCCCTTTTGGAGAGAAGGGCCCTGTGTGGCCTGCCTAGAATGGTCTCCCCCGGGTCTTTCCCTGTGTCGGCTCAGACATTGCCTCCTTGAAGAGGTATCCTCGGGCCCTCCAGGCTCTCTCTCCGCATCACTCTGACTGGTTGTATTTACAGAACTCGTCACCATCACACTGAGCTGTTTCACCTATTTGTTTACTGGCCTGGTTTCTCTCCTCCCATTATGGGGGACACTCCATGAGAGCAGGGAACTCCTTGGTCATGTTCATTGCTGTATCTCCTGCACTTGGAACGCCTGCCCTGTTAGTGGGTATTCAATAAATAGCTGGTGA
The DNA here is from genome assembly GCA_004026585.1 of Noctilio leporinus. Classification (NCBI taxonomy): domain Eukaryota; kingdom Metazoa; phylum Chordata; class Mammalia; order Chiroptera; family Noctilionidae; genus Noctilio; species Noctilio leporinus. The sequence goes on from PVIW01000596.1 coordinate 28,735, forward strand.
ATAAAAGAATAAACAGAGACCAGGCAGTGGGGATAACGCAACATGGAGTCTGAGGCAGTCCCAGGCCAGCGGGCTCGACCATGGAGGCAGGATGGAGATTCGTGATAAGCACTTGTATAAATGCCAGGAGGGGTGCGGTGGGGTCCCTGGAACAGGCCCCTACCGAGCGTGGGTGGGCGTGTGTGGCGTGGGCCTCCTGGGAAGTCATGGCCAAGTTGACACCTACCAGATAGTAAGCAGGAGGAAGAGGATGATGTCTCAGGTGGGAATACGTGAACTGACAAAACGCCAGAGGTGAAGGGGAGTGTGTGGAGGGCAGGGCTTTCCCAAATCAGCCCCTGCAGACCACCTAGCCCGCCTGACCAGAGAAGGGCAGTCCTACTCCCTTTCTGTGCCGCTGGGAGGAGGGGAGGCCCTCATCTGGGGAAGATCGTGCGATCCTTCGTTTATTCCACACTAACACTCACCGCCGGGCTCCCACCACCTGCCACGGGCCGTGCTGCCTGCTGGGGAAGCCGACAGGAAAAGACTCAGGTCTCTGTGACGGAAGGGACAAAGCCGAGCTGTGAGGGTGAAGGAAATGCCAGCCCAGGACCACACCATGAGTCCCCAGCCACTCAGTGCAGGGGGCACTGCTGTGTCCCTGTACCACACACGTGCCCGGGCCTGCCGGCTGAAGCAGGGACCCTCCAGCCAGCGCTGCAGGGACTTGTCCCTGAACTGGTCCTGCTGCCGGAAGAACCTGTGTTACTGCTCATGTGCTCACACACTCCCTCAGCGCACATAGAGACAGGCACATCACCTCTGCTCTGGTCACCTACACACACCCACACGAGCCCTCGTGACCTGATCCTAGCACGCATGTGCACACACACTCACACACACTCACCCGCCCACCCCAGGCAGCGAACCCGGTTTGCAGACACTCCCAGAGCGCACAACGCAGTCCTGCCCCCTGGAAGCTCCCAGGGGGTGCTACCAGGGAGTGCCACATGGGTTCCAGAAATACCCTCTCCCCAAAATGGTTATAATATTACAGATAAACCAGTAGAAGGTAATGTCTCCGAATTATGTATGCGTGATGGGGTAATTCAAGCAGGCCTCTTGAAAGAGGAAAATTTGAGCCAGGTCTTGAAGAAAGTCATGGAATGGTGAGAAAAAAGAGAAAAGGATTTTGTTTTTGTTTTTGTTTTTGTTTTAAAAAACACTGAGCTAATCTGGCTCTTTGAGCTACAAAAAAAGATAATGTTCCCATCCAGGGCACATAACTAGGTTGCAAGCCAGGTTTCCAGCCAGGTCTGTAGCTGGAGGCAGGTGAAAGGCAACCATACACTGATGTCTACCGCCCTCTCTGCCTCTCTCCCTTCCCCTCTCTCTGAGGATAATAAATAAAATCTTAAAAAAAAAAAAAAAAAAAAGATAATGTATTGGTTGACTCATGGGACTGAAAATCAGGGTTGATCTGGCTTCAGGCAGTGCTGCATCCTGAGGCCGGTGTGATATCAACAAGGCTCTCATCTCCCTCTGTAGATATTTCCCCACTGGGTTCCAACACGTGGGAAGCCACACTGACCTTATCAGTTCAAGTGCACAGAAACTGTCTCCCCCAAGAGCTCTAGGAGAAAAGGCTTAGAGGACTCTAATGGGCCCCGTTGGAGGTCACTCACACGCCCACTTGTGAACCAACTCTCGTGTGCTCACAGGTAGGAAATTGTCTGGGGTGTGTTCCTACTGATCTAGCCCCGCCCAACCCACGCGGAATGGGTTTCCTAAGGGGGAAGGGGCCTCTGTCACCAGAAGAAATAGAGAATGGGTACTCAACAGGGGTCCAATGCCCCCACCCTAAACATCAGTCCCTTCCTCAGTGCTAGTACTCCACATGTTTTAACAACGCCACACAATTTATTCAGTTTGCGCATCAGGAAGTCATCTCAAACCAGGTAAGGGTAGCACCCTTGTGTTACTTTGGAGCAAGAGCACTTCCAGACATTGAACTTGATTTTTCTGTTCCACTATTTCCAGAGAGTGCTCGTGGGGCCATCTCCTCTAGAAGAATTCATGACCTCAAAGCTCTGGGGCAAAGTCTCCCCCAGGATGGGGGCAGGTAGGGGAGAGGGAGTTAGTGTTGGAGGTGCCTCTGGGATACCCAAGTGGAAGTACCCAGGAAACAGTTGGGTGTATGAGACTGGCATTTCCCCTGCAATGGCCAGCCCCTCACTGCCATGCTGAGAGCTCCTTTCACCCTGCGTGTTACAGTGGTCAGTCAGGGGTCCTCCATTCAGAGGACAGTGGGGCCCAGGCCCTGAGCCAAGAGGTCTGCCCGCACTTGCCTCCTCCCAGGAGAGCCAAGCTCAGTCCAGGACCTCCCATGCCCAGCAAGGTGACCTGGAGACCTGCACCCCTCAGTGACCACGAACCTCCTCTCTCCTTGGTGACTGAGCTGCCACCTCTAACATGCCACAGGGCTGTGTAAGCGGGTCAGCTCCCAGTGACACATGCGTCCCGCACTCACTCCATGATGTAGTCTCCTTCCACACGGACCGAATCTGGGCTGACCTGTGACACACACTATTCAACAGAAAGTGGCAGACGTGATCCTCCTCTGAGCCTTTAAGAGGAAGGGCAGCTTCTCCTTCCTCTTTCTTAAAAGGTTCACTTTTGAGACCCTTGAGCCTCCATGTGAGATGTCTATATCCTACTGAATGACATCAGTCGGATATCCTGATTCACTCACTCAGCGCGTCTTCTGCGTGGCGCTGTCTCTGCTCATTATCAGGACATTAAAGTGAAAACCATCATCCCTGCCCAGGAGCCGTGTTTGGTCCAGTTGCACGGGCAGGCGAGTGAGTCAGCAGTGATTGCACAGCATGTGATGCTGGCACGGGGTGTGTACACAGGGCAGCAGGAACACAAGCCGTCCTCACATCAGATAACATTCCCTAGTGATTTGCGTATTCTAAGCACGTCCCTTATCTATGTTTTCCTTATCTTGGAGCGCTTCAGAGCGTAAATCATTATTATTTTAGAATAGGTAAGTATAGACAGACTTTACATTTCAGGGGTGTTCACGCCACCCTCTGAGCCTGCGCAGAGGAGCCCATCCTGGTCCCTTATTTTGTACCTGGTGGACATTCTGTACTTTATGCACATGTCTGCTTATGCATGTGTGTACATATGCATCTACATGCACACGCACCATCTTTTACATAAATGGTTACACAATCTTTTGCATCTTGTTCTTAGTTTTTGTTTTCATGTAACATACTACAGTAGAAATATTGCATTCTTGGCTAGTGACCGCAAAGTATCATAATATTCCACTATATGAAGGAACCATAATTTGTTTAACCAATTAACCACACAGCAACAGTTATTTATCCTTTTCCTCATTGTTCACGCTCACAAATAATGTTTTAATGAATAACCATGTGCCCATGTGATTTTGAATGTTTCATATATTTACAGTATAAATTGATAGCCGATGGAATTATTGGATCAAGGGTAGTGCATTCAAAGTTTAGCTACCCGCCATCTAACATCTAGTTCTTAATAACACGCCGCCAAGACTCACAAAGCTTTTCTATGCATCTCCTACCAGAACACTCTTCCACTGTGGTCGGAAACCACCCCTGTGGGCAGGGAAGGAGGGAGGACGCGGCACATCCTTTTAAAATGTTTCTCTCTCTCTCCTTCTTTATCTTGTAAATATAATATAACTGAATATACACAATTGTATATAAATTTCATATCTGTATCTTAAATTTATATGTTAAATAGAAGTAAAATCGTAATACAATAATACAACTATGAAATCTACATATACATGTGTGTGTATGTGCATATATATATATAAAATTTAAATATAAAATTCACCAGGGGAGTGTGTGGTCCCAGAGTCATGGGCACCCACCTGAGAAGAGGGCAAACCCTGGGTCGGGCTCCTGTGTCCGAGTCCCGGATGGAGTCCCGGATGGAGTCCCGGATGGAGTGAGTCTCGCCCGCAGAAGGTCCAGCCTTTGCGCTGCTCAGGTTCAGAAGCCACCATGTAGCATTTTTGCCTTTGCCCATTTGAGGTGGGCGTTTTTGTCGTCGCCACCAGGAGAGCCTGCCCGATGCCACCGCTGGTGTGGGAGAGCCAGGCCCAATGCCAGGGGAAAGATGCTTCTGGAGTTGCCACCTGCAGGGTCAGGACAGCCAGCCAGGCAGCCCAGGGCCAGGGAAGCTGCCCGGGGAGCGAGCTGGCACCGGGGGTGAGGACGCAGGAGGCGCTCCGAGGGCAGCCGGGCTGAGGGTGGCTGCAGCGTGACCCTCAAGGCCGGGTGGGGAGGGCAGGGCGTGTGATCAGTGACTCATCTTGAGCTCTCAGATGAAGTGACCAGAGTTTCACCCTAGCAGCGATCACAGGCGTGATCGAAAAATAAATTGGCTGCACCCTTGGCGCATCTCCATCCAGGGTTCAGATCTCTGACACTCACCCCTTGGCTCCTCAGCCTGGCCCCCCGGAAAGGTAGTCACCCTTGGAGAGCTGCCATCAGACAGGCCCTGCAGGGCCACGGCTGGGGCACCAGTGAATGGGGAGGCTGAGGAACGAGGCTGCTAAGGAGAAAGGTCACGGGCATGCTAGAACGCCTCCTGGTGTGCATGTGTGTGGGTGTGCGTTACACACACAGGATGCCAATTACCCTTTCCCAAGTGAGCCCTCAGGAACATTCTCTGGTATTTGCTATCCCTTCCCAAGTCATTTCCTTATCTCAGGGGCCCTTGAGAGCCTTTGACCCAGAGCTGGGTGAGGCAGGAAAGGAAAGGTCGGCTGGGAGAAAAGGAATTTGCCCGGTGCTGTGTCTCAGGTCCCCAGGCGTCCGTGGGAGGACTCTCTGAACTGCCACTAGCTGGACCCAGTCACATCATGGTCCCCCACACCTGCAGCAGGCCTTCTTGACATGCTCCAGGCACTTCCCACCATGATCTCCCACAGCAGGGCCACCCTGAAATGTCACTCATCTGTGTGAAACTGCCCGGGCTGCCTTCGGACTAAGGCAGGTCCTTTTCTATGGCTTAGGAGACCCTTTGCAGCCCTAGCCCACCTGTCCAGCCTCACCTGTCCCTCTTCCCCCCTCACTCTGGGCTCCAGGCACAACGCCCCGCAGCCCTTCCCAGAAAGCACCAGGGCTTATGTATTGGTCCCTATGCTGCTCTAACAGACGACCACTAACGTAGTGGCTCAAACCACTCAGTCCCCGTCACCCAGGTCTGACAGGCCAAGGTCCCAAAGTGGGTGTTCAGGGGCTCCAATCAAGGTGCCAGCCAGGCTGTGTTCCCTCTGGAGGCCCTGGGAGGAAACTCACTTCCTTACCTTCTCTGGCTTCAAAATGCCACCTGATTCCTTAGCTCATGTCCCCTCCCTCCATCTTTAAGCCAAGCAGTAGAGCATCTTCCAGTCTCGCTTGCTGACCCTCTGCTCCCACAGCCACCTTCCCTCGGACACACCCATCTTCCCCATGTAAGGGCCAACCCAGGTCATCCAGGGCATCCCTCTGAAGACCCTTAATTAAGTCATATCTACAAAGTTCCCCTACTTAGGAGCATGTCCATGGGCACTGGGGATTAGGATGTGGACATCTTTGGGGGCAGCTGTCACGGTGACCTTGGTGTGAGCAGCCCCTTGGCACCGTGATAGGTGGGAAAATGCCTGAGAGGCCACCCTGGGGCTGGGATCCCAGCTGTGCTCTGTTCACCAGCTCACAGGCTCAGGGCTGCCTCCGCCCCGAGGGCGCACCTTTGTGTAATGGCACAAAGGCACCACAGGGCCCAGCAGAGGCCCTGCCTGAACTCCCGCCTGAGAGCTACTCATTCCGCAAGGCTCAGCTGGGCCCAGGACCTTTCCCTTCAGTGCTTGTTCCCCACCCACCCTCTCAGGGGATTAGTCACACCCCCTTGGGCTCCCGCTTCATCCTGTACTTTCCACATCCCGGCACCAACCACAGGACAGTGGCAACGTCTGTCTAGGCGAGACCTGAGCCAGGCCTTGAGTCTTCCCCTGGAGTCCGTATTCTCCCCTTCCAGTTCCTGCCCTCTGTGTTCCCCCTGGAATCACACAGGCTCCATGGGGCCACACCTGGGGCACCTCAGGTAGGACTACAGAGTCACCGAGAAGAAGGTAAAAAGGAAGTAGAGGTGGCCCTCAGCCCTGACATGTCCCCCACCCTAAAGGAACTAGGCTTCTACCCAGGGGGCCCCAGGGCACACAGTGGGCAGTCTGAGGTCCTAAAGGAAGATCAGCTACAGAGGCAGGAAAAGATTTCGGGGGAGGGGGGACTGCATGGAGGAGGCAGGAGAGGAAGGAGCAGAGAAGGAGGGACTTCTGGCTTCTGCGGCCTGGGAGGAATTCTGCATGCGGAACATTCTCCAGACATGGGAAATGTGTGCAGAAGATGCGGGAAGGCCCCGGACATGACGGACACTGTTGGAAGGGCAGTGCAGGGCGATCAGGTAGAGGGAGTTATTCTCAAACCCAAGGTAACAGCCCCAAAAGCACGGGCTCCCTGGGCTCTGGGACCTGGCTGGGGTCAGAACAGGATGAGGGGGTCTGGCTCCTACGCCCCATCCACTCTCCTCTCCTGGGGCCATGGCTCCGGGACCACCCAGCTGATCCACGGGCCTGCCGCCTGCCCACCCTCTTTCATTCATTGGACCACCCCTCACCCACAGGAACTGTGACCTTGACTTTGGGTCTAACATCTCCCATCTCACCCTGCTGCCCCCACCCCACGACCTGTGCCCTCCTGCCCAGAAGCCTCTCCCAAGTCCTGACTAAGGGAACAGCACCTGAGGACGTCACCACCACGAAGCAGCTGATGGAGTCTGGCACTGCGGGGAGAAAGGCTTTCCGAGTGTTGCGGAGCCCCTGGGGCAGGGCTGGTCCCTGAGGGGAGGGCTGGGGGCAAGGGCAGCCAGTTCCAGGAACACCTGTGGCCCCTTCCGGCATCGGGCAGCCCCAAGTGACAACCGAAGGGCGTTGCTGGGCCAGAATGGGCACAGGCTTTTGGGAATTGGGTACTGCTGCCCTGTGACATCACCGTCCTACCCAGCTGGGGCTTTGGGACAACAACTGTGAGTCAGAGCCGGAGAGGGTGGCTGGGTGGGGAGAGGAGAGGTGGGCGGCAAGATTACCTTCTAGGATGCAGTGTTGGAGGACTTCCCAAGGAACCTCCGGGAAACGGGAGGGGTAGGAGTCACCGGCCCATTTCCAAGTCTGCCCCAGTCCAGGAGAGAAAGTGCCTTGCACACCCGGCTCTGAGACACGTCCTGAAGGAGGGGGGAGTAAAGGGACCCAGCCCTGCCCTTCAGTCACTGCCATTTCCACGGGCCTCCCCCACCTACCCTAGACCAGGACGGGTGCCGCTGGCCCCCCTGCTCCCATTAACCGCAGCCACGGGCCAAGGTGGGGCAGGCTGAGGGGGAGGGGACGCCCTCCAGCATTCCCTAGATGTGGCGCCTGGGACCCAGGGGTGTGGCCAGGGCCACCCGAGCCAGCCCTCCAGAGAGGCGGGGCAGCGGGCGTGAGCTCATTCTTTCCCCCTCCGGGCGCCCTGGCTCCGTGCAAAGGGCTCTCCCAGTTTCGCTGGCGGAATAGTGGCAACTGCTACAGGCTGACCTGGTTTCAGTCCCGCACAGCTCCGCTCCCTTCCCCGCCCGCTTCTGGAGGGCCAGCCTTCACCCAGGGCCCAGGGAGCCATGACAAAAAAGCAAAAGGGTTCCCCCCAAACTGAGAGGCTCTCCCAGGAGAGGCCCCGGGTGTCCAGAGAGGGGCCAGCATCCTGTACCCACTCTGAGATCTGCTCTCAGCCCCTTCGAGTCACCAGGTACTCCTGTAGCATCCATATCCTCCGGTCTCTAAACTGTTCTCTGTTACAGATGGGGAAACTGAGGCCCAGGGAGAAGCAGGGAACCATCACAAAGTCAGGGAGTGGCAGAGTCAAGTCTTTGCTCGGATTTCTGAACTTCCAGCCCCATTCCTGTCCCTGCACCTCTGTGGAACAGTGGAAAGGCATGAATGAGCTGGGAGCTGGGCGCGGGGGTGGGGGACAGGCTGTTACCCAAGAACGGAAGCCATTCTCCCGGTGTGATGCCTCCAGGGCTGAGGGCACCAGCAGTCAGCATCACCTCGCTCCTAACCCTCAGCAGTGCAGTGCAGAGGCCCAGAGGGTCAGCTTCCCAGTGCTCTGCACCCCAGGTCTTCTAAAGCGACCCCCCATTCACAGCTCCCCCAGACTCCCCAGGGCAGCCAGGAGACAGAAGAGCTTCCCTCCTTCCTCTTCCAGCTGTGGAAGCAGGCAGCCTTCCCACCACCCTCTGCTCCGGACTCCTGCAGGGTCCTTACCAACCTCAGAGGTGCCTTCAACCTCTTGAGCTCCCAGGGTCAACCCTCCTCCTCCAGGAAGGCAGCAAGCGGAGGCAGAGGCCTCGGAGGTCTGGATCCTAACTGGCCACCTACAGCTTTGTGATCTCAAGTCACCCAGCCTTGATGAATGAGCTTTCTCAAGCTGTCAAGAGGCACCCCACCCCCCTGCATGGTTTCAGCGAGGACTGGAGAGGATCTCACATAGTAGGCTGTTAGCTCAGATGTCTAGGACCCTGGAACACTGCAAACCTCCAGTCCCCAGGCTCTGCTCTTCCCTGGGGCCACAGAGATTGTCACTGTCTCTTTCATCCCACCCAGCATGGGCAGGGTGAGAACGAAGAGGGCGACATGCACCCTGCCTTCCTGCTGCTTTGTTCATTGTCTCCCACAGCTGGGAAAGGCAAGCTCCCATCAACTGGCTGGGCAGTGGACATAGCGGGGTGCACTCATGACAAGGAGCACCCTCGTCATGCACCCTGAAACATGGGGGGATCTTAAGAGGATTAGGCTCACATTTAGAAGCAAAATGAGAGAAGACAAACACGAAAGGCCGCGTACAACGTGAGCTCACGTGCAGGAACTCTGGTAAAGGCCCAAGTAGGTACAGAAGGCAGGGCGTGGGTGCCGAAGGTGGAGGCAGGAGCAGGGAGTGATTGTAACAGGGCCTGAGGGGTTTTGTGGGGTGATCAAAGTGCGCACTATCTTATTTGCCAGTAAGTGTATGGCTGTTTTCATTTGGTGGAACTTGCCCAACGATATGCTTAAAATGGGTGCATTTTACTGTAGGTAAACTACACCTCAGGAGAGCCGGGCAGGAAAAGACCTTCCAGCCTGTGAAGTAGGGTGGGCGATGCAACCCACATCTTGCTGGGTCCTGTGCTTAGAGGCTCTTAAGACAGGTCTGGTGCTTAACAGAGGTAAGACGTTGAGTGACAGGGGGCGATGAGAGCGGTTTTGAAGAAATACAGCAACTGGCCTCCAGTAGACCCCGCAGATGAAGGGCTCACGGCTTGGAGCCTTTACACGGCTTTTTCACCTTGGGTACAACCTTGATCTCTCCCACCTGATACCCTCACGCCCCCTTGCTCCACCTGAAAAAAAAAGTCTCAGCCGTCTTTCCTGAATAATAAAAAGCTATTCTTTAATAGAATAATATTCTGTTTCCCCAACCCAGCCTGGGGAAGGCACAGGCCCACTGGAATCACCGGCCCAGAGTGCAGCGGCATCCCTGGGCCGGCCCGGCACCTTCTGCAGGCCACCAAGGATGGGGGCGCTGTCTTCCAGGCCCCTACCCCTGCTCCTCCTCTGCCTTCCCTGTCCCAGGACGTCTTGCAGCAACTTTCACTTTGAATGTTGGCTCCTGGACACAAGGTTGGTGCTTGAGAGCAGGAGCTGGGTCTTAGCTGCTGCATTTTTTCTCCCTCCCACCCGGCCTCCCGGGAAAGCCCAGCACGGGGTGGGAGTGGCGCTGCATGGGTGTTTCACTGCCGTCTCACACACACGTGTCCAGAAGACGTCCAGCTCCGTCCCGCTTCAGCCCAAAGGCAATGCGTTAGGCCCCAGAACCACAACGTCCTGGCCTTTTCGGTTACTTTAGGACATAGTTGGGTCGGCATCCGGCCACGGGAGCCTCTCCAGAGCTTGCCTCTTCTCCCTCGTGGTTGCTTTCTCCATCCTTTTGCCTTTTGCCTCTCCCTGCCCCTCCCAGCTCCACGTGCCTCCCTCACTCCCTCTTCCTTCCTCTTCCCGCCCTGCTGTCTCCCTCCACTGTCTCTAAGTAATACGATACAGAAGTATCAAGCCATACGTTTTAATTATACCGGCATTGACCCGTTACTTTCGGGACAGACCTTGTGTATATGTGTGTGTGTGTGTGTGTGTGTGTGTGTGTGTAGCCACTCTCATCATCAAAGAAAAAGAACAAACCATTAAAAAGCCCTCACACAGATGGACACCCCTGGGCTGAGCAAGTCTCAGACTTCACAGCACAGACTAGTGTTTCATCTGTTATTAGCAGTCGGGTTTCAGTCCTGCTTTCCTGTTAGATTTACATCCTCCCAGGGCCAGCCGGCCACAGGGCCAGGCCCATGGCGACCCCTAGAGGAAGGATGTGACTCTTGGGCCCCTGAGGTCGGAGGGGGAAGAGGAAGAGGTCAAGGTCAGGGATGGGTCAAGGCTTGGGAGTGGCAGAGGGAGGAGGACCCCTTGGGGCTGTTAATTCCCCCCCTTCCGGGGGAGCACGAATGAGCCTTGTGCACCCTCAGTCCTCCCTGCAGACCCCTGCACCCCAGTCGGTATTAGTCACTGAGGCTGGAGCTGCGGCTGGTGGGGATGGGGTCCTGCTCAGCATCAGCCTGGCTGATGCCAATTAAGGCTCGAGGACCCCCGGCCCCCACAGTGGGCTCAGATCAAAGGCCTTCCCCCAGATGACCGTAAATCTGCAGGACCCAGGCCTCCAGCTAACGAGCCAAGCAGCCTGGGGCCAGCGGGATCCTGGATCTTGTTTCATTCCAGGGAGCAGCCACCCAAAGGGGGGCCAGCGAGGCCGGACGCCCCAGAGACCCCGCCCCCCACAGCACCCGGCTTTGCTCGATAAACCGGGCGGGTGTCCTGGAGGACGCGGGGGAGCCCGCTGCGTCCTGCCCACCCGCCGGAGCCGCCTCTGCACTCGGTGCCCATTGTCTGGCCCCACAGGAATTTTAACCGCTAACATCTGGCCTCAGGAGGCTCCGGAAAAGCACATGTCTTCACCTCCTTTGATTCCCTTCACACAGAGGACTTTTTAAATTTTAATTTGGGGCGACCTCTGACCTGAGTTCCCATTCCCACAGATTCCAGATATTTCCTGTGCCCTCAGATAACCTCCTAAACCAGCTCTCACCTAACCTGAAGCTCCGGCTGAGGGGCACTGCCCACCCCCAACCATGGCCCCACCCCGATCCCCCACTCTGGTTCCCTCCCAATACACCTCCCTCCTTTCCCAGGGGCCAGAGATGCCCAAAGCCCACCAAACCTCTCCCCAGGGCCTCGGGTCCAACTCAGCCCAGCCCCCAGGAACCCAGGGAAGCGGACACCCTTCGTTGCCTGCTGTCAGAATTCCTGGAACAACAATGGGACCGTTGATGGAGCCCTGGCTGGCGTGGCTTGATGGATAGAGCCCTGGCCTGCGAACCAGAGGGTCACCAGTTCATCCCGGTCAGGGCACAGCCTGGGTTGTGGGCCGGGTCCCCAGCTGGGGGCACGTGAGAGGAAACCACGCATTGGTGTTTCTCTAACTCTCTTCCTCCCTCCCTTCCCCTCTCTCTAAAAGTAAAGAAATAACATCTGAAAGGAAAACTAAAAAAAGAAGAAAAAGAGCCGTTGATGGAGCCCCAACCCTGCACAGGTGACCGGGCCACTCAGAAATAATTGCACCCACTTACACAGGCAGCCACCAGCCCTAGACAGCACAGAGCTAGTGTGTGTCTGGAACCCTACACAAGGCTGGTCAGCCACGGGCAGGGTGCCCTCTGGGAGGAAGGCCTGGGCCTCAGGCACATGGCTGCTTGGTCTTGAAGCTGCTGGAGCCTGGGTGGGCCGCAGTCCCTTCACCTGGTTGTGGCCCACCCATCTCAGCATGGCGACCAGCATTCGAAGCACCTGGAGTCTCAGCTGAAGTCACCAAAGGAAAGGACAAGGGTGGGGGGCACAGGGCCGATCTGACCCTCAGACTCTAACCCTCTTTCTAATAGTCTTCGGGCCAGGCTGGAGAGCTGCCTCTCTGTGGGTCCCGCTGTGTACCTGGACCGTACCAAGCCGTGTAGGGGGGCTACCATGGCGAGGCAGGCGTCCTGGTCCCCATCGACAAGTCACCAGCAGTCATCAGAGAAGCAGGAACACACTGGTGTGAAGCGGCCCCAAGACTAAGGGGTCAGGTGGGCTTCTTGGTGGTGGGGACTTTCCTCAGGGCCTGGCCACACAGAGAGGCCCCGTAGGTCAGCCACACGCCTGGGTCAGGGCCCCAGCAGCCGTCCCTGCAGTGCGGCCACTCTCAACAAGGGGCGGCCGTTCTCCGAGCCCGGAGCCCGGACCATCCGGCCAGAGCCTCACTGGCCCCACCGCCAGCAGCCTTCCCGCCAGCAGTCTGACCACATGCCTCCGCATTACAGCCCCCCCGCCCGGCCCCCCATCCTCTTCATCATGCCCAGTGACTCAGCTGCCTTCCCGGGCCCAGCTCACCACAGCTGACATCACCCTCGACCCGCCCCTTTCCAGCAAACCCTGCGTCTCCTCTTCCCTTTGATCTCGCTTCCTCCTCAGAGTCAAGAACTCGGCCCAAAGGATCCTGGGGTGGCCTCACTTTACACTCGGGAAACTGAGACCCTGAGAGGGCCAGGACATGGTTCCAGTCCACAGGCGGAAAGGGGCTGATTTCAGGCTCCATCCCGATGTCGGAGAACAATCACTGCTCTGCTAGTCACTAAGCTCCGACCCCTAACACTGCCCAGCCGGGTCTGGAAACCAGGATCTAGGCTCCCTGGCCCACTTGGCCAGGGAGGCTCCAGGAGCAGCAGGAGGTCGAAGGATGGCCCCACCCCTCCCACTGCCCAAAGGGGAAGTGGCCAGCACTTCCACAGAGAGAGCCGCAGAGCAGTGGCTGTCAAAGTGCGCTCGCTGGTCCAGCAGCATCTCGGTGGCCTGGTTCCTTGTTAGTGATGCAAAATGCAGCCCTGCCGTCCCCACCCCAGACCTACTGAATCAACACTCAGAGGTGTTCCCAGCACACCCCCTGATGAGCGGGACGCATGCTCAAGAATAAAGATAGTCAAAGCCATGAGTGGGTTTGCGACCTGGTCAGGCCCTGCCCATCCCGGGCCCCCAGTGGGGCTCCCTGACACCCCCACAAGTCCCCCTGCTTATCCCTGCTGTGATCCCTTCCCACCAAACCAGGCAGGGCTTCCGCAGGCAGGGAGGGGTCTGGAATGAGTCTCTGGGCCAAGACGTACCCTGTGGGCATGGGTAGCCCCAAAGGTCCATCCATTTGCCCGCAGTGTTGCCTGTGTATCACAAACAGGATTCTGCCTCAGTTTCCCTGCCTCGCAGTGCAGCTCACCACTGACCTTAGAACCCTTCCCCACACCTTGGCCCACGCCACTGGGCCCTGTACCATGTTCTGCACTGTGCTGGTCTCCTCACTGGGGCACCACACCCTGCTCCCGTCCCTCGCAATGCTAACCGGGTCATCTGTGGACAAACAGCCACCAAACTACGCTGCGGGCACCCAGAGCCTCCACGGTCACACGCACAGGCTGCTTATGGAACAAGCGTGTCTGGCCGGGGGAGCCAGCGGGCGGAGAAACCCGGCCACATTTCATTTCCCGGTGTCCCCCAGTGCGAGGTGGCATCCACCTGGTTGGGGCACCATTTTATGGCTTGCACAGGTGCGTAACTTGGCTATTGCCGGAGGGCCCCCCTCTTTCTCTGAGGCTCCTCCGCTTCTGAGCTGCACCCAATCCCATGTGTGCACCAGCCAGGCCTCCACTGAGCCCTCATTCTGCACCAACGGCAGCCCCGCCCTCCCACCCAGGCCAGGCCCGGTGGCCTCCCGTCTGCCCCAATTGTCTTCTTGCTTTGGAGCCTCTTGGCTGGGTGAGTTGCCCACCTCTCTCCCCACTGTTTATCTCAGGGACTCTCCTGTCATGGGCAAGATGACATCATAACCAGCAGACAAAACATCCTAATCGATTGAAGTTGGAGGTCATTTCATTACAGCACCTCGGAAAGCATCCCGTTCCTGGATGTGCTGGAAAGGCCTTCCTTACACGGCTTGCCAGATGCGTTGTCCCTTCTAATCCCTGGGTCCCCTTTGCCCCAGGCTCCAGGCCGGCCCCTCCTAGGGCTGCTGTTTTCCTCGCCTTTCACCTGTCTGCTTGGGCTCAGACTCCACTGTGCTAACCTGATGTTTTCCCAGACAGTTGTGCACACACCGGTAGGCACCTGACTTTTCTACTTTAACCATTGGAGATCAAGAAAAATCTTTCCAAAATATAACGTATTCTTCCCCGCCTCCTGGAACAGATACTTGCAAACATAAGAAAGCCTTTTCTTGGGGCCTCTAAATAACCATTTTTGAGCCACTCTAAGTGCTTTTAATAATTTCTTATTATCGCTATAAAAAAATGAAAAATACAGGTCAATGAAAAGAAAAAAAAAATGGTAGCACCTGATAGCTTACCAACTAGAGGTAGTGACTGAGGATTTTTCGTTGCATAACTAACTTTCTGGACTCTTTCCTATGCAAACACACTTCTCCAGTTTGGGACACAAATTCAGTCCCTCCTGTTTATTCAATAATCGCTGGCACCCCGTATGCTTGTACGAACAGGAAGTCTCACCCACCCCACTGTGACGTTCCGCGCCCCCCACCCAAGAGCACAGGCTGCGCGCTGGGTCCCAGGGGAGCGATGCCGACTGCAAACGGCAGCTGGGGAGGGTGCAGCACCTGGAGGCCCGACTCCCCCGCCCCGGCCCGGCACCACGGCACCTTTATGGAGATGGCCTTGCAAAGCCTGCTGGGATCAGGCCCCGTGGGCCAGCCCTTGCCCGGAGTCAGGCTCCAAGGTTGCGTACTGCTCTTGCTCCTCACACTTCCAAGTGCAGCCACGCCCTCAAGCTGAGGGTGACCACGGCAGAGGCCCCTGACTCCAGGGACGCTCCGTCGGCCACACTCCTGGCCCCCGCACATCGAGGCCCTGAGGGTGAGCCAGGTCACCAGCTCTGATCCCCCTTCTTCCTGGGGCCCTCCCCTGGGCGCTGGGGCCACTGGCTGGGTGCTTCACCCCAAACTTCATCAGAGGAATTCCACCACCAACGGGAAGGGGCCTTGTCCGCATCCTTCCTTCCCTGGTGTTCCTGCCCTATGCAATGCGCTCCCTGCTCCTCCACGTGGGTGCTTTGGGGAACCTGCTCTGTCCTTTCCTGGGAAATCAACACCCTTGCTCCTCACCTGTGCGTGACCAAGAGGGGCACTTAAGGGACCCTTTCCTGAACCAAAAATGTCAGTTCTTATCATTGTCTAAATTTTTAAAAATGTCGCTGATAGCATGTTGCATTAAAAAACAAAAAACAAAAAAGAAGATAAACATTGTGACCTACCAGGCTGCTGTACACCCATTCTCCAAATGAGGACATTGACATTGGCCAGGACTTCTTGAGGGCGAGCCACTGGCACTGCAGACTTTATCACAAGCTTTCGCAGGAATTCCCAGGAGGAGCTCACCTGTCCTCTGCCACCAAGCCCCAGGGCCGAGTAACCACAGCTGACCGTCCAGCACTGCTTCCCAGGCTCCAGGTGCTGCCGTGGGCACCCCTGGTGTCCAAGGAGAGGAGGGATGTTCCTTCCCAGCCAGCGGTGACTGCACTTTGTCCCCACTGCCTGGGCCAGGGAGACATCTTGTCAACTTAGGGACACGGCAGTGGCTAGTATGGGACAGTCCTCCTTGGCCACTGTGAATGCAAAGGGTGGGCGGGTGGGCATGCATTTATGGACTGATGTTCTGAGATTATTAGAGATCATTTAAAATACATTTTTCCCAGCTTGGAAGAAGGGGTCGCGCTTGGGGCTGGTCCTCTGCTCTCCGGCTTCCTCTCCTCTCCTGCGGTCCTGCCCCAGCTGCAGACCACGTGTTTGGCATTAGGGCGCCCCTCTGCATTCTATTAGGAGGCTCAGCCAGTGTTGGGTCGGGGGAGGTCTGCGCCTTCCTTCCGCCACTCCATTCCTTGGGCCAACACTTTCCGCTTTGGGGGTGCGGCCTGCTCACCTGGGACGCTTCTGGGAAGCAGCGTACCACCCACAGAGGCTGGCCTAAGTTCTCACATTCAAAGCCAAACACAGCCCATGTTTGGCTGTAGGCTGGTGGGCAGGTGTAGGTCTCACCTGACAAGCTCTTGGAGGCAGGAGGCAATGGGAGAGCAAAGACAGGGACAGCAGCACCTCCCGCTGATGTGGAAGCTGGAAGGGGACGAGGACAGGGGCCTCCCCGGGAGGTAGAAACGCCCAGGGCAGCTGGGGCAGGGCAGCTGGAACAACTGGAGAAGACGTCCCCTTACCCCTCTGCCAGGAGTTCTCACAGTTACCAAGCGACGGAGGGGACCGTGCAGGCTCCCCTCACTTCATCTGCCTTCTCATTTTCCAGGTCAGCCCGCCTTCCGGCCTCCAGCCTCTCCCTGCCCTCAATCCAATCCAAGCCTGCGCTTCCTCAATCCTCTCAGAGCGCTCTTTTGTGAGGTGTAGGGTTCTGCTCCCCGACCTCTACTAGCTCCCACTCCTGATGAGGTGAAGTTCAAAGCCCATCGCCTGCCTTTCAAGGTCTGTTTGTCTGGGACAGTCTAGTAAAGGCCCGCTGTCCTGGCGTTAATTAATAATAGAACGCCTCTCGTGCAAAAATGTATCCCTGTTTGGACAGTAAGTGATGTGGCCGACCTGTCCACCATCCACTCCCAACCTGACCTCCAGGCTAGTGGCCCACAGCTTCGGCTCGAGCCTCCAAGCCCGGGTTCCTCGCTCTGATCACTCGTTAGAACCTCGTGGGAGTTTCTAATAAACACTTCTGCTTGGACTCACCCGAAAGCAATTTAATTAAAACAGAATCTCCAGGGACGGAGTCTAGGCTTTGGGGTTTCTTTTAAAGCCTTAGGTGACTCCGATGTACAGCCAGGGCGGAAAACAATGGACCGAAGTCACGCAGGTGTCCTGGAACTCTGTCCCTGAGCCTGCCTCAGACATTACTGTCCCTCCCTTTTTCCAGAACTTGCTTACCATTTTTTTTTTTCTTTTTTTTTTTTAATATTTTATTTCATCATTTTTAGAAAGAGGGGAAGGGAGAGAGGCAGAGAGGGAGAGAGACACCAATGTATGGTTGCGTTTCACCTGCCTCCAGCCACAGACCTGACTGGAGACCTGTTTTGCAACCTTGTTATGTGCCCTGGCTGGGGAATCGAACCTGCGACCTTTGGGTTCGCAGGCCGGCGCCTTACCCACTATGCTACCAGCCAGGGCTATTGCTTACCATTTTTTAATCCTACCTAAGCCACCAAGACCAGTTCCAACGCTGCCTCCTCCTTCGTCTGTCCCAACCCCTGAGCAGCAAGGGGCCTCCCCCTCCACCCTCTCCGTCCACAGCTACATTATATTAAGCCATAATCTAGGTCCATGTGTTGCCTTCTTTGTGGCCTGAGTTCCATGGAGCGGATCATGTGTGATTCATCTCTGGGACTATAGGGCCCAGACCCAACTTGCAGTAAAGGTCCCTGCACCTGGCTGAGTGACTCTTGCTACTGATTAACTTAGGTAACGCCACCCACCACCCAGCCAGGCACCATGCTGCCTCTTCAAATGAACTTTCCTTTCCTGTGCGTGGGACCTTCCATTCATTCATTCATTCATTCATTCACTCTGCTTCGTGCCTGATACTGTCTTCCCCTCTCCTTGATGCTCTGCACTATGAGGGAACTCACCTCCAGCCCCTGGGCAGCCCATCAGACTGGTGGCACATAAATGGTCCTCGGTATATATTGATTGATACCAACTGGTTAATGGACAAGCAAAATGAAATATATTCTTACAATGGAATAGTCTTCAGCAACAAAAGTGAAGTACTAATACATACTGCAATATTGATGAACCTTGGAAACATTATGCTAGGTGAAACAAGCCAGGTGCAAATTATATTATGCAATATCATTTCAATTAAATGTCCAGAATAGGCACAGTAGCAGAAAGCAGTGCAGTGGTTACCAGAGGCTGGGAGAGAAAGAAAGTGGGACTAACAGTTAAAAGGGACAAGGGTTCCTTTCAGGAGGGTAGAAGGGCTCTGAAATTGGAGAGTGGTCATGGGTGCACAACCTTGTGACTAGACTAAAAACCACTGAATTGCACGCTTTAAAATGATGAATTTTATGGTATTTGAATTATATGGCAATTAAGAAGAAATATTGCTGGTGGTTTTTTTCCTCCTTGACCCTGTTCTCCAGCTTTAATATTCACCAGAATCACCCAGAATGTTTGTTCAAAGTGCAGCTGGCCGGGCCGCCCCGCGGAGCTGCAGATTCAGGCCAGAAGGGCCGGGCCCAGGACTCAGCATGTGACGGTAGAGTTCCAAGTGCCACTCCCCTGCTCCCCGAAGGACTTGGGTCCGAGCCTTTAGGAGCCAACCTCAGAACCTCAGAAGACAAATAAAATTCTTAAACCTACGATTTCAGGGGGGAAAAAAAAGAAAGAAAGAAAGAAAGGAAACGCTGAAGATTTCAAACATAACCGAAACTTTGTTTTGGGTCTGCTTCTTATTAAAAACAGACTGGGACCCAAAGAAAGCCCATCAGGGGTAGGTAATGAAGTAATCATGATCACAATAAAAGAACAGAATGGAAAAACTGCCTGGCCTCGAGCAAACCACACACAAAAAAATTGTCTTCTGCCTCCGGCGCTCAGCCTAGCCGTTCAGATGAAAATACCCCACAAGCGACAGGGCGAGCTGAATTTGGGTAGGGGGCAGAAAGCGCCCCTTGCTGCCCCCATGCAAAGGCATACTTAGAGACACCCACTCCCACAGCCAGGATACTAGTGTTTGGTATGTGCTCCATGATTAGTGCTTTCTTGGGGGTTACAAGGAAGCAGAGTTGTAAATCGGCGCGAGAGTGTGATCAAAAGGCATGTCTGTATGCAATTATTTTGTTTTGAGGCCAGCGTTCAGAGGAACCGGCGTTCAGGCCCTGGCTTGGTCACGTGGTGTGTGCCCTGGCATACAGACGCCCTGGGACTTTGGTCCCCACTAAAGAGGGAAGACAAAGGCGTGGGTTTTTATCATTGTTGCTCCTTTGTTCCAGAGGGAAGTCTCACTCCGATGGTAGGTCTCCACCATCTCTCCTGGTTGGTCCTGGACCATTGCAAGAGGAAGTCTTGCTAATAACCTCTTGCCCCGGAAGCTAGCAGTTCATGTAATTTGAGAACAGACATCCCCTGCTTAACATAAATTCACTTAACCAAACTGCAAATTGAATAAGGGGTGAGTGAGCAGGAACAGCATTTGTGATGCACGTCTACTAAGTGCCAGGTACTTGGCTGGGCAATCTCACATCCATTTTCATATTTCACTTAACAAGCCATCGCATCACGACAACCCCACCATGGAAGTATCATTCTCCCCCACAGGACAGCGAAGACGCAGAGGCGCAAAGTTGTTATACATGTTTCCCGTGGTCACAGGTTAGTAAATGATGTTCTCTCAAAGGAGCAACAAAGAAATAAAATTCCGGGGCACCCTGTTGACTGGAGAGTCATCCAGTAACCAAAAGGTTGTAGGTTTGATTCCTGATGCTTCTCTCTCTCTCTCATCGGTGTTTTCCTCTCTCCCTTCCTCCTTCTGGAAACACAATGAAAACATGTCCCCAGGCCATGATAATACATCTCCTGAGGAGCGCAGGTGTCCTGTGAGTCCATCTTGTGGTGTCCCACTTGCTAAGGCTGCTGTATAAGTTTTACATACATGGGGAAAGCAAAACCCAGCTCATCAGACAACTGGAAGCGTTCAGCGCCCGGCCACGCCCAGCAGCCGCCTCCACCAACGGGTTGTATTTGGAACCTGAACTGTGAGCGCCGAGGGGTCCTGGAGTTGCACTGTTGCCATCCTATGTCACAAGGCTCTGGTCTTGGCCTCTATGTACCCGTCCAGCTTCATGCGTAGCTGCCTTTCCCTTCTTCTCTGCCTTCCAGCCAAATGACCACATGGCTGTCCCTTGAGGGCACCGTGTTCCTTTCTGCCTCAGGCCCCTGGCACCTGCTCTTCCTCTGATGGCCCTTCTCCTGACCCCAGCTTCACTCATCACGGGTGACTAGAGGGACCCTCCATGAGGCCAGGGACTTTCAGCTGGTTCCTTCTCCACTGCATCTCCACTGTCTGGGACGGAACCTGGAACACAGCCAACCCTCAGTTAATACCTGTTGAAAGAATAAATGAAAGATGAATAATGCTTCCGCAGCTCACACCTCACTTCCTCAGTTCGGTTTCCTCTGTGTCGTATCCCCCTTATTAAATGCTCTGATTTCTGACCTACCATTTTCTTTACTGTGTACATGCATCTGCGCGATTATTTGTCTGATGTCTGACTCTCCCACCAGACCTCAGTGAAGGCAGGGACTGCTGCGCCTGCTCTGCTCACCATGACGTTGTCAGTGACAGCTGCTTTCTAGGTGTTCTGTGAATGCGTGGTGGATGAATAAATGGCCAGGCAAGTCTTAGGGAGGTCAAGTTTTTCTGAGTTGTTTTTACAATAAAGGACTCACAGAAACGGAGATAAAAAATGGGTCAGGAATCAAGAGAGGGAAAAAGCAGTAATCCGATTTTTAAATCGGCAAAGGAGCTGAACGGACATTTTTCCAAAGATGACACTGAAATGCCCAACAGGCACAGGAAATGTGCTCAACATCACTAATTATTAGGGGTGATCAATAGGGATCATCAAGATGGCTGTTACTATTTACTTTTAAATCAAGAAATAATGAATGCCAGCATTGATGTGGAGGAAAAGGTACCCTGTACCCCCTTAGTGGGATAATAAATTGGTGTGGCCATTATGGAAAACTGTATAACAACCCTCAAAAAGCTAAAAAGAGAACTACCATGTGATGCGGCATTCCAACTTCTGGGTGCGTATCCAAAGGAAATAAAACCAAGATCTTGAAGAGATGATCTGCACCCATCACATTCATAGCAGTGCTACTTACAGTAGCCAGGACATGGACGCAACCTCAGTGTCTGCTGACCGGTGAAAAGATAGAGAAAATATGATATCTATCAAAATATAATACATATTTATAGTACATAATATATATTTATAATGGGATGTTATTCTAACATTAGAAAAAGGACGCTTGCAACAACACAGATGAACCTGAAGGACATTATACTAAATGCAATAAGCCAGACAAAGACAAATACTGTGTCGTCTAACTTAGGTGTGGATCTTAAAAAAAAAAAATGTCAGACTCATTGAACCAGAGATCAGATTGGTGGTTACCAGGGGCTGGGTTGGGAGAAATGAAGAGATACATGGTTGATGGAACAAACTTTCAATTATAAAATGAATAAATTCTGGGACCTAATAGCTAACAATACTGTATTGTACTCTTGAAATTTGCTAAGAAAGTAAGTCTTCAGCGTTCTCACCACCACACACAAAAAAGAAGTAACTATTTGAGGTGACAGATGTGTTAATTAACTTGATTGTGGTAATCATTTCACAATGTGTATTTATACCAAAT
Source organism: Noctilio leporinus (assembly GCA_004026585.1). Taxonomy (NCBI): domain Eukaryota; kingdom Metazoa; phylum Chordata; class Mammalia; order Chiroptera; family Noctilionidae; genus Noctilio; species Noctilio leporinus. The sequence goes on from PVIW01000596.1 coordinate 50,433, forward strand.
CATCACGTTGTACACTTTAAATATATACAATTGTATTTGTTAATTATACCTCAATAAAGCTGGGAACAAAAATCATGTCTAAATGGCCAATTATTTTTCTCCAGAAGAACCCACCCTTGATTTTTAGAATGACAGTCAGTGGGAAAACGTGGTTCACTTAAAAGTCCATCAGCATGTAGCTGCTTTTGAGGGAGAACCCGTGCCCCATAAGTGAGGGGACCTTCAGGAGATTAATTTGATTTACGGCTCCTGCATTTCCTAACGCACACGGGGGCGGCAGAAAATGTGGGCTCTGAGAGTCTGGAGGGATGTATAAAATCCTAGCAGCCAAAGGGCATTTCGTTTTCATGAGTGAGTTTGCATGCCGGCCTCCGCTGCGTGGGGCGGGCTTAAAACAGGACATGTGGAGGCCAGAGGCTGGGCTGGGGCAAGCCATCAGCTGACAAATGCCCCCACGGACCACCCTGCCGCTTCCTCTGCTCGCAAAACTTGCCATCTGCACCCACATGGGGCCTCCTTCGGTCCTGGGCGTGCTGATGGGCCCAGGAGCCTGGGTCTCCCAGTGCTCGGAACCCACAGAGCTCCCAGCAATGAGCAGCACCCACTGGACCTCACAGCATGCAGAATCTGGGGTGCAGGGGCAGCTGATACTCATGAGGGCCCGGGCCCCCTACCATCCAACCCAGCCACTGGCTCCTAGGGCCAGATGTCTTATTTGTCGCCTTTGTTTTGGTGCTGACGGGGAAGAGGGTGAATTTGAACCCAAGGTAGGTTTGTTTGTTTGTTTTTTAACCTGCCCTACTAGACCGGGTGGGTCCTGCTGCCAGCTAGAAAAACAATAATCGAATTCCTTCCCTCTTTTGTGTGTGTGTGTGAAGGTGCAAAATACACGAAACGTGGCATTTACCTTGTTAACCCTTTTCAAGTTTACAGTCCAGCAATATTAAGTACATTTGCAGTATCGGGCAACCATCACCCTTGCAATCATCCAAACAGAAATGCTGCCCGTTCAGCAATAGCTCCTTAATTTGCCTGCCCCCAGCCCCTGGGAACCTCTATTCTACTTTCTCTCTCTGTTTTGAGCACCTTGTGGAAGTGGAATCATACTATATTCGTCCTTTTGCGTCTGGCTTCTTTCATTTAGCATCACGTTTTCAAAGTTTATCCAGATTGTATCACGGTTCAAAGTTTCATTCCTTTTTTAAAGCTCAATACTATTTCCTTATATGGAAACACCATATTCATCCTTTGGTGGACGATTGGGTTGTTTCAACCTTTTGGCTATTGTGAATAACGCTGCCATGCACATGGTGTACAAGTACCCCTTTGAGATCTTGTTTTAAATTATTTTGGCTACATACCCAGCAGGGTGAGTCCTGGATTCCATGGTAATTCTGTTTGTTTGTTAATCCTTTTTTCAGTTGACATGTTAAGTGAAATCATCAGCTGGATATGAAATGGGGAGGGATGTGGGAGATGTAAGGAGAGAAAAGACACAAAATAATCATTTTAGAAAGAGAATATAAATTACGAGGGAAACAGTTTAGGACTACCAGGTTGTGTTTCGTGATGAGGTTTGTGGTCAGGAATTGTGTGTGTGTGTGTGTGTGTGTGTGTGTATGTGTGTATGTGTGTTTATATGACTAGTATCTATCATCCATCATTCTTTATGTATATGTAGCAATTTGCTTTTGCTACTGATCCCAATGTGCTGCACGCACAATATTCACAGCACCGAGGCACCAGGTTTCAGGTAACTTTCCCCCAGGGACAAGCAGCTAGGTCATTGCCAGTTTTTCCCCATGACGAGGGGAAGCTGCAGTAAGGACTCTTCCTGATGCTTTGAGCACAGAAGACGCTCCAGGAATGGGCCAAGAAGCAGAGTTTCTGGGACATAAGGTAAATGCATTGTGAAGTTCAACAGATTTTTCCATTGCTCTCCAACGTGACCTACCAGCTCACACTCTCTCCAGCAGAATATTATAAGATGTTACATCTTCTCAGAGTTTGTTTGTTTGTGGTTCTGCCCATTTGGATTTCTCCTCTTTGCCCCGTTCTCATTTTGAAGTTTTATGTTTCATATTTCAGTTTGTATTCCATTTTCGGTTCATTTTTGTATAAGATGTGAGGTCCAGGTCAAGGAGTATTTTACTTATTTATTTTGCCTATGGATGTCCAATTGTTCCACGGCCATTTATGTCAAACCATTTATGTCAAAGGTTCTCCTTCCTCTCCTCAATTGTTTTTGCACCTGTGTCAAAAATCAGTTGGGCATATTTGTGTGAGGCTGTGGCTGGGGTCTCTTGTCTGTCCTACTGATCTGTGTGTCCATCCCTCTGCCAATATCACACAGCCTTAATTACTATCACTGTATAATATCTAGGAAATGGGGTAATTTCCACTTAAATTTTCTCTTATAAAATCATTTTAGCTATTCTAGTTTCTTTACATTTCCAAATGAATTTTAGAATGATTTGTCTCCATCTATGAAAAAGTATTTATTTCACAAGCTTACTCTATCACAGAACCATAGAAATGATCTCCCGTATCTTCTAATTCTTTTGAATTAAAAAAAAAAAAAAAAAATGTTTTGCGGCCCTGGCTGGTGGCTCAGTGGATAGGCTCTGGCCTGAGAATCCAAAGGTCGCTGGTTTGACTCCCAGCCAGGGCACATAACCAGGTTGCCAGCCAGGTCTCCAGCCAGGTCTGTAGCTGGAGGCAGGTGAAAAGCAACCATACGTTCCATACGTTGATGTTTCTCTCCCTTTCTTCCTCCCTCCCTGCCCTTCTCTCTAAAAATAATGAATAAAATCTTTATAAAAAATGTTGTACTCTATAAGCAATTAGAGTTTTATATTATAAATTGTGCAAAGTAGGGATCAAACTTGATTTTTAGTTTTGCCATCATTTCTCCCAACATTTTTAGTTGAATGTTTTTTTTCACTTATCTGAAATACTAACTTTATTATACACTAAAGTCCCTGTGTATTTTTAAAAAGATTTTATTTATTATTTCCAGAGAGAGGGGAAAGGAGAGAGGCAGAGCGGGAGAGAAACATCCATGTATGGTTGCCTTTCACCTGCCTCCAGCCATGGACCTGGCTGGAGACCTGGCTTGCAACCTGGTTATGTGCTCTGACTGGTCCCTGTGTATTTTAAAGTCTGATTCTGCACTCACTGTTCTGTTCCATTGGTCTGTTTGTCTATTCCTGTGTTACTGGAGTTTTTTATTCTTTTCTTGTTTCTTTACCTTTATTTTTTACCAATGCTTATTTATTCCAGCTGCACTTTTTTCCAGTTTTTGTATTCAATAGCTTTAAAATATGTTCTGATATCTGGCAAGATATAAGTTCCCCTCCACTGTTCTTCTTTTTCAAAATAATCTTTTCTTCCCCTGGCTAGTGTCACAGTGGATAAGGTGCTGGCCTGTGAACTCAAAGGTCACTGGTTTGATTCCCAGCCAGGGCACATAATCAGGTTGCAGGCCAGGTCTCCAGCCAGGTCCATGGCTGGAGGCAGATGAAAGGCAACCGTACATTGATGTCTCTCTCCCTCTCTGCTTCTCTCCCTTCCCCTCTCTCTGAAAAATAGTAAACAAAATCTTTTTTTAAAATAGTCTTTTCTTGTGTATTTTTATGTGAATATTAATAATTACCTCATCAGTTTTAATTAGAAATCCCAGCAAGATGGTCAATGGGACTGTGCTGAATTTATAAATAATTTCCATGGGGGATATCTTCTTAGCATTGAGGCTTCCCAATATTTATCTGCTTTTATTTGGGTCTACCTTTATGTTCATGATTACGTTTTATGGTTTTCTTCAAGTATGTCTCTCAAACGCTTTTTAGGACTTGCCTTAACTATTTTATGAGTTTTCATTACGTTGTGAAGATGATATATTTTTAAAAGATTTATTGATTTATTTTTCAGAGAGAGAGGGAGAGGAACATGTGGGCACTGAGCATGGAGGAGCCTGAGGGTCAGGGTCGGAACCCAACGCTGGGCTTGGGCAGCAAGGAGCTGCAGGAATGGGGGGCCCAGGACCTCACGTCCCAGGGCACGGGGCGACCCTCTGCAATGTGAGACAGGCCCACAGCAGCAACCAAGGGCCTGGCCAGCAGCTTGTGAAGTAGCCACCGTATGACCTGGGGTGTCGGGTCAGGGGCCTGGGAGCCTGGGAAGCAGGACTGGGTCTCAGAAGTGGGCCAGGGGGGCTTTACCCTGTCCATGAGCCTTGGCTTCTCTGCCACGTTTGTCTCGCTCAGGATTCAGCGTGGCAGCACACACTCTCCTGCTTTCCCTGGAACAAGGACAAGCTGGGACAAAGCTTGGGGACCCAGGATGTCACCAGTGCTGCCTACCCTCCACCAGGGAGTTGGGCTAAAGCTGATCAGGGAAGGTGGAAGGTCCTGGGTAGGCTGGAGAACCCATACCCGGGAGCAGCCTCCCCTCTCGGCCACCCCAGGGAGGACTCTGCAGTCCCTTGGTCCCCACCCTGTGCCTGTGATGCAGGAGGGGCCCACAGGGGCCTGGGAGGGAGTGTGACGGGGTGGCATGTTGCAGGCAGAAAGGATCTTATGGACACACAGGAGTCTGCTCTGTGACTTTAAAGGCTTACCGCAGGGACCTGGGCCCATAAACACTCAGACGGAGAGGTTTTATGAGTGCTGGGGCTGAAAGTGCCCCTCCCTCCCTCCCACCCCTCTCCCTGTCTCCGCTGAGCGGGTCAGGGAGTGCGCGCTGTCCCTAGAAGGGGGTGAGCCGGGCCCACGGGCTCCCGAAGCACAGGGCACTTGGACGTGTCGCCTTCCCCTTCCACCGCCCTCTCTGGCCTCTCAGAGCAGGACCCGTGCACACACACACGCTCCCAGCAATGCGTACCTCGCCACTTCCCTTCGCTGACTCAGGGGGGCGGCTGGATCTCCAGACGGAGCGTTTCAGGCACTCACCCCCATCTCCGGGAGGACAGAGCAGCTCCTGGGTCGTGCCCAGAAATACACCCGGCAGCTCCCTGCAGGAAGACGTGGCGGTAAGTACACAGGCCTGGGTACCTGACCCCACCCCGTCCCGCAGCATCTCTCTATTTGCAGAGCCCACCTCCGCTTCCCCGACCTCCGGTCACACGGTGGGGGCGTGAATTGAAATGGCCTCGCTCTGGGCGACAAGAGAATATCACACACAGTCCCTCAGGAACCGGTGGAAAATGGTGGCTGTGAGTCACACCCCACAAAGAAGAGAGGTTCACGAGCCCAGCGTGTCTTCAGTTTGTCCCATGGTGCTGTTCAGCCCCATTACTCACGGAGCAGACCAGGGTGACACAGCCAGTGTCTCGCGCTTAGTCAGACACCTCCTATCCCCTCGGTGTCTGGCCAGACAGACGGAAGCCCCACCGTGGCGATGCATCCTCTTCTTCCGTGGCTCCAGGGGATACAGTGAATGCGTAATGGTGGCTGCCTGCCCCGTCAGAGCTTCTCCAGCGGATGCGCCCCAAGAGGGGTGCATGCACGCACAAACCCACACCCCGCGCGGAGCCCCCACTTCTGCTCTTACTGGTCACCCCAGGATCGCACGCCTTACTGTCGGCCCGTCCAGCGCACACAGAGCTCCGAAACTGGCCCACACGGCCCATTATTTCGGCGAAACAGCCACAGCCCTGCCAGGGCCCGGGTGGGAAGGTTCCGCACGGTGCCTCCTCTCCAATCCTCTCACCCCCGGTTCCAGGGGGGCCCCCACCGGACCCTCCCTTGCTGGTCACAGGGAGCACACCCCACCCACTCAGGCTTCGCTCTTCTGTCCCTTCCCTGTGCCAACCATTCAGACCCTTTGCTCCCGTCCGTCTGGCAGGACACCGACACTTGGTCTCTGAGCACTGGCTTGTGCTGTCAGCTGTTCTGTTTCATCTGCTAGACGGGTTGAGACCGGCGTCCGCTCGCATTCCCGTGACGGGCCATCTAGCCGCCTGGACCCGCTGCGGGTTCTGTTCAGCATCCCTGTCTCTCTTCACTTTGACTTCAGTGCCCCACGGCACCAGCATCTGCCAGGGATACAGGTGCTGACCAGGCCCCAGAAGGGGGCTGTGGACTGTGCGGAAAGAAACTAACCAAAGGCTCAGCATGGGGAGCCCTGGGCACAGTGGGCGCCAGCAGCCTGCCCCGCTCATGAGTTATGTGTTCCAAGAGAAGGGGGAGTTCTGGGACCCTTGTCCCTGGCCCTTCAGAGGAAGGAGAGGACAGGAGCTCCGTGGCTGTGACCAGCATTATGGGGCTGAGAAAAACCCTTCCTGGCCTATAATTCCCCCCACACCCAGATCTCCTCCTTCCTGGAAGCTCTGCAGGCACAAGCTGGCCAGGGGCCGGGGGCGCAGAGGAACAGGACCCCTCGGGAGCTATGTCCCCCGAGATGCACCCCAATTCCCACCATCAAGTCCATGGCCTCGGGGACTGGCGCTCACAGTTTTCGGGGCACAGCCACGTGAGGGGCCCTGGGGTGGCTGTAAGCCACACGCCGCAGCCAGGGAATCGGGGAATGCCATCCTCCTTGCTCATTTCCAGTCCCACTAAAGGCCCCGGAGTGAACACCAGGTTCAGTCAACCAGCTTGTTCTTCAGCTACACCAGCGACCTATCACGCCCGTTGCCACAAAGGCGTGGTCCCTGTTCAGCGACACGACTTTAGGGCCCTTTCAGCATGGCTGTGACACTGAGGCATGGCTGTGACACTGAGGCATGGCGTGGACACATGGGCGTGGACCCTGAGGCATGGCTGTGACACTGAGGCATGGCTGTGACACTGAGGCATGGCTGTGACACTGAGGCATGGCGTGGACACTGAGGCATGGCTGTGACACTGAGGCATGGCTGTGACACTGAGGCATGGCTGTGACAATGAGGCATGGCTGTGACACTGAGGCATGGCTGTGACACTGAGGCATGGCGTGGACACATGGGCGTGGACCCTGAGGCATGGCTGTGACAATGAGGCATGGCGTGGACACATGGGCGTGGACCCTGAGGCATGGCCAACACACACACACACACACACACACACACACACACACGACAGTCACCTGCCTTCCCATCAGGGTAGCTCCGTGATACCAGGAGCCACGCCGCCGTCATGTGACGGGTTGGAGGCGTGCGGGGTCCGAGGCAGGGCCTCCACAGCGGGGCTGGCCCAGCTGCCGGGTGCTCCTCCACCAGCCCAGCCTGGGTCTGACAGGCTGCTTTTACGTTGATAGTTAATGTTTTATAGATATTTCTCCTGCAGCAAGTTAAATCGCATCTGCTCGGGCAGACATCCAGGCCCAGGGCAGGCGGGCGGATGGAGCCGGGCCCGAGGCGCTGGCGGGCAGGCCTTCCTGCCGTAAAGCTCTGTGTCTGATAGGAAGCGCAGGTGGGGGGCGGGGGTCTGCCTGGGTTCCTTCCTTCACGGTCTGCGAGCCTCTCTGGGCTCTCGGCCTCTCGTTCGGTAGCATCTTCACAAGGGTTCCGAGCTCTGGGTCTGAGCAAACCCCCTCCCGGGAAAACAGGGCTGATAGGACTCCTTTCAGATGGAGGCTTCCACAGCCGCCGGCCGGCTGGGGGACGGGTCACCCCAGCTGTACAGGCCACTCCCAGGCAAGGAGCAACAGTCTCCCAAAGACACCCACTCCCGTGCTGCTCCCGGCTGGGAAGACCCAGCAACTGGGGGCAGGAGCAGCTAGGCTCCTCACACCCCCCACTCTGTGCCCTGTTGTCACACCTCCTGGCTCTCCCTCCAGCACCCCAGCTTCTGGGAGCCCGACGGACCCCTGGCCTCAGGGCTCCTGGATGAGAGGATGCCAGGTAGACGCTGTATCCCCTTTTCTAACCTAGAACCTGGGGTCACAGAGTATCGTTCTTGCCTCTTTTAATTAAAAGCATCTCATCAAAGCCGGCCCACATCAGGAGAGCGCAATTGGACTCTGCCTTCTGCTGGGAAGTGTGCCAAAGAACGCGTGACATGACTGGGAACATGTTATCAACGCACCCCGAAAGACAAGGGTCCCCGTGCCGGTTTACAGGGGCCTAGAATGAAGGGCTTGTCCAACTCAAGCAGGAATTCAGAGCCAGGCAAGGACTCGAAGCCACATCTTCCATCACTGGGCCCAGGCCCCCTTCAGTTCACCACCCGGGCTCAGAGTCCCCTGGAGAATCTGATGAACTCGAAGGACAGTTTTCCCAGAAAAAATAAATGCATGCCTAAAAACCGGTGTCTGTAAATTTGCGGGGGCACTTCCTGCTCAGGGCCCAGGGTGTAAGATGCTACGAGTCACTACTTCCTCCTACCAAGGAAAAGCTGGACAAACTGAAAAAACAACAACTCTTCTTGGATTGCTCAGAGAGGTGGGGTCACAAGGCAAATCGCTGCCTCCCCTCCCCCGAAAGTAGAGAGCCCAACGGGCGGACGCAGAGAATCTCAGGGGCCAGAGCAGAAGCCCACCCGTGCAAAGGTCCGAGGGAGCCAGGGCTGGGCAGCAACCCTGAACCATACATACCGGACCGCTGGAAGCCCCGTGAGAGCAAGGCCCAGCGAGGAACCTACAGGCGCACCCAGTCGCCAGGGGCTCCCACTCTCCTGGGAGTTTCCCCCTAAGAGCTCACCAAGCTCCCAGAGTGAACAGCCGAGAAACCCCCCTCGTGCTCCTGACAGGGGAGACAGAAAGGAAGCACTTTTAAATGCCCCAAACCAAGCCCTGGCTGGTGGCACAGTGGATAAGGCGCCGGCCTGCGAACCCAAAGGTCACTGGTTCGATTCCCAGCCAGGGCACGTAACCAGGTTGCAAGCCAGGTCTCCAGCCAGGTCTGTAGCTGGAGGCAGGTGAAAGGCAACCATACATTGATGTTTCTCTACCTCTCTGTCTCCCTTCCTCTCTCTCTATAATAATAAATAAAATCTTAAAAATAAAATAAAAAATAAATGCCCCAAACCTTCTGTTCTTCTTAACAAGGCCCGCCCTCTGGGGAAACTAGTTAACCGGTGTCTAATTGACCTGGGACGGGGGAAAGAGCCAACTCCAGCCCAGTCTAGCGGTCCTGCCCCACCAAAGCCTGGAAAACACAGAGCAGCACGCGTGAAGTTCACAGTCTACAGACACGGCTCAGTGGGAGGCTGAGGCACAATCACAGAGCCTAACCACTTCCCTTCCCAGCAAGTAGGACCATCTTACCACGGAGGCCTATTTACAGCAGTGCCTTTCGCCCTGTGCACCACGTCTGACAGCAAAGAAGAAACGACAAGACATACGAAAAGGCAAAAACACAGTCTGAAGAGACAGGCGCCTTAGAACCAGGTATCAGACTGGAAACTTAAAGCAGCTGCGATTAGGATGGAAAGGGCTCCGAAGGACCAAGCAGACAGCGTACAAAATGGACAGGTGACGTGAGCGGAGAGATGCGAACCCTACTAGTGAACCGAAAGCAATGCTAGAGGTTAGGAACACCAACGGAAATGAGGAAGGTCTTTGATGGGCTTCTTGGTAGACCGGACAAGGCTGAGGGAAGAATATCTGAACTTGAGGGCGTCTCAGTGAATCTGCAGAGTCGCAGAACAAACAGTGCAACAAAAGCCTAGGGCCGGGCGAGTCAAGCCTAACCTCTAGCTGCGCCCAGCACAGCCCCGGTACCCAGGGCAGCCCCTGCGCAGCCAGGGGCAGGTTCCTGTCGCTGCACCTGCCTGACAGCCTGGGGGCCTTGCTCCGGGCCAGCCTCAGGGCCTGGGGAAGGCCTTGATCATGGTGGACAAGTCTGAGTAGCGCTCTGTCAGCCAGAACCTCCGCCCACACATGCCACCCCAAGGACAATACAAAGGTCCTTTCTGCTCCGGAGGTGGGCAGGCTCCAGGGGCCTGGAAGGGGCCCGGACTCCCTTCCCCGCAGCCCCCAGCCTTCTCACACCTGGAGCAGCGGAGCCCGGGCCCCAGGCCGCCACACCGCACACCAGCGGGCCTCTCAGGGCAGGTTTGGGGATCCGAATTGACACAGAAGGGGCAGCACAGCAGGTCCCTGCCCTCCTTTCTTTCTGCTTGCCCCTGAGAAAGGAACACGCATCAGACGCCACAGACCACGGAGGATGTGATTGTTGCAACCGGTGCCCTGCGTGTCCCCTGGGCCAGGTTTGGAAGCTGGTTGGAGAGAGGGTTAGAGACAAAGCTGGAAATAGCTTCGTTTCTCGTCATTATCTTGACATAAAGAGCTTGAGGGCCTGGGCACGAACAGCTCACTTACCTTAAGGCACAGCTGACAAATACACAGGCGGGAAGGAGAAGTGACCCTGATGCTCACTCCAGCAGGGTCTGACGGGAAGGCTGCCCGGGGCTGGGGCCTCCACTGTTTCGCCACTTTGGAAGGCGAGCCGTGGAAGGAGCAGGTGACAAAGGTGCCCGCAGGTGTGGCTCATTCTTGAACACACCTGCGACACAGTGCGGGCGAGCGGCACTGCTCTGAAGTCCTCCAGTGAGGCAGCTGGGGGGGCGAGTGGCCATGCTCATGTGCGCAGCCGGAGTGCAGTGACAGCTGGGGACGTTCGTCCTGCCTGGGGCCACTGGCTGGAGTGGCAATGGAGAGAGAGACGCAAAGCGCAAGGGACGTCGGGAAGAACGAGGTGGTGGACCTCACGTTGCGCCGGGGAAGGACCGGAAGTGCTGAGACACGCAGATGGAAGTCAGGTCATTCCGGGGGACGTGAAAATGCTCCATCCTGAGTATGGATGTCACGTAATGCTTCTCTGGGGTTGCTCTACGGGTTACGGTGGCGTTAATGTCAGTGTGAGGAGCTGGATTATTGCCGGCCTTCTTCTTAGGGTAGCAAATGTCCCTAAGGACTGGCGTAGACAGCCTCTGACGTATGACTTTAATCCCAGTAGGAGAGGTGGGGAAGAGGTTGTCCTCAGACCCAACAGTGGCCCAGAGGGGGAGGTCCGCCCTGGCCTGGACCTCAGGGCTGTCAAAGTGTCCAGAGCAGGGACCTCTGCCCTGGAAGGCAGACCAGGCCTGGAAAGGCACTGCAGCCCCGTGTGGGGACAGGGCTCTCTGTCGGACTGGGTGTGGTCTGGCCTGACCTGGCAGCCCTGCGGTCAAGTTCGGGAGTTGGGAGCCCATCTGCACGGACCTGCGCGCAGGTGTGTTTGTGTCCCTGGGACACTGCTCATAAGAAGAGCCAGGGAAAGCTTACCACGGCTTCCTCAGGGAGCCAGGAATCTGTGCCAGGGCACCCAGACACTGCTGCCAGCCAGCCTCACGCCGCACCCCCTTGTCGAAAGCAGTAGGACCCGGGCTGGGCCTCACGTCTGCTTTCTAGAATGCGTCTCCCTGTCTGAGTGGAATTTGCCCCTGGAGCGTTAGCAAGTCTGCCTATGAATGGCGCCTTATCGTGCTCACCTCTAATAAGTAGGGAGGCACAGGAGGAGGCAGGTGGGAATGGATGCTCACCGTCTATCACACTGTCAGCAAATCTGACATGTTAAGTCTGCATTTTACAGATGGTGACACTGGGGCTTAGGGAGAAGCATCTGAAACAACGTCACCTGCCAGCACCAGGCAAAGCCACGACTTAACACAGTGGGTGCCAGCAGATGTCTGCAAACCAGCTCTCCACATGCTCCAGCAAAGACACAAGGGCCTGCCTATATATATGTATATACCCTCTTCCCTGCTAACCACACTTGTATTCATTTATTTATTAAAGATTTTTTATTTATTATTTTTTAGAGAGAGGGAAAGGGAGAGAGGCAGAGAGGAGAGAAACATCAATGTATGGTTGCCTTTCCCCTGCCTCCAGTCACGGACCTGGCTGGAGACCTGGCTTGCAACCTGGTTATGTGCCCTGACTGGGAATCGAACCAGCGACCTTTGGGTTCGCAGACTGGCGCCTTATCCACTGTGCCACCAGCCAGGGCTATTTGCATTTTAATATGTTTTTAAATAAATACTTTATTGTTGTTCTAATACAGCTGTCCCAATTTTCCCCCTTTGCTCTCTGCCCAACGCCCCTTCCTACAGTCAATCCCCACCCTGTTGTCTATGTCCATGGGCCATTCATACATGTTCCTCGACTAGTCCCTTTCCCTTCTTTTCACCCTTCTTCCCCGCCCCACCCCTCTCTGGCCCCTGTCAGTCTGTTCCTTGTTTCCACGCCTCTGGTCCTGTTGTGCTGGTTTGCTGTTTTGTTCATTAGGGTCCTCTTGTAGGTGAGATCATATGGTATTTGTCTTTTGCCCCTTGGCTTATCTCTAAGCATATTTTTAAACCATCTCTTACTTCACCAGTGACCAGTTCTCTAGAATATTTCTTATGCTAACTAATGAATTTGGGGGAGTCCATTTAGATAACTCTGTTTCTAGCTTTTGTTACCTAGTGTGAGAGTGTGAATGTTTTTAAGGGTTAATTAATCACCCCTAGAGCATAAATCACAGTGAACTCACACACAAACGCACTCTGGGAGGAGGATGAAGAATCTAGCAAACCTGGCTGCCTGGCACTGAGGGACAAGTGCCCTGGGTGTGTTCCCACTTGGCTCTGGGCCCCCTGCTGGGCCCCAACTACCCCCAACTCGGATAGAAAGTTCCCATCTCCTGGCCCAACCAGAATGTGGGCCGGTCCTGCTGACACAACTGCAGCTTATCCTGGGGACACTAACCTTCCATGCAAGTGCTCATGGGGCACACGTAGGGACAAAGAAGGGGGTGCCCCCAAGCTCAGAGGAAAGGGTCAAATGACCGGGTTTGTGCCTACTTGTTATTAAAAGTAAGTCATTGTGGCACCATCTGCTCTGATATTTGCTTTCACTGTAACTTGTCCGCCTGTGGCAGGGCGTCACCCGAAGACTCAGCCCCCACCTAACCCTTAGGGATACCAATGTTTACCTGACAACCTGATAATCATTTAATCGGCCCAGTTGGCTGGGACCAGGAAGATGATGGCTGTGGAGGGTTCCTTAGATTAGACCTTTTCTATTTCCTTCAGGATCTTCCCAGTGTCTTCCTTGTCCCTCCCTGGCACCAACAGCATGTGCCACACCCATCCCACCCTGCCAGGGGCTCACCCACGTCCCCCAGAACCTCCATCTGTGGCTTCAGCCAAGGCCAGGAATGGGCAGTTTGTGCCCTAGGCCTCTGGAGTGGGATGGTAAATATGTGACAGTCAACAGGCAGGGGAGCTGCATGGCCCAGGGCTGGCCTTTGGGGCTGGAATTTGTCCTGGTGGCCCAGACTGGTTTCCAGCTTCCCCTCTCTGCCTCCAGCTGCAGGCAGGCAGGAGCAGGCTGCCCCTGTGTCCTAGAAAGCCAGGGTCCTGGGGCAGTGGCCATGCATTCAGGGGCAGGGGGACAGTCAGTGACCAGCAAGGACGTCTGAGAAAGGCCCCTAAAGAAGCCTTATTTTCAGTCGTCAACAGCTCAGGGGGAGTGAGCTTCTCAGATCACACTCAGAGCCGAGCTGGCCGGAGAGCTGGGGAGGGCCGGCACTGCCAGGGAAGGATGCTAGTTCCCCGAGGAGGACCGAGAGAGCCTGCTGTACCAGGCACTCGCTAGCATCAGCTTCCTGCGGAGGAATGTTGTGCCCTTGACAGTCCTCAGCATTGCACACATGGGCACACATGCACACACAGGCACACATGTACACGCAGAGGTCCCGGGTTGCCTTAGCTGGCCTCATGGCCCTTTCTTTCACAAAGTCTCAGGTTTCATGTCTGACAAGGATGACATGGATTCTTCCTAGCTGCTCATCCCGGGGTGTGCTGACTCCCCACGGTGTCCCCAAAATGCAGCCCAGGGGCAAGCGACCTGTCTCCCAGGACACCCCTCAAGGGGCACCGTGAAAGAGACAGAGATCTCTGCAGAGCGTGGAGGCCCTTCCCGGAGACACCCGCTCCTCTGCCAGGGCTACGAAGCAGCGTTCCCGGCCGTCTTTGCCTCCACCCCAGCCGGTCCCTGCTCCGTGGGAGGCTCGGGGTGCGAGGGGAAAGGAGTCCCTGGCCTCTGGCAATCTCTACAGCCCCCCCTCCCCAAACCATGACAAATAAACATATGCTGCAGAAAGTCCAGCATGTGCCACCAGCTCCCACCCAGGCCTCGCCCGTGTAGGGGTCCTGACGCCCCCAGGTCCCCGCCCACAGTGGCATGTGCACGGCACTGCCCGTGGCTCCTCCGTGGGGGTTCTCTGAGCGCAAGGACTGGGCTGGGCAGCGGCCATCTGTCTCAAGGAGGACCCAGCCCCGGCCGGGCCCCACCCCGCCCCCGCGCTCAGAGGAGGCCATGAGTGTGGGCAGAGTTTAATTGCCTGACAAGTTCAGATTCGCATCTCTGATCCGAGAGCCTGGCTGCGATGGGTCGTGGAGAGAACTCGGGATTCTGGCCCAGACAGACGCGGGCTTGAATCCCAGCTTCGTCACCTCTGCGGTGTGACCTTGGACAGTGGCTCCACTCCCCTGAGCCTGGTGTCTGCTTCTGGGAAGTGGGGGTGGTCAGTTGTACCTACGTCCCCGGGGACCATGGGAGGGGTGATTGCACAACGTGGCAAACAGCGGTGGCCTGGTGGCGGCAGGCCTTCCCGTAGCGGGTCAGCTGAGCCCAGCAGCCAGCGGTTCCGTCCTGGCTCCTGGCAGGGGTTTCTGTGCTATTGGCATAGTCAGCACTTTGTGGATACCCTAATCCTCACCATAGTCCTTTGGGGACAGCGTCATCATCACTACCAACAACAGCACCTTTTTACAGCCCAGGACACTGAGGCACAGGGAGATTACGAGGCTTGGCGAAGGTCGCACAGCTGGTAGGTGGCAGAGCTGCTGCCCAAACCATCTGGGCGTTGGTGCCCGTCCTCCCGGCCACGTCACTGAACTGCTGTGAGTTGGTGGCGAGAGAGGAACGCGACAAAGAGACACTCCAATCCAAACTGTTTGCTGAGCTCCCACTAAAGAATTAGGAGGGGTGCCTTGGCCCACCGCAGGGTCTGAGGGAGCGCCGGGGAGGCCTGGCAGCGGGACCCTGCCCACCGCGCCTCCCTGCGCAGCCCGCTGGCCCGCAGGACGTTTGAGCAATGATTAACTGCAGCGGACAGGCCGGTGCAGGCCGGGGCGGGCACGGCAGGTGAGCTCACCCCTTGCACAAGGGCTGCCACACCTGCTTGCCAGCCCGGGGCGAGTCCGGGGGCAGGGCCAGGCAGGCTCCCAGAAGCTGGGGAGGTGGCTCTGGGCAGGACAAGGGATAGTCTAGTTAGACGTGAATGTGATCACCACGTTCTGAGCATGTCCACCCCGGGCCTCCCAGCTGGCGGAGCCCCTTCTGGGGGTCCTGTGCACCCCGGGTACAGGCTCCAGCTCAGTGCTCAGTGGGGTCAGTCTTCTTGGAGATTCTACTCCATTGGTGCCACCGAAGCCTGCCCGCTCTGCTTCAGCCACGTAACAGCGCACCCCAGATTGGAGTGGAAGAGGCAGGAGCTCCACCTTGGGACCCCCACCCGAGATCCAGCCAGAGACCCGGCTCCTCCTCACCCCCCAGCCCTTGCAAGTTCCAGGAGGAGCGGCTGTCATACACGTCAGCCCCCCTGGAGCAGCCCAGTCCCCGGAGGGGCGGTGCAGTGAACTCACGCAGGGACTGGGCTGAACCTGAGTGCAGACTCACCACGTCCCCACACCCTCGTCCCAGGCTGGGCCTTGACTTGTTTGTGGAATGGAGCACTGAAGTCCTTTGTCCTAAACAGTCTCTGCCCATCTCAGTTCCGGCCTCGCTGTCCCAGAAGTCCAGAGAATTGCGTGAATGGGGTGGGGTGTGGAGGGATAAAAGGTCGTTTTCTCTGAAGGTGGGGGTCGGGGGTTGGCAGGTGCCACAGACAGGGGGACTCTCTGCGCACCCCCAATCCCATGTCTCAGTATTCCCAAAGGGCCTGTCACTGCTGGTCTGATGAGGGGTCTTAGTGCATCTGAGGGGGTCGGTCGGCCTTGCTGGGTGCCCCGCAGAAAGCTGCCCCCAACCTCACTACAGTCCGAGCCCTAAGGAGAGCCTAAGTCTAGCAGGCCTAACAGGGTTGCCCAGCCCTTGCTCACAACCTACGGACATGGTGACCCCAAAGACTTTCCAGCAATAAACAAAGGGTGGGCTTCTCCTGACTGCCAAGTTGGTCCTTGTTTTAGTCCCAGAGTCCCCAGCCCACGTTCACATGCCCCAAGTCCTGGGCCATGTACCTGAGACACCACATCCTGTTTGTTTCTTGTAGGACCAACCCACCAGCCCGGCCCGAGAAGGCCATGTCTCATCTTCTCAAGGCTACGGGAAGCCCTGCCCTGACCCCTCCGGGGTGTGGAGAGGACAGAACATGCTCACCACACTCAGGGGCATGTCCCCAGGGGGAAGACAGGCACATGACAAAGTGGCAAAGAACAGCCCTGGCTGGTGTGTGGCTCCGTGGACTAAGTGCCTGTCTGTGAACCAAAAGGTCACCAGGTTGATTCCCAGTCGGGGCCCATGCCACCCAGCACCTTCTGCACACCAGGCCCCGTTCTCCGCAGGTCGCGTGGATTTACTCTCTCTGTCACACGGGCTTCGCAGCAAGGCAGGAAGTAGATGATGTCATGACCCCCACTGGGGCTGATGCGGGAAAAACCAAGTCCAGAGAAACGGAGGGACAGGCCCGGGGCGTATCAAGGAGCAGGCCTGGGCCCCCGGGCTCTTGGCCGCCGGGCTAGGCTGCCTTTGAAGCCACAGAGTCGGGAAGGCCCGTGGGTGGCAGCTCCCTGGACCACCTGATCTGCGGTGCAAGTAGAAGATGGTCAGGGAAGCTGCGAGGGGCAACCTGGACAGAGGAAACAGGATCTGCCCGGCGGGGAGCTAGTCACGGGGAGCACCCCCAGGAGAGATGGGACGGGGGTTCCCGTACCCCCAACCCCGGCATGACTCGAATCTCCTGTATTCGTGTATTACAGGTGAAATTTAAACGCACAAACAGGCTGAACCCTGAGCAGCGGCCTGTCAGAAAGCGACACCCCGATGCAGGACTTGGCAGACGCTTCCCGCAAAGAGCCAGAGGGTAAATGCCGGAGGCTTTCCGGGCCGCACGTTTTCTGTCACAGCAACTCCGCCATCAGCGCACGGAGCAGCCACCGGCCGTATGTGAACGAGTGGGGAACGTGCACCAACAAAACTTGATTCGTCGGCATTGACATGTCACATGATTTCCAAAATAATATTCTTTAAACACGTTGAAGCACGTTACATGTAAAAAGTGTCTTTGGCGCACAGGCTACATATAAACAGTACGGGCAGGGATTGGGACACGGGCCGCAGCTGACGGGTCCTGCCCCAAAGGCTGAGCGCGGTGACAGGCCGTGGGGACTTCAGAGAACTAGTTACGAAGATTGACGAGAGCCCAGGAGCCCCGGTGGGGAGCAGGCTTGGGGCAAGATTGGACAGGGTCGGGGCCCTGAGAGGGGGTATTGTCCCCGCAGTGCCAGCCCCAGGCTCAGGGTCGAGTGTCACCAGGCCCTGGGCTGAGACCCAGGGATCCGCCCCTCTGGCTTTCAGTGGCCTTGCCAAGTCCTATGAAAGGGGCCAGATGCAGGGTGGAAGAGCAGTGGCTCTTGTTAACTCATACAACTGTTGTGATTATCCTTGAGATTTTTAGGTGGGAACTTGCTTGGACATGAGTGTTGGAAGCCTCTCCCTGAGGACCATGTCGAGAACAGGTCAGCGTCTGAGTGACACCAGATCTGAGTGACACCAGATCCCGAGTGATACCAGTTGGCCACCAGATGACTCTGCACCCTTTTCCCCTCTGCCCCATGCTGGGAAAACCAGCCTGTGTGGTGGCATCAACGGCTCCCCTGCCCTCCCACTCTGGAGGGACTCGGACGCTGGGGGACGCGCGGCAGATGCAGGGGAGAGGCAGGACCCCCGAGGGAGCTGGCTGCATCCCTTGGGGGAAGCCACAGCACAGGGCAGGGGCAGACCGACCCCTCTAGTTCTAGGGGTCTCCCTGCGCCTTGCCTGCATCTTCACAAACTCTTCACAACTTATCCTAACTCGGGGGCCACCTGGCTGATTGATTCGAAGCGCACGAGACAAGAGGGATACCTGTTAGGGCACCGTTGCTGTGATCTTCATGAAGAAAGAAGAAGTAGTGAACCGGGACGTTGGTGGTGACAGGGAGGGAAGAGCTGGAACCAGGCCTATTTAGAAGCAAACAGGTGGAATCTCTGGAGGGAGTGCATTTCTGGCCCGGGTAACTGGGAGGGCGGGATTCTGACAGAGGACACCCAGGGGTCTGGAATGGAAACGTTGAATTCAGGTGGTGCTTACAGAAAGGATAGCCAGGTGGCTAAATGCACAGGTGTACCCGCAGCCTTGATGTTCTAACCACCCCCTCTCCCCGGATGACTGTGATGTCAGAAATGGCCTGGGAGCCATGCACAGTTGTCAATGCATAAATGGTGGCCAGGCCTTTTTCCTCCTTTTAGATGGATGAGAGGGCTCTCGGATCCATGAACTTGGCTGGGAGGTGGGGTGCTGGGACCCTCAGGAAATGCCCAGGAGGACCCATCCCCAGAGGGGCCATGTGCTCCCCAAAGCCGGAGCAGCCAGCCAACGGCGTTGACAGTGGATGCTTTGGCCCATCAGCCGGGGAGGCTGAACGTGATGCGGTACCTCCACTTGGGGGACAATGGGTCTAAACCTTCTTTTTAACTACCTGTCCCTTGCGGCTTGCAGAAGGCAGGGGATCAGATCCAGAACGGGTCCTGGTGTTGGGCAAAGCTGCGTGTGGGGGTGGGGGGTGGGGGGAGGAATGGCCCTTTTGCCCCCTCCCTACCTGGGCTGCCTTCGACGATGACCTCGTCCTTCCCAAAACAAGCACTTGATGGAACGTTTGTCGGCTGAGTCACGTTCAGTTTGCCTTCTCCCTGGAGGTCAGACACTCCAGTGTCACCTCTTCCAGGTGCTAACCGCAGCCACGCTGTACCCTGCCCTGGGCGCCATGCGGGCCCCTCTGCTCTCCCTGCCCGGGGCCAATGGGCAGCCGGCTTATCTAGGGGGCAGGTGTGTGCCCTTGGCGCTCTCCGTTGGCCCCAGCGAATTACCACATCTCCTTCTCCTGAGCAGCCGGCCTGCCTTCCAGCCCCCACCCCCTCCTCTAGCCCTGGTCCCCAGGCCTGGTATTCATTAGTGTCTAGTCGAGGCCTGACTCAGCCACTTGCTTCCCAGGTGGCCCAGCGGGCAGACAGCTCATGTTTTAGGCAGCCCAGGTCTGACCAACTGGTTGGCCGAATCAGATGGTCACACAGCCTAAGAGGCGCAGTTGGTGTAAGGAAGGGGGATGCAGCAGCCCCAATAGAAAGTGGGCTTGCTCCCACGTTCTCAGGGAACCCTACGAGACCCCCAGCAATCCCTGAGTGGGGGTCCTGGGCAGCGCCACATGTGGGAGCCCTTAGGGCCTAGGCTCTGTTCCAACCCCCTCACCTAGGTGCCCTGGGAAGGGGGGACATGCCACTGAAGCCACTTTGATTGTTGGGATTCCCCTGTTGACGTTCTGAGCCTCAAGGCCACCAAGCAGCCTCCTCCGCAGCCACGCCAACAGGACCATGGGAGTCGGGGAGCCTGGGTTCTGGGGGCCCACGGTGGACACACCCTGGAATAGCTCTGCTCAGAGAGGGTGACTCCCGTTCTGACTCTGCATGGGACGCTTTCAAAGGTCCGGGGCCCCAGCGATGACTTGAGCAGGAAGGCCTCGGGTGCCATCAAATGTTCCGTGTCACAAACCCCCATTTCGCCCCTTTTCAGGAAGTCACCGGTCTCACGGGTAGGGTGGGGGGGGAGCATGGCATTGTAACTGTCACGAGTCTGTGGCACGCAGCTGTCCCTCCAGTCAGTGCACCTGGCCAGAGCACCAGGTGTCCGCGCTGGGCACCAGCAGCTGGGTCCCTGCAGCAGGCCCCACAGCACGACATGGGGAGAAGGCCCCTTTAGGAGGGGGCACCAGTGACCCTAAAGTCACCAGGGGTTCCAGGGAGAAGCGCAGAGGGGGTTCCAGGCAACAGAGACCCCAGGACACAGCTGTGAGAGCCAGGAGGGCTCTTGTGTGCAGGGTGGTGAAGGCAGCGAGGAGAAATGGTCTCACCCTCTTCTCTTTCTGCGCCCATCCCTGTCTCCCGCTGGGTTCCCAGCCAGTGGCTAGACTGGAGATCCCACCAGGCAGACAAAATTCTGATCCCCCAAACCGAGAGCCCCTCAATCTCATCCTGCCATCTTCCCACTTCTCACACCACAACCCCAAGCCCACATGCCTGAAGAAAATCTGCGGGTCAGCGTGATGGCAGGAAGCGGGGGCCAAGTTGCTTCCATTCACAGCCTCAGCCCTTCCTAGCAGTTTCTACAGTCACGGGCAGATCCCCTCGCACTCCATGATCCAGTTCAGTGACCGCCTCCCCCTGGAAGCCCACCCTGAGTGCTGACAGTCTTTGAATCCCCTGCTGAGAAAAGAATTAGGAAAAGCAGAGTCTGGAAGATGGGATGATGGAGAAGCCACAGGGTCTGTCCTGGGTCTCCTGCTCCTCAGGAGGCTGGTACCATGCTGTGTGGCCCCAAATCCTGAAGATCCCTCCTCAGGTGGCTCCCCACAGAGCATGGGGAGCTGTGAGGAGAGGCAGCAGTGATGGGGTCGGCCCTCCTGAACAGGACGAAGGGAGCCGCCAGAGGCCCTAGAAAGGCTGCCCCTTACCCCTGAAGGGTGGGTGGCGGGTGAGTGGGGACACAAGCTCCCTGCCTGGGGGCACCCGAAGAACCCACTAACCCTCACAGGAAGTCATCCTCAAGCAGGGAGGGTGTGCCAGGAGTCAGGACTCATTGGAGCCCCTGTCATCCCTGTCCCCAGAGCACATCATGTCCTCAGGGTGGCCTCTCTGGCCACTGCACCAGCTGCTCCAGGGAAACTGCTCCTGGAGGCCGGCACCCAGGTCAGCACCACTCAGGTGGACCAGGGGCCAGAGCCAGCCCACCCCGACCCCGCCACCAACTCACTTCCCCCACAGGACCTCAGTTTCTAGTTTCGTGTGTGTGTGTGTGTGTGTGTACTTTTCCCATGGGGACATTCTTCTAGGCCAACCTGAGAGTCCCTCCCTGACACCCACAGCCCTCAGCACAAGTCCCCCTCCTCCTCTCACTCCCACAGGGCTAGAGCCCAGCTCAGCCTTTCACTGAACCCCCACTGGCCACCTACGAGCTGCTGGAGCCCCACTGTGGCTTCAGCCTGGCCCCCCACTGCAGCCCAGCCCCCTCCAGGCTGTGCCACCTGGGGCCTGGTCGGAGCCACTGCCTCCAGGGGGCTCCAAGCCACTTGGTGGCCACGGGCCACTGCTCCTTTCCCCTCCGGGAACTAGCTGCTGTCTGTGAGTCAGGAACGGGACGAAGGAGAGGTGGCCTCATGTGACAGCTACAGTCAGGAGGGAGGCGCATCTGCTTCTGCTTCTGCTTCTCTGGGAGGACACCCTCCTCCCATGGAAGGGAGGCCCCAGGGTCCATGGACCTGCAGTCTAACCACGTGGCTTCCAGGACAGGCGTCCACAGCCGGGGGAGGAGTGCTGGGCTGGGGGCAGGAGCCCCGGGAGGCCCTGGTTCCCCTCTGACTAGCACATCGCTCTCCTCCTCTCAACCTCAATTGCGTGGGTGCGATGCCAAGAACCTTAACAGTCCTTGCAGTTCTGTGGCTCCCAGAAATCCACGTATGTGCAGAAGTACCAAGGGGCCAGCCATGTCCTAACAGATCCCTTGAGAGGTGTGTGCAGGAGCCCCAGCCACCCGGCCGGCACGGGGACCCAGGGGTGCTGGGAGGAAGCTTGACACCAGACAGCTCTGAGTTCCCGTCCCAGCTCTGCCTGCATTTGACAGAGCAGTGACCAGGAGGGAAGGAATGAACCCAAACTCTAGGTGGAGTCCCCCGGCCTGTAGGCTCCAGCCCTGCAGGAGCTTCCTCCTTCTGCATCCTCCTTCCCCCGAGGATGTACCCTAACGGGGTGATGGCCACAGAGGGCCAGGGTGATGGGAGGGTGACCTCTGCTAGCCCAGCTGGCAAGGCCAGTTCCTCTACCCGGAGGCATGTGTGGTGACACCGGTGATTCCGTGTGTCTGGACTGGGGTGGGGGCTGGGCGGGACGGGCACCAGAGGGAATTCCTACAGGGCCTTCCCGGTGGTGGTTGGGGCCTTCGGCTGGCGCCTTTCTTCTCCAGATGCCTGGCCTCCCCACATGGTGCCCAGAAGGAGGGAGCAGGGTGTCCCCTCCTGGAAGCTGCCAGGCCTTCCGCAGAGCTGTCAGCAGGGGGTGGGCGGTTAGCGTGGGATTCAGAGGGAGCAACGCCCCCCACAGCCCTCGAAGTGTGTGAGGGTTTCTGCCTTCACAGCACTCCTCCCCATCCTCCAAGTTCCTGCCATCCTTCCCAGGGCTGCGTATTAGTGGGGGCCGCAGTGGCCCAGGGACCGGGAAGGGCAGAGAGGGAGGCCCATGGGCCCCGGAGGGAGGGCTGGGCCTGCGGGGCACCAGGGTGCCCCAGGGCTACGGCTGCTCAAAGGACGTGTCCTCCCTCCACTCTAATTGCACGCGGTCAGGGCCCTGTCCACGTGCCCTGCCAGGTGCCCATGACGCCGGATCCGCCCAGAGGGGACGCTGTTTCTAACGAGCACAGAGGGGCTCCCTGTGTCCCCGATGCCCCAAGGCTGTACCTGGGCTCACTTGTCCCTGAGCAGAATTTGGGTGGGAAAGAGGGCTTGGGAGGCGCACAACAGGAAACTCTGCTCACAAAGCTCCACCGGAGCCAGAATGGTCTTTTCTCCCGAGAACTGACCCGCCTGGTTGGTGACCTCTGGCACTACAGCCAGGAGCCAGGGGCCTCTACCAGGCGGCCTGGGGGGAAGTGCCCTCCCACCCAAGGCGGATCCTGCCCCTTGGGAAAAGGATGGGTGGGGGGCCTGGAGCCCAGCCGCCTCCAAGGCCGCTCCAGGTCTCCGGGCATGAAAGCCTTTAGGTCGGTTCTGATGGGAAGGCAGGCAGGGCCAGGCCAAGCCCTGGGGGACTCTGGGACCAGCCAAGGCTCCCCTTTGGGGTGTCATTCCCGCCCTCCCCATGCACCCTGGGATGGATGGAGGTTGCACTAGGAGGGGACTCAGCCTTCATCTTTCTTGCACGGTCACAAGTCCACTCCCCCTGCCCCAACAGGACTGGGCACATGGAGACCCAGAACCTAACCTGACACTGTGACCTTGACCAGCGCTTTCTAGCTGATGCCCCCACACGATCAGCCGCTTGGATCAGTGATCACCGAAGGGCTGTCTGTGCTCGGTGACTCCATCACTGGGTCTCCTTGAGCCCCTTTTCCTCAGCTCCGGGTCTCCTGCCGGCCCCTGGCGCTGAGAGAAACACTTAGATCAGCAGATGACCATGCAAGTAAATGGAGGGAGTGCAAGGTCCTTCCTTCACCTCCTTTACTTCCAGTCCCCATCACCCGCCTTCCCCCGCGCGCTGCCTGGTGGGGCGAGCCCAGGTGTTTTTCATTAAGGGTTTTATGGTGGATTCTCAGGCTGGGCTGAGGAAGCCTGCGGGAGCTACCTAACCCTCCGCCCCACCCCCCGGCTGTGCGGCACAGCGGCGAGGTGACAGGGGCCGATCCTCTCCCACCACCAGTTTTCCTCGGGCGGACCCCCAGGAGACCACCAGGGCCCAGCCCCGGGCTGTAGCCTCATTCCCCAGCACCCATCACGCTGCAACAGCGTCCTTCTGCGGAACAAAGCCAGTTATCTCATGCCCTTCTTCAAAATCCGTCAAAGGCTGCCCTCTTATTTTTGTCCCTGTTTTGGTTTTTTGTTTGTTTGTCTGTTTTTTAAACAACTGAGTCTGATTTGTAGTGCTTGCCTGTTCCCATGGTGTAAATATTCCCACCATGGCCAGTTCCAAATGACCAGCATGAGGTCAGGGACCTCAGTGACAATGGGCCCTCACAGCCAGAGAATGGCTCCAGCTCACCACTCCCTAATTCCTTCGCCCTTGACCTTGACCTACAAAGCCCTGCTTTCCTGGCCCCAGTTGTCCTTCCAGCCTTCTTCTCTCTCTCTCTCTCTCTCTCTGCTTTCCCATCCTCAACACACAGGCTGAACACCCCTCTCCTGTTCCGGCCTGGCCAGAGCCTTTGAAAATATTCTATTCACATGTCTCTTCCCCTAGGCCGTCCCTCTCACTCCTCAAGCTGGACTAGTGTCCTTCGTCTGTGTCCCTAGTCCTGCTTGGACATCTGTGTTATTTCATAGTATGTGTTAAATAAAACGTGTTAAATAAAAATAATAACAATAACGTAAAACCAATCGTGGGCTCTGCAGAGGCCAGGGCTGTGTTCAGTGGAGAGGCCTCAGTGAGTGTGCTGAGGGTGCGGTGCATGCGTGGTGAGCTCAGGGCCCAGGGCTGCAGGGGCAGAGCCACCCCAGGGGCCCTAGTTGCTCCCTGGGGACTTTCCTGGCCTAACTCAGGGCCACCTCCTTTGCCAGCTTCCTAGGAGAGCTGCAGGACAGGCATCTGGGCATTGGCTCCGCTTATCTTCCTACTGGGGGAGGGAGCACCCCCTAGATCCTGGATCTGAGTTGTACAGGTGTCACCCCCAGACTGGCCTCTCACATAGAGGGGCACAGAGCTGGCTAGGATTGGGGGTGGGAGGAGGAAGTGAGCTCCACCCTCTCCCAGTTGTTTGTATCCTAGTGACCATGGTTTCCTGCAGGGCAGGTTATCATTATTGACTTTGGCACCAGCACCCAGGCATTTCAGAGAGGCCACCATTTCCCATGCCTGGGAATAGCCTCAGGGGTTGCTGGGGCAGCCTGGGCCTAGGAGAGCCTCCCTCACATTCTGTCCAGTTGGTCTTCTGTGAACAGAACAGGTGAGACAGGAAAAGGCAGTGGTCCAGGGGAGTGCCACGGGCTTTCAACTAACCAAGACCTGGGTTTGCGTGTCTGCGTGGCCACTCAGTGGTGTACCAAGTAACGTCTTGGGGCCTCTGCTTTCCCATCTGTAAAATGGGGAAGTAATACCTGTCTCTCAGGGGTTTTCTGAACATGAGAGTAACAGCCACTGTTTATAGAGTGTTTGCAAAGTGCCCACCACAAAATGCAGGTTTTGTGATGCAGTTTACTCACATGATGTTATGCAGTCCCCCCTCAGCCCCCCGACATAATGCTGTTAGCCCCATTTCACAGATGAGAACACAGGGTCTGAGGAGTTTATAGTCACACAGCAAATCTAACTCCAAAGCTCCTGCTCCTGCCACTCTGCTAGTCTGTGTCCCTAAAATCAGAGGGTGGGTGGGTGCAGGGTCAGGCACATTCTACGTGTGCAGTAGATGGCAATAGCTGTTATTAGTAATGATCCAAAAATATTCTGTCAGACAAGTATTAGGAGATGGAATTTTAAAAAATTCTCTTTCAAATCAGCTCCTTTCTCCACCCATTTTGACCTTAGCATCCGTTTGGGTACTAACACATTTCAGAACTTCATGGCTCTTTCTAAAGCGCCACCTGTGTTCCGGGCCCTCCGCTTCGCACAGAGAAGGGAGTGGGGCTTCGGGTCCTGTGCTCGCTCAGGGACCCCAGCCCTCCCGGCTGTGTCTGCAGCCCACACCCCCACTCTCAGCATGCGTGCGCAGGCCCCGTGCCACCCGGCTCCCCCGGGAGAAGGGCTCTGTGTCGCTTCAGCCTAGCGCGGACTGAAGTGGGTCAGTTGGCAACTGTGTGCTGAAATACTGGAATTTCTGAGCCGTTTCCAGCGTTTATGGCACCATAATATTTGAAGTGGGAACCTGGGAACCGTCCCTGACACTCCCTCCTCCTTGTCACTCCACCCCTCACGCCCCACACAGTCAGGGAAGTGGGGGGCGGGGGACAAGCTACCAAGCAGGTGGCCCAAGGGAGCTCAGGCCCAACTATGTGGTTTATGAATACAAACCCTGTGTCACAACTTTGGGGAGGGCAGTAAGCAGTGTTTTTTTATTTCATTGACCCAAGGGTGCCCTGGACTGTTGCACAAAAAATCAATCCACTAGCAGGTCCTGTCGGTCTTCCCAGCACCCTTCCCCAAGGCCACGCTCCTCTCCCGGGGCCCCTGCAGGTCCGCTCAGGGCGCAGCCGGGGTGGTAGTTCAGACGCCAAAGACACTCCCTCAAAATCATTAGCACACTGGGAGGCCACGCCGATCCGTGAGGAATAGACAGCAGGCCCATGGGAAAATGGGCCCCAAAATAGACAAATCGGTTTCCCTACGAAATAAATATCAAAGCAGCCACATGATGTCATCACCAGCCTCCCCACCGTGGAACAAAAGAAAATGAAACCGTGGGGTGACGTTCATGGTGACCAGTGAGGGGTGGTCCCTGGGACTTCCACGTGCAGTCTGAGTGTGGCAACAGGGGCAGCAAATTGGTGAGATTTAGGGGAGGGGGATAGAACATCCCCTTCAATTAGAACTCACTTAGCAAGGCTCCTGGATGTAGGCTTCTGAGAATTCGCCGCGACTGAAGCAGACCATGCGGTGTGATGGCTGCATTGTGCCGGCGCGTTTACAGCAGCAAAGTTGGAAACACAATGCGACCCAGAGGGTCACCCAGAGGGATGAGCTGTCAGTGACCTCACACCGTCACCACCGTCTCGGCTCCAGGAGGCCACACAGGGTGGGACTCCTACTCGTGCTGAGACGGAACCAGAAAGGAAGCTGTGTGCGGAGCTGCCCCTCCGGTGCAACCCTTTAAGAGCAACGCATAGACTTCTGCTCCCGGGTGGACACATGGAAAAATGTCTGGGACCAGGCAACAGCGCTCCATGAACTGGAATTGCCTTTGGCGGGAGAGACAGGTGGAGAGGGACTTTCACTTTTCATGGATGCTTTTCTGTCCGGCTTGGATTTCTCATCATGGGCACTGAGGACTCTAGTGTGTAAAGTGGCATCAGGAACCATCTGGGCATGTGCGGCCGATTTCATTTTCCTCTTTAGAGTTGTCTATATCAAAAACATCAAAATCAACCTGATGAAATGTTGCAAAATGGAAACTTTCCCTGGCCCGGGGGGGTTGAAGTTCACTTTCCTGAACTCGTGCTGAGGTCCATCCAGCGCAGGCTCCCCTCCCGACTCCTGGGTCCCCTACGGCCAACCCTGCCCAGCTTCCCCGCCCCTAAGCCCTGTGCTCTCCCTTGCCTCTGGGCCTCTGCTGCTGTTCCATTTACCTGGCATACTCTGCCCCGATCGCCCCTCAGTTTGGCCCTGTCCATCCTTCAGCCCGATGCCAGGCTCCCAGCACCCAGGCCAACTGTCCTAGATGCCACTAATGGCCTTTCCACCGCTCAGCTCCCCTCACTACCTCACCACAGCCTTGAAGGTAGAGACAGTGCCTGGGTCCCCGAGGTCATCCCGGGCCTTGCTCTGTGCCTGGCACACAGCAGGCTCCACAGACAGGTGCCCACTAAACTGACAAGTGACTCCTGGACTGGAGGAACCAACAGCGGGCCCCACCCCAAAGCCAGTCGGTGTTGGGGTGTGGTGCCTGGCCCCATACCGCAGGCTTTGGGCCTCGGGCCTCGGAGGCAATCTGGAGGGGCAGACAAAGCTACGAGGCTGCACCGCCCGGTCGGCTCCAAGGTGGCTTTTATTTCCTCCTCTGCGGGTGCCAAGTCCCTGAACAAATATTTTCCTGGAGTGGAGGAGCGGCCTAGCTCCCTGCCTAAAGTACTGGAAACACCGCCGGGTCGGGGCAGGTTCCAGGAACCAGCGGAAGGAAGGGGTCTGGCTACAGCTGGAGGAGGAGGGGCCGCCAGGGCGCTGCCCGCTGGGCTGTGCCCACCCCCCGGGCCAGCGGAGGAGGGGCCGCTGCTCTGGCCGGGGCCGGGGAAGTGGCAGCTGGCTATGGGCACACGGCACAAGGCTCTTGCCCTGGGCCTCTCTGCCCATAAATTAGAACCCGCTGGGGTCCTGCAGAAAACGTGGGCCCTGTGGGCCACCCTCATTTTTGCTGAAAAAGCTACAGCGGCGTTTAAAGGAACTAATTAGAATCTCCAAAGTCCTTTTATAAGCTTCCCCCACCCCCTTTAACTTTCTCATTACAAAATAACATACACGGAGTGCACTCATCTTAAGTGTACAACTTAATGGTTTGTTTACATGTACATACACTCTTGTAACCACCCCCTACATCAAGCCAGAGAACATTCCAGAGAACCTCTCAGAGCGGGTGCCTTTGAGTCCCTGCCTAGACAAAGCCCACCCCCGGCCGAGGCGGCTCTAGCTCCTGCGACCACCCATTCGTGCCTATTCCTGGACTTCAGGTGAGTGGAGCCACGCAACGCCAGCACCTTCGTACCTGGCTTCTTGCCCTGACTAGGTTGCCCGAGATACTCATCCGTGTTGGACGTGTAGCCATGGTTTTTCCTTTTTGACTGCTGAGTAGTATTCCACGGCACGAGCATACCACAGTTTATCCACTCTCCTGTCGATGAATGTTTGCGCTGCCCCACATGTGGGCTATGACGAATGAAGCGGCTCTCTTTCTCTAACAGCAGCCTTTCTGGCGGGTGTGTGCTGGCGTCTTGCGTAGTGAATAAGGTGCCAAGGACAGCCTGACTTTCAGGGCGACAGGTGGCCACAGCGAGCACCTCCATAGGCGAACACTTCCACATCGGCAGCCAGCCCCTGCGTCTTGATGGTTCGTAGTAAAGCATCTGCCCTCAAAAAGCTTCCAGCCCTGGATGGTGTGGCTCAGGGGACTGAGCACCAGTGGTGATCCCGTTGCTGGTTCTCAGTCGGAGCACATGCCCGGGTTGCCAGCCGGGTCCCCGGATGGAGACACATGAGAGGCAAGCACACGCTGATGTTTCGTTCCCTCCTTTCTCCCCCCCTTCCTCTCTCTCTAAAAATATAGATAAAAATCTTTTTGAAAAATGCATCAGGGTAGCAGGAGACCAGTGTGGAGGCACACCCCTGTGACGACATGCCGAGAGCTACCCAGGAGTGACCCTGAAGACCCAAGGGCCCCTCCCCAGGGGAGCCGCGAGTCCACCCTGCAGCTGAGCACACTTGGGGTATTGCGCTGCCAATGGCCTGGCCCGGGGGCGCAGTCACATTCACACCCAACCTACACCCTGAGTAAGTGCAGGCTGGTGCGGCCCAAAGACAGGGTGGGGGTGCAGGGTGCCGGGAGAGGGAGGGACAGAGCCGGGCCAGGCGGACCTAGCAGGATCCCACACCCTGCCAGGCTCCCTGCCCAGGGCCCTCCCCAAGTTCCCGCTCCAGAAACCTGGAGCTCACGCCTCCCAGGCTGCAGAGGAGGAGGGGCGGGTGGGGCTGAGCAGAGAGAGGTGGACAGGGCACTTCCCTGGTGGGAACAGGGCCCTGGGGCGCCCGTCTAGGGAGACCAGTTACAAGGCCTCCCAGATGCTGCTCTGAGGCCCACCTGCCCCCCATCAGAGCCTAAGCTGGGAGGGGGCAGGAGATGCCGGTGAGGGGCCCCGCGCTAGGATCACTGTCCCTGCAGCCCCACCCCGACTGTCAGCTCAGGGGACAGCCTCACCCCAGGCACCTTTCCCCTCAGGTTCCCCTGGGTGCACCTGTGGCAAGGCAGGTGTCACCCAGTGAGGTGGGGCAACCCCACAGGTCCTGCCGGTTTCACCTCTGAAGTAGTTCTGCAGCCCAGCCGGGCCTCCCCGTCCCTCGCCTGGCGGCCCCTGACTTCCTCTGCAGCTGGGAGTCTCTCCGCAGCCCCCTTGGGTGCGGGCCGTGCCAGCTTCCTCCCCACGGTCCAGCCACCTCTCTTCCCACACCGGCTTTCCAGCCTGAAGCCTCTGGGGTCCCTAAGTGGGCGGAAGCTGACCCGTCTGCCTGGAAGGCCTTCCCACCATTTGAATCTGCCCTCAGGACCCTGTGGAAGCACCACTTCTGTGACCTGGGTGCCAAGTCGGGTGGGGTGCTCAGCCCCCTGCCAGCCCACACTGCCCACCGTCATGGACCCTGCCCTCACCTGTCTGTCTGTCCCTGGACCCCAGACGGCCCAAGAGGGGGATGTGCACCTCTGGGTTTGGATGGGAAACCAGTGCTATCCCAGGCAAGCAAGGCAGACAGCACAATTTCAGGAAGCAGCTGGCTGCAAATTAAGAAGACATTTGGGACCCTGACCGGTGTGGCTCAGGGGACTGAGTGCCAGCCTGTGAACCAGAGGGTCACCCGCTTGCTTCACAATCCAGGCACATGCCCGGGGTCCGGGCCAGGTCCCCAGTTGGGGGCTGCAATGGGCAACCACACATGGAGGTTTCCCTCCCTCTTTCTCCCTCTCTTCCCCCGCTCTAAAAATAAGTAGTCTTTTTTTAAAAGTTTTTAAAAAGTGTTTTGAAAATAAGTTAAACGAACTTTTAGTGGGAAATTCATCGAGTCCCTCATCCCTATACAAAGTGGAACACACACTCGCAAGCCATGGGGCCAGGATGGAGCGGTGAGAAGGAAAAACGAAATCCTGCTCAATTGCTCGTTCCAGGGGTGGGGAAGGGGGAGTCCTGGGAAAGCAGGAAAGAGGGGAGAAGGTCAAGGTCATGGGAAGTGAGGCCGCTGAGGCCTGAGGAGAGAAGTTCCTTGGGGTGAGGGGCCCTGAGGGACTTGAGGACAGTGTTTGAACCCCTTCACAGTGTAGCCTCTTTGCTGTTAGCCTCAGACTCAGGAAAGCCTGGGTGGCCGCACCACCGGTCTGGGTGGTGCCCTGGGGAACGGACAGGGGTGTGACCAGGAGCAGGAGCGGGAAGGATTCAGCAGAGAAAGGGAGGGACCTGGGGTGCAGTGAAACCCACTGGGGTATGACAGGAGCAGGTGGCCCAGAAGGCTGGGGCCTGGCAAACTTGCTGGTGGAGAGGCGTCCTCCCCAGCCTAGTGCTGCCTTCCGTGTGTGCGTGGCCCACGGGGGCCCCAGGGGCCAGGCCCCGGCCCAAACCCCAGCTCCATGGCTCACTGGCAAGCAACCTTGCGCCCGATCCTTCCTCTCTGCATCGCAGCTTCTGTCTGTAAAGGGGATCATTAACCCTAGCACTGTCCCCGCAGGGGTAGGAGTTTTCGGTAGTGGACAAAATAACCCAGGTACCGTGCCTCAGTGTCCGGCCTGTAGTAAGCTCCGTAAAAGCATTCATGACATCCACGTGGCTCTTCCGTAACTGTGCCCTTACCGTCTGGCCCAGGGACTGTCAAGAAACAAGCACTTGGCATTTTCAGTGACTGTGGAATGGGCTAAGGATTTTGTTCCTGCCTCCAGCGGCCCACAGCCCGCAGTCTCTGCCCCCGCCCACCGGTGCAGGGCCCAGGAATGGTCCCTCCCGCTGTGCCCCCAGAACGCACCCGGGGTCTGGCATCAGGGGCTGACCTGCACCCAGGGCCAGGCTTCGGGTCAGGTGCCGAAGGCTCCAGGTGGGGAGACCTGCCCTGAAGGGACAGCTGAGGGGCTGAGTGGGGGTCCACAGCCTGCACGAGACTGGGTGCAGGGAGGGCCACCTGGTGTCCCCAGAACACTGGGGCTCCTGCAGTGAGCTGAGCTTTTCACCCCCACCCCCACTTCCCAATGCCGTTTTCCCCTAATGTGCAGGCACTTCAGTCCGCTGGTGAATTTCAGGAGCCCCACAACTGGCACAGAGGAGCCACGGGGGAGCCTCGTGTCCCTGAGGAAGGGAATGACCCAGAATGGTGGCGTCAGGAGGGCAGAGGTGGCCACAGCTTCCCTCACAGCAGAGGGACCAGTGCTTAGCACAGCAGAGCCAGGCCACTCCCACCAGAAAGTGACAGGGAAGGACATCGCCTGGCCAAGAAGACACTCAACCACCACAGCAGCCCGGAATGACAAGTACCATTTATTAAGAGTTACACGAGTAGACCTGGCCCCAGGCTCGCAGGGTCCCAGGCCCCAGCAGAGATGAGTACGGTCACAGACCCCTTCCCCACCCCCGAGTCACACCCAGTCACACAGCCTGGGCCGAAGTCCCAGGATGGCACACAGGGCACCGGTTCCCTTCGTTTGGCGGTGCGTCTCTCTGAGTCACATAGGTCCCCCTCTCGGAGCGGCCAACAGAAAAGCCGGAACGTTGTCATATTAAATAAGCAAGTACAGGAGTTCCCAGAAGCCCCCGGGCCAGGGCGCTGCTCCCCACCTCTGCGGGGAGAACCGGCCTGTCGGGGCGGCGTCCGTGAGGTTCGTGGTGGCTCCCGGCTCCAGCAGCCCTTCGGGAGGTGTCGCACTGAGCTTGGCAACCCAGAACTTTACATCAGGACTTAGATAGCCTTGGCGGAACCTACCAGCCTCCAGAACATTGGCAGAGACAAGAAAACCACCACCACCACCACCACCGGAGCGTCCGGCCGGGAACCCGTCCCGCAGCAGAGACGGGGCACAGAGCTCTCAGTTCTGCAGCATGGGGGCGGGCCGGGCTGGTCACACATCCGCTCCGCCAACGCAGAGGAGCAAAGGCAGCAGAGTTCCCGTGACTACTTTATATTAAAGTTTATTACATTTGGAGAAGCTACTGTACAGGGAAAAACCCATTGGATTAAGTTGAGTTTTGCCAAAAGCAAAAGACTATCGCTCTTTGGAACATTCCTGATTGCAGCCCAGGGCGGGGCCGCAGGAGCTCATCAAGGGTGAGCCCGGTCCTTCTGGAGCGGCCCCGTGCCAGGGGTGACCCTCCTGGTCACCTTCCAGGAGAAAGTGTCTCCAGAGATGGTGTCAAAGAAAGAGCCTGGTGTGCAGGACGTCTCTGGGTCCACGGCCACCTCTCACCCCACCGTCATCTCTGTCCCCAGCCCCAGGTTCCAGGATTCAATTCTCACGTGGACTCCTAAAGGTCATAGCAGCCCGAGCCACGGCCCCGAGTTCGTGGACAGAGGCGTCACTGTTCAAAAGAAGTGGCTGCCCACGGCCGCCGCCATCCGCCAGCCCACCAACGGGGCCACCTAGCCATTCCGTACCCTGTTGCACACATGAGTGACAAACTCAAGAGACCACACATACACTATATGGGCTTCCAGATTTTGTTCTTCTCGTTTGACAAAAAAAAAAAGTCTTCTTAACCCTGATGCTGCTGCATCCTGACCGTAGATTCGGGAAGCAAGATGGGGGTTAACCAAATCAACTTAACTTACCTCAAAAGTAATAAAGTCTACTGGGCTATGAACAAAGAAACTAGAGGAAACATGTGCAAAAACAAGTTGATACCTAAATTAGACCTCCCCACAAGACCGGTGGAGTCGGATGGAGCCCTGAACTCCTCTCCCCGCCACTCGGCCGCCAGGTGCCCCCGAGACTGTTGGTCCCTGGCAGGAAGTGCCAGCAATGCGTCAGCCCTCAGCACCAGCCTCTTCCCGCCAGAGCAGGCCGTCCGGGTCCGAAGCAGTGGGGTCCTCTCTCTCCAGAGTTGTTCCAGGTTGGAGAAACTGAGTCGGAATGGGGAGATGCCGGATGCTGGCTGCGGCGGGCAGGTAGAAGCGGAAAGCCCTTGCGCCCCAGTCTCCAGGAAGAAGTCAGAGAAGCGGAGGCGAGCCCCCAGCATGCCCCCAGGACTCTGTGGGGAGCGGGCTGGAGGGGCCGGGAGCGTCGGGGAGGTGGCGTGGTGCCAGGGGATGCAGGGCCTGCAGTTCTTCACGGAAGAGGCAGGTGAGGGCCTGTGAGTGGCGGGGGAAGGGGCGGAGGGCTCCGGTCAGGCGTAGAACTCCTCCTGCTTGCTGGGTTTCTGGTAGGCCCCACCGTTGGCTTGTTTCGGCTCCTCCAAGGAATAGCTGCCCTCGTCCTTCTTCTTCATTCGGTACAGCATGAAGCCCACCAGGCACACGGCAAAAATGAGCCCCACCAGGCCTCCGGCGATGACCCCTGGGTGGGCACACAAAAGCTGGCTTAGGCTCAGCCGCCCAGCCCCTCCCACACTGGACAGCCAGCCCCCAAGGCGGCCTTGGCTGTGGTCAGCCCCGCACCAGGGCTGAAGACAGCTCTCCACCCCAAGGGCAGCAGTTTGCCCCCCGCCCCACCCACTGGAGAGAAAACTCACCTCCCAGCACTTCCTTCCTGTCCAGGAGGCCCTGGGAGGCTCCCGAATCTGGCAGGACCCCAATCCGCTCATCACGGGTCACGGATTCCACATGGGACACAGTTGTGCTCTCCACAAAGTCAAAGGTAAAGTCCTACAGGAGGGCAGGGACAGGATCAGGTGGGGTGGCAGCATCCGGGTCCCTTTCCCAACCCAGAAGCAGATCAGGCTTCCCAGGTCAGAGCTCACACCCTCCCTAACCGAGGCCTCTGCACCCCACAGCTGGGCCCCTCTCCACATATCACTGCTGGACCGTGGCCGAGGTACATCAAGTGATCTAAAGCATGTGTTCTTCTATGAAAGTAAATAGGCTCACTTGAGTGTCAAGTGTCAAATTACCGTGCGCCTATAAGATCAACATAAAACTCGGTAAAACTGTTATTACTCCGGTAGCTGGAGCCTGGCCAAGTTTGGAAAGCCCTCTTCTTGGTGATCCGGAAGGACTCTTGCTCTGGTCTCCTTGCTTTAGGCTGTCTCACCCTGGGTTCAGCCCTCAGGCCAGGGAAGGCAGGACCTCCTAAGCCTGTCTTCATGGGGAGAACAGGACACGCTCACGGGGTGTGGGTGTGTCAGTCAACCTACCACTGTCCTGCACCCTAAGGCCCGGTGCTCAACCGGTCACCCACCGTCCCAGGCAATGCAGAGAACTGCAGTGAGCACACTCACCTGCTCCCCAGAGCCCTCGTCTGTTGAGATTTGGGTGACAGTCCCGAACTCAGCGGCTCCCTCGGTGGCAGAAGGGCCTCCGTCCTGCACACTGAAAGTGTGAGGGTTGAGCTGGTCGACTCCTTCAGGAGCCGAGGTCTTAGGGTGGTCAGGCTGCGTGTCTCTGTGGGGATGGGAGGTGACAGGTGCCTGGGCAGCCGTGGCTCTGGTGGCGGACGCCCCATGGGTGGTTGGCTGTGGCGTGGTCTCACTGGGTGGAGGGGTGGTCTTCTCCTGGGAAGTAAAGTCAGGCTTCACCTTGGCCAGGATCTCGGCACCTCCTGCCTCAACGATGGGCAGGACAGAGGTGGAGGCAGCGACAGAATGGATGACGGTGGGCTCTGGAGCTGTGGACGTGATCGTCAGGAACTCCACGTTGTTCCAGGTGGAGGGGGTCCGCGATGACAAGATGTCTTGCAGGGCACCTGCAACGCCGGAGGCAGAGCTTGTTGGGGTGGGGGGACCCCAGCACGAGACCAGCCAAGCTCAGGCGGTGAGGGCAGCTGGGTGAGGACCCGTGGGTCCCGTTCCCAGGCTAGCAGAGCAAGCCCTCCTGTGACAGCTCTGTCCCCCGGAGTAGAGCTGGCTGGAGCGAAACTCGACTTTGGAAACCAGGAGAACTGCCTTTCTCTGCTGTTGGGGACTCGAGACAGCCTGGTCTCTGGAACCAAAAACCTTCCCTGTAATGGCTGAAGCCCGCTCCCTGGCTGGTGACATCCGCAGGGGCCCAAGCACCTCACTCCCAGTGCACACACCTGCTCTCTCCCCAGAAAGGCCCAGGTGCCTGCAGAACAGACACCTATGTCCTAGCACCCAGCTCCTGGGCCCCTGCCCAGGCCACTTTCCCCGTGGATGGCCTCCGCCTTCTTCTGGGGTCCAGCTCAAAAGCACCTCCTCTGGGAGGCCCTCTCTGAATACCTCCAGCTCAGGGGCTTCATTCCCCCAAGGAGTGGGGAAATGGGGATGGTCAGAGACCATTTATAAAGACATACAGCCCCTCAGGCTCTGCACTGTCTCACAGCTAGTTTCCAACAGGTTTACGGAATCAAGATAGTATTCCCATTTTACAGATGAGGAAATAGAGGCTTGGAAAAGTCAAACAAGCGCCCACAGGCTGAGTGAAGGGGAGAGTAGGCGCCCAGGTGTGTCCGTAGCAGGCGGCCCCCAGGGCCTCCTGGGACCTACAATGGCTACTCCTCACCCACACGTTTTCTCCTTGCAACTCAGACCCATCTTTTTCCCTGGCGTTGCCCTTCGGGCCCAGCCAAGGGGCATCCTGACCACTGTCCCAGCCCAGGGCCTGCTGTCATCGTGGAGCCAAGCCCTCATGCAGCTCACCTGCTCCCGAGCCAGAGAAGCCGTCAGAGTCGTCCCCAGAGCCGTCCTGGTCTTCAGGAGGCAGGTTTGTAGCCACGACTTCCTGGAAAGGACCAGAGAAGGGTATGAGTGGAGGCCTGGAGGGTGCTGCCATTCTGGGGTCCCCGCCCCACACAGCCAGTACCCCTCCCCCAGCACAGGAAGGAGGCCCTATGGGTGGCTCATGGCCCTTCCTCCGGGCAGCCCTACCGGCCCACCGGCCTGGGGGCTTCTAGGTCTAAGGTCAGTGAGGAGCCACAGACCCTGGCTCTCTAAGGGCGGACGACAGGCATGCTGGACCCCAGGGTGCAGACGCCAAGGGCCTGGCGTGGGGAAGGGCAGGGATGGGCACAGGCCGAGTCGTCCGTGCTGTTGTCTCACCTGTAGGGCGGACTGAGTGGAGACCCATTTGGGCTCAGAGAAGGCTGATCTAGGAGGGGCTGACAAGTGGGCTGTGGGTCTGGCACGGGCCCTGTGTACAAACAGCCACCCCAGGACACTGCCTGCCCAGCCCAGAGGCTTCGGTGCCAGCATTCCTGAGGTGGGGGCCCCGTGGAGGGGACCCACTACACACAGCGGGTGGGCGTGTGCAGGACCTCTGGCTGCAGGACAGCAGGTGGCCGGGCAGGAAGCTATGAGTGTCCTCTCCATCGACAAGACTTTGACCCAAACAACCCTGTGCTACAGCCTATCTTGAGAGGACCCCTATATCAGGGGCCTGACAGGCCTTAGAGAGCCCCTGACCTCTGCCACTTACCAACGGAGTGGCCCCGGGGACATTACAAACCCTCTCCTGGCCTCAGCCTCCCTCTCTGTAAAATGGGGTGATGACCATACCTATGTTCCAGGGTTGTTGCAAAATTTCAACAGGCTCTGCCCATGAAGAACCTAACAGAGCCTAGCCTGCGGGAAGCACCCCAGGAACAGTGGTGGCGGCCAAACTTGGGGAGCAAGAGCCACACTGCACGGGGATGGGGACCCTAGGGCCGGTCTGGGAAGAGGTGAGATGGAGGTGCATGAGTTTCAGGAGGAGAGGGGGCAGGAGGGAGCCGGTTCACAGAAAGCTCTGTGCAGACTTGTCAGAAGGCAACCCCCTTACCCTGGCCCCCAAGGCTGGGCTCCGGGGAACAGGCCTCCTCAGCCTGCCCCCTTCGGGACAAAGACGGCTGCCCGCAAGGCAGGTGCAGAGCGGGCACCCCCCAGCATACTCCCACCCAGGGCCAGGGCAGACTGCTCTCAACCCCACCTCACGCTGGCCCAGCGCCTCTGCTCACCCTCCCCCGCCCCCGCCAGCCCTGGGGGTGATCCCCGATCTTGACCTCCGACTCCCTCCCTTGCAGAGAAAGCTGGACCCGAACAGGCATCGGGGGTCCGACCCGAGCAGCCCTGCCACCCCGTCAAGTGCACGGAACCCTCCCAGCCTCTCACCTACCTAGAGAAGCCCCAACAGGTTAGCCATTTCCCAAGAGCCGGGCCTCTCTCATGACCAGATAAGATTTGGGATCTGCCCCATCCCTGGAAACAATTTGTTTCCTCAGCCCTGCTCGGCTTATCCCTGCGCAGATCTTGTTTACACAGCAAGCTCTTGAGCAAACTTTCTCCCCTGAAACCAGCTCCCAGGCCTGCGGGCAGCCTCTCCCGCCAGGGCTGGGCCTCCTGCACCCCAGCCTCTCGGGGTGACCTCAGCCCCCTCCCGGGGGAGGAAACCAGCACAAACTGCTGAGTTCGGGTTTGGATGGCTGGGCCGGCTGACTGGCCTTGCGGGCGGCACTTCCGGTTTCTGCAGCAGCCCCGCCGCGCTAAGGGTGGGTGGCCAGCTGGCTCAGCACCAGCCGTGGCCCTGGTCCTTCCAGGGGACCACCAGCCATGACCTGGGGCTGCTCGGGGACGGGCTGGCCCAGGCACGGGAACGGCAAGGCTGCCCATGTCTTGAATGGGTCCCTTTAACCACTCCAAATCCCAGGAAGATCAGCTTTTCACACAACAAATCCAACCCTCATGGTAAGTTAAAGCCTAAACTTCCTGCATGTCCGGTGTGCTCAAAGCAAGGACCCATCTGCTCCTTCCCCATCCTCAGCACAGACCCTTGGAGCCCCCCCCCCCCCGAAAGGACAAGGCCAGGTTTCGGCCCGTGGGGATTGGGGTCATGGGGCTGGGGGACAGGGAGGGTGGGCCACCCACCTCTGTCTCAGCCACCTGCTCTCCTGGCCACACCCAGGGCCACGTGCGAAGGGCCTGGGTAGGGGCTCTGGTGCAGCAGGAGCGAGTAGGAGGGAGGCCTTTGACACCGGAGCGTCCCACCTGCTCCCCTTTCATTCCTGCAGGTCAGGCAGGCAGGCCGGGCTCAGCACCTCCCTCAGGGAAGGCACTAGGTAGGGCAGACAGGGTGGGGCCTTGCCCCAGGCCTGGGGCAATAAGTGCCCGAGCACCCACTCCCACACCAGCTTCCCCCTCTCCCCACCCCAAAGGACCACCTTCCCTGGCTGCCCCTTCTGTTGGAAAAGAAACTCGCCTAAAGCTTCGCAACACAGTGGGCTCCAGTCACAGAGTAAGAATTCCCGACCTCCGCCTGGGCAAGCACGAGGGTCAGGGCTCGGGGGGCTGGGCTCCACCCCTCAGCTGCCAGCCATGCCCAGCGGCAAGAGCAGAGGCTGCAGCTAAAGGCGCAAGAGGCAGCCTGGGGCCCGCACTGGCCGCAGAGAGGGCCACCCTCCTCCAGGAGGGCCACCCTCCTGGGGGACCTTCATGTGGTACGGTTACAAGGCAGGACACCAAGTGGGTGTCTCGGACAGGATCAAGGAGGGAGCTTCTCACTCTGGGATGACGGCTCCCCCCACACGCCCCCGCCCCGCCCGGCCCCCAGGTCCCAAGACCTGTGGTGTCCAGCTCACATGTCACCTGCCGCCTGACTTGAGTGACGGCTAAGACACGGGTCCTTTAAAAAGCATTACCAAGTTCATAGGACCGTGTCGTTTTTCAACCAACACAGGCTGAAACGACAATACCATTTGAGATTTAACTGGTCTTCACATTCAAAACGTGGGGGACTACCACCCAGGGGCTTTGGGGAGAAAAGCAGGTAAGAAGAGGTGGTCTGGTCCTGGCCCTGGTGAGCTCCCAGGACCCTCAGCCAGGTGCCCCACTCCAGGAGGCTTCTGGAAGGGGGCACTCCGGAGGCCGGGGCAGAGAACTACCCCACGGGGACACTACGGCCAGGCCCCGAAACCCCCAGGCGGGCTGGAGGCGACACCACTCGGCCTGGGTCACTGACTTGGGCAGCACTGGGGTTCGGTAGTGTGCCAGCCATGGCAGCACCCTCGGAAAGAGGTCAGGTATCTGTCAGCCGTAACTGTCCTCATGGTGAAGCGGGGGGGGACCCGCTCAAGATTCAGAGGCAGGGACTCCTATTCTCAGCAGTTCAAGAAGCAGGAATCAAACGTCAGAAGCATCTGTCCTGATGCCGGGCTGGGTCTCCATCCCGCTGGACGGGGTGGTGAACAGCATCCTGTCTTCTTCCTCCTCCCCTCTTCCCTCAGGTGTTCCAGGCAGCTCCCTGGTCTGAAACAGCAACTTGCCACAAATAACAGGAGCTGGGGGGGAGCCGGGGGGCCGGCGCAGGGCTGGGAGGGGAGCAAGGGTCTCTGGGAAAGGACCAGAGCCAGGGCCGTCAGCAGGGAAGGAGCCCAACCAGACGGCGGCCCTGGGTGAGGTCCGGTTGGGTGACCCCTAGCTGGGATGTGCTCAGCTCTCTGCCTCCCTCTCCGGACCTGTTTCCCGCCGTGGCTGGAGAAACCCCAACTCCCCTCGGGCTCTGCCGGGCTAGGCTGGGATCTGGGGGCAGGCCCACGACCCTGATCAGTGTGGGTGATAAACTGGTGGCCGGCAGTCACGCGGGGTAGGTGGGGGACGCAGACTCACCGCCCAGGGAGACCCCGGGCCCTCTGCTGCCCAGGGTGTCCAGGTAGCGGTGGCCCCACCAGGCACCTCCTGTCCCAAACCCTCTTCTTAACTTGGGGGCTGCCAGGGAGGCCAGCCTAGACCACTGAGGAGGCACAATGGCCGGCTTTGGCCCGCAGACCCTGAGATCTACCCCTGCGGACACACCCAGCAGGGAGGGCCCCACCGGTGCCCCAGGGCCGCACCGGAATTTCCGGCTTGACAGGCACAGTGATTTATGGGCTCAGTGTCTCTTCACCCAGTGAGTCAAGCTGGGGCCTGCAGAGGGTGCTGGGACTGGCCAGGGTGGGAGGGGCGGGGGACCAGGCAGGCGGCAGGCTTCTACCTCCACTCTGAGAATGCGCTATAGGGCTCCAAAAAGGCCCTAACATCCCCATCGGCACTTCCACAGGGACCTCCTGGGCACCTGACCTCCCCACGCACACAACCCCACCTCTGCAGTCCCTGGAGACAGGCCTCAGTGCTCTGGGGGACCCCAGGGCAGGGCGGAGGGCTGGGCAGCATCTGTACTTATGCTTCTCACAGCACCGAGTGCCTGGCTTTACACATGGGAAACCCCAAATCAAGGTTGCAGAGCCCCTTCCCGGGCCCCAGGTTGCCCGATTGGGGCACCCCCAGAGACCAGCGATGCCCTGAGAGGGGATCCGGCAGCCAGTGCCAGCCCGTGCCAGCCCCGATGCCCAAACCAGGTCAGAGCAGCCACCAGCAGCCCTGACCCACCCCTCCGCAGAGCAGCCCACGTGCTAGGACTTGTCTCAGGACAGGCCCAGCTGAGGGCCGGGAGCTGGAAGACCAGTTCCTCTGCTTTCCCCACCCAGCAGAACCTGGGCCAGGTTGGAAAAGATTCCGTTCAGTGTTGAGCAAGGCCACCCAGCCCAGCCCGGCGCTGCCCTGGGAGCCAGACAAGGAGTGGCCGGAGAAAGTGACCAGCCCAGGCCCCGGGAAAACCTGATCACAGCCTGGGTTCTGCACCCAACTCACCAGGTGCCTTTCGAGGAGACTCTGCCTCAGGTCGCCCAGGGGGTCCCAGTCAGGGCGAGGGAATTGAGGCCCGCCCTCAAGGGGCGGCAGCTACAGGGGGCTGCCACCTCGGGGGGCACCTGATCATAGCGCTGTCAGCTTCCCAAAGCAGGTCATGGCCTAGTCAGAATGCTGGCAGCGTCCCAGATCAAGGCGTCTTCTGGGGATGGTGGCTGGCAACCCGCAGGCCCAGAGGGATCACGGAGGCCTCCCAAGCCTTGTCCCTGCCCAGCCTTGGCTGTCCTAACAAGACAGCTGAGGCCAACGCACAGGGGACAATCCCCCAGACAGCACTCCGTGTCTAGCTGATGAATCCCAGCTCCACCAGGCCTCGGGGGCTGTCACCTCCGGCACATAGGCTTGCAGGAACATCCTCCCATGCTCTGGTGCAAGTGTTCTTGAGTTCCCCCGGAAGGCAGAAACTTGCAGCTTTTGACACACCTGCAGCAGCCGGGGTGCAGTGGGGCGCACAGAGGGAGAGGTGCGCCTGCCGGCCCTGCAGCTGCAGAGGGGCTCCTTCAAAATAAAAATGCACCTGGGAAGGCAGGGGCGCCGGTCTTGGCAGAGTGGAAATCTACCCTCGGTGGGAAGAGGCTACGTTGGGAACTGGGGTACTAGGGGTAAGAGCTACAGAAGACGGGAAAGGGTTGCCAACAGGGGTGAGGGAAGACGCCAAGAACACATTTTTCAACCTGTGTCAGAATGTGGTAGCTGGCCAACTCCATATGCAAAAAAGCAAGACTCAATGAATTTCCTTCGCCCTGGCCCTGAGGTGCAGAGGTGCGTGGTGTTTCCTCTCCCACACGCAGGACCAGGGGCTGGTCTGCGGATGTGCCTCAAGGATACAGCGCGGATGGGTCAGCACACGGAGGCTGCGGGAAGCCCAGCCGGACACAGGAAGGACAGTGGGGTCCCATGGCACAGCGGGGCTGGTACTTCCAGCCCGAGTGACAGAAGGTAGACTTTCTAGTGCAGAAGAAAGGGCGCTTGGGTGGGCAACCCTCAGTCTGCAGTTCTATGCAAGCCGCCACCCCACCCCCGCAGCCGGGGGCCCACCCCCTGACCCCCCAGGTGCCCTGGTATCTGGGTTCAGCGGGCAGCTCTCACTGCCGCCCGCCCGGCCTGCACCTCCCGGTCAGGAGGAGGCGAGCGCAGCCTGCCTGCCAGGGGAGGCTCCGGTGTCTGACAAGGGGCAAAAGCCACGTTTGCAGACCCTATTACGTCAGCACGGGGGTGAGACCAGCCAGCTACTGACACGCGTGGCCCCACGCCAGGTTGACAGCACCCGTCCCCCCTCAGGGTCACGGGCGCGCTCCCCCAGGGCCTCTCCGAGAGGAGTCAGTCCCAAAGCTCCCCCAGACTTGCTCCTCTGGGCCCAGGAAGGAAGAGGCTCCAAATCACGCCTTGCAGGTTACTTCACTGGATCTTTTCAAAAGCCCTCTGGGGCAGGACAGGAAAACTCTAGTGCCCTGTGTGCTCCCCAGCCCCCACGCAGCACCGCACCCTGCTCCAGCCCCAGAGGGCGATAGCCAAGGCAGCCCCAAGGCTTCAAGACCCCGGTGCTACCTGAAGGTAGGCAGACCCCTGGGTGGGGGTCCAGCAGACGGGTCCTGCTCCACAGGGCAGAGGGGAAAGGGTCTGAGGTTGGGGGCTCTCTGCTCTTCTCATAATTCATTCCCAGAGCCCGGGATGCCTCGGCCAGTGCTTCAGCCTCACCGCAGAGACCTCAGGGGTTGGGGGCGCTCCTGGCCTGAGCCTTCCCAGGACTTCGTAACAACCAGGCCCAGGAAAACTGCACCCAGGCTCCCCCACAAGCCCGGTCCTAGCTGGAGCACCGGTAGGGATGGAAGGGGAGGCGGGGGCAGAGTCCTCCTAGCCTGGTCCACAGCTCAGTGGGTCTTGCTGCCACTGAGCCCACCTGGAACCGGGGTCAGGACAGCAGCGCCACACCCCAGCTGGAGTGACTTCGGAAGGTCCCCAAACACCCTGCCGCCCGGGCTCAGCCAGCTCAAACCCGACCGCACAGCCACCCACCCGGGACACTCCCTGGAGACAGGACGCCAAGGCCTCCGACAGTCCTGGGCAGCAGGGATGCTGAGGAGCTGCTGGAGAGAAGGGCCAGGGCTGCCCCTGCTACAGCCCAGTCCCCAGCCAGGCCGACAAGGTCCCGGCCGTTGAGCTGGCGTGGACACAGCAGTCCAAGTCCTCACGCCCTCCAGGTGCCTCCTGGTGCCCAGCATGGGCCAGGTGCCAGGAGTGGATGAGCTCACCCCAGCCCTCCCGAAACCCCCTCCCATGTCCCCATGTCCTACCCACCCTGGGCCGGCCCTGGTAGGCACCTAGCGAAGGCCGACAGGGCCACATCCAGGGCCAGGTGGCCCCGAGGAGGGAAGACAGCGAAGTCAGCATCACTGTGGTGGGACAGTTCTCACCCCCTGGAGATCAATGGCATCCAGGAGGGGTCCCCAGGCAGGGCTGGCAGCCTCTGCTGATCCCGCTGTCGCCACCAGGGACCCTCCCCACCCTCCCTAACACTTCCCATGCCCAGAAAATGCCGGGCTGACAGCCTGAGCTGATCTGAACCTGCTCCGGGACCCTAGGATGAACCCTTTTCCCCCGGCTGAGGAAGAAGGACTGTCAGCCATTGCGGCCCCTCTGGGCTGTCCATACAGACTGACCCTCCGTCTGGTCCCCGTACTGGCCACCCTCCTGCACACACCCCAGACCAGGCAAGGACCCCTCACATCTGCACGGGGCTTCTAGATCTAGCCCAGCCAGGCAGGGCTCACGACCCTCACCCTTGCTGCAGAACTCTTCGGGGCAGCAGGACCAGAGACAGGCCCCGCTGGCCCAGAGCCCGTGACGCCCCGGGCCTTGACCAACACCCAAACGCATGGCTTCACCCGGCCTCTCAGACCCTCCCCTCTTCGCACAGCCTGAGGCCAAAGGGGGCCCTGCACCCTCTTCACTCCCTCGGGGTGCTGGGAGTCAGGCCCCCACGCTCTCTCTGCCTCACAGTACCCCACCCCGGCCCGAGGTCAGCACCCCTGTGGGCTGGGGTCAAGGCGGGTTGGGTAAGTCCCAGGAGTGGATCTGCGGGCCTGGCACCACGCTCCACTGCCAGTACGGGGACCAACACATCCATCTCCCCAGCCTGCCCCGCAGCTAATGAGCGGACCTGGGGCAGGAGGCCTGGAGGGCTGGGGGTGTGCAGAACGCCACCTGCCCCGAGCCCCAGCCTGCCCTCGCCCGGGGGCTCCATCCTCCTCTGCTCCCCACACGAGCTTGGCTTCACCTCCTCCAGCAGCTTACTCTCCCTCCACCCTACAGACGACCTGGGGTAGCTCACGCCCCCCAGGGAAAACGGGCGGAGGGCGCTGAGCCCACCCCAAGCCCCCAGGGCCCGGCTCCCTTCCCAGAACCAGATCCTCCTGCAACCACCTGGAGTCAGAGCTGAGGCAGGGAAGGGAGGCCCCTGGAGCAGGT
Organism: Noctilio leporinus; assembly: GCA_004026585.1. Lineage (NCBI taxonomy): Eukaryota > Metazoa > Chordata > Mammalia > Chiroptera > Noctilionidae > Noctilio > Noctilio leporinus. Next base: position 95,062 of record PVIW01000596.1, read on the forward strand.
GGAGGGATTGAGGCACAAAGGAGCAATGACCTGCCCACGCCACACGGCCAAGGGTCAGCCTGGGACTAGGAAGGCCAGGTGTCCTGACTGCAGACTTCTAAAGCCAGGGACGGAGGCGTGTCAGCGCTGCGGTTCAAAAGGGAGAAGTCAGCCCAGTGGCAGCCCTGCTGGGGCCCGGCCCAGCACCCCATCACCGCACACACACGCGCACACGCACAGACACACACGCGTGCACACGGCCTCCCGTGGGGCTGCAGCCCCCAGGGGACTCACTGGGAAGGGTGTTTCCCAGGGCTGAAGGCCAGGGGAAGGGCAGCCTCCACAGCAATAAAGCAGCCCCCACAGCCATAAACGCTGCAGGCAGAGGCCCTCAAGGGGCTCCAGGGGCACAGGGACACATCTGGAAGCTCCCGGGTTCCGAGTCAACAGGAAGCGTGACTGAGCAGACCACTGAGTCCAGAAGGTCCTGCCACCCGCCTCCCCTCCCCCACCCACGGGTCCCAAGGCCCGATCCCCATCCGGCTCTTCTGTAAGCCTCCCTCCGACCCCTTTTGTCCCCAGACTTTGTCCCCAAACCCGCACAGCCTGACAGGCTGCAGGACACTTTCCAGAGCGAGCTTCCTTAGGACAAGCCTTGCCACCCAGGCTCTGGACCCCGCGGCGCCAGCCCCAGGGAGCTGATTTGGTGCCCCTGCCTCGGGCCAGGGAATGCAGTGGACCTTTCATGCTCACTGCCCACCAGGCCTGAGGACCAGCAGAAGAGGTCCCGTCACACCAGTATAGCTAGCCCTTCCTGGGACTACGGGTGGCTTCCCTGGACACCCAGAGCTGGAAGGTGTCCAAAGTGACCTTGCGTACCAGGTCTCGCCTCTGTGGCCTCCAGCTCTGCTGCCTGCGCCCCAAGCAAGCCTCCTGCATCAAGGAAGGGACACAGGCCCGTCCCCCGACGGGCACTGCCAGGGCACCCGTGGCCTGCTCAGAGAGTTCCAGAATGCTCACTCCCACCCAAAGCCCAGCCTCTGCTGGAACAGCTGAAAGGGAAACGACACGGTGCTGAATCCATTCCAGGGTGCAGGATCCTGGCGCCAAAAGCCCTCTTTCCAGACTCCCTTAATCCCATCCCTTCCCTCTAGACGCACTTTGGCAGGCCCTGGGGGGATGGGAGGCTCTCAGCTCCAGACTCCAAAATCGGTCGTTGAAAAGGAGAAAATCAGGAAATGGTTTGCTCCGTAAAACTCCCAGGCTTCTGGGACTAGACATCATTTAACAACCAATTCCTCCCGTGGCTGCTCCCGCAGTGGGAGCTGGAATTCGGGGGGCCCAGGAGGGGGAACCCGGCCCAGGAGCCCGGAGTCCTGGGTTTTAGTAACCCAGCCTGTGCCCTGGCACCTGGTTCCCAGGCTTAAAAAAGAATCAACTAAGGAGCCAGTGGAAATGACCCATGGCCATGGTCAACCTGTGGCATCCACTGTGCAGAGGGGATAGCGAGGGTGGAGCAGGGGAGAGAGTGCAGGGAAATGGGATACATGTAATATAACAACAACAACAACAAAATCAACTGCTGTTGCAAATGTATACTCCACACACACCCTCTGTGTTGAAGATGAGAGACACTGCAGGCCGGCAAGGCTGAGGGTAGCCCTGGCTGGTGGCACAGTGGTAAGGCGCCGGCCTGTGAACCAAAGGTGGCTGGTTCAATTCCCAGCCAGGGCACATAACCAGGTTGCAAGCCAGGTCTCCAGCCAGGTCCCTAGCTGGAGGCAGGTGAAAGGCAACCATACATTGATGTCTCTCTCCCTCTCTGCCTCTCTCCCTTCCCCTCTCTCTAAAAATAATAAAATCTTTAAAAAAAAGACATGGGGACGAACGGTATGCCCCGCACCGGGCCTTAGGGGCATGATCCCCAACCTGCTCTCATGGGTCCCACTGTTTCTTGACCTAAACTTCCTGGGACGAGCTCTTGCCTGTCCCTAAGAGACCAGCAGATGAACCTAAATCCCGGGTTTCCCTAAAAGGACTGTTCAGGTTAGCTCAGTCACCCCAAAGACCTCTCCATGCAACACACACACACACACACACACGGTTCATCAGGATGGAACAGCAAACACCCATGAGGGCCTTGCAGGGTTCAGCCAGCCCATATGCTGGGCTTCCTGGGGAAGACCTGACAGACCATCTGTTTATTCGCACCGTGAACATAACACATCCTGGAGGACTCACCTCTACAGGCCTCATCCACAAACAGGGGCAACGACAGCGATTGTAAAGGTTTGGAATAAGATTAAATAAGGTGGGAAAAGCACTGGGCACTCAATTAGGAGTGACTCTAATGACATCGACAGCGAACTTTCCTCGGGCACTTTCATCACCAACCACTTTCAAGCGTTCATTACGACATGACTATGCAGGCGACAGAATGAGGACAGGGAGAACAGGTATGTTACCCGCTTTACACAGGGGCATCAAGATCTGGGAGTGAAGTGACTCACCCGAGATTAGGTGGTAAATTGGTGGCCAAGTTGAGGCTCGGTCCTGGGGCTCTGCTTTAGCTTAAAGCTGTTTTTGGCTGTATGGGTGGTAGAGACAGGACCCAAGCTAAGAACGAGGCCTGCACCAATCATAATTCATAGCTCGTTAGCCTCTGGGTCCAGGGTACCTGTCATTGGCAAGTCACTTATAAATCAAGCCAGGTAGGGGAACATGGGGTCAGCAGGGGCTCCCACACAGAGGCCATTAAGAAATACCCTTGACAGCCGCTTTGTTATCCTAGGTTCCAGCAGGGGCGCTTCAGCTGCGACTTCGCAGCTGAAGTCGGTGAAGACCCAAGAGCCACATTGCCTCGGATCAGGAACATGAATCAGAGGCGGGAGACCCTTACTCAGAGCTGAAAACCCTGGTCTTAGAAATCATTCTACCACATCGGACCCGTTTCTTGGACTGGAGAAAAGTAAGCGCTGGCTGGTGTGGCTCACTGGATGGAGCACCAGCCTGTGCACCAAAGGTCTCCAGTTTGATGCCCAGTCAGGTCACTTGTCTCGGCTGCAGGCCAGGTCCCAGGGAGGGGTGCGCGAGAAGCACACGGATCCAATGTTTCACCTGCACATTGATGTTTCTCTCCCTCTCTTTCTCCCTTTCCCTCTCTCTCAAATAAATAACTAAAATCTGAAAAGTAAGTGGAGAAGAGTGCCAATGAGAACTGAACCGCAAAGCGGCTAACTACATTTAGGCACACCCGTGTGTGTGACTTTTGGCCGCTACCATACAGGGATGGAAGAGGAAAAGAAAAAAATGGAATTCAAAATGGAGCAGCCTGGGGGCACCAGGCACGAGGGCAAAGTACTCTCCCGAGCTCAATAAAACCCAAGAGACGCATGGTAGCCAAATACACAGGCATTAGCAAGGACTCTGGCACCCGGAGAGCCAGTTATGGTTACTGCTCTCCTGTTAATAAAGGAAGGGAAATAAACATCTCAGGGAGCCCTGCCCAAAGCAAGAACACCTTGGAGAGTAATGTGGATTCTTCACTCCCTGAAAAAAATCCGTATACTTCACTCCCAAGGGCTTTGAGAATCCCAAGTTCTGTTGCAACAGAAAAGATTTCTCTATAAAATTCTCCGCAAGTCCAGCTTTTCACTAATTCTTTCCAGGCCACTCTCCTTCCCCATCCCTTCCCCACCAATCTGGGTTAATGAGGTTTTACTGGAACCCACCATGAGCCACAGGTAGAGACTTAAACCAGCTCCACCCTGCCTGTGGAGCGGAGGCCAGGAGTGACATCAGCTCTGGGAGGCTCTGAGCCTGGCCAGCAGCAGTTAGTGCCTCCCCCGCCCCCCACCCACTCAGTCAGGCAGTGGGGAAATGTCTCTACTAGCCCCCATAATTAAGGCAAAAAGGAATTTTATGCCTTTCAAGAAAGAGAAGGGAGAGAGACACAGCAAATAACTATTCCAGAGCAGGCCATTTTTCTTGCATGGCAAAAACAAAAGACCACAGGAAACACACACACACACACGCACAGAGCCTTTTAGACAAACCTGTTCTTTTCTCTTGGGAATGGTTTTGTGCAGGCCTCCAACCTTAGCAGCCTTTCCTGGCCCATTCAAAGTCAGGTGCCCAGGGATCACACCCCACCTCACCAGCCCCCAGGGGGAGGGTTCTGACCTGCTTCCCCTGGGGGCCAGAGCAAACCCTGAGAGACACCGATCTGTGTGACCCAAGGACATCTCCCATTGGAGAGACCTGAGAAGGTTTTGTGGCACTTTTGAGCTCCACTTTTAAACAAAGTCTGGAGAGGAAGAGGGTAGGGCTGGGAAAGAGAAAATAAAATTAACTTTATTTAAAAAAAAAGAAAAGAAAGAACACCTAAGCTCCACCGCAGAGAGGCCCACCCTCAAAGCTTAGCTCAAACACCACCACCAGGAAGCCCTCCCACCATCTCCACTCTAAGGGGTCCCCTCCCTCCTTACCCCCTTGAGACGGAACTGGCTCCTGGGCCCGGTTCTCCTTAATATGTCAAAGTTTCTAGGTGAGGAAAAACTACCCCCCATGGCAGCATCTGCCCCTTCTCGGCACAAAAGAACCCTGGGGAACGTGGTCCACTGCAAGTCACAAACGCCACCAGCCTGTGAACGGCTGCTAAGGACCTGAGCTCCAGGGTGCACCAGCCTCACCCAAGTCTGTTGAGAAGCTGCCCCCCCTGCCCTGGCTGAGTGGGCGGGGGGCCGGAGCCCAGTTCCACACCCCACCGGGCTTCCGGGGGACCCCTGGTCAGGGTGTGTATGGGAGGTAACCAGCTGAGGCCCTTCCTCTCTCTCTCTCTGAAGATCAATACACATATCTTCAAGGGAGGACTTAAAATTTTTTTAATTAAAAAAAGAAAAGAAACAACCACTCCTCCCGATTCTGGGGAAAATAGGCTGATTGAAAATAGGCAGAGAACCCCAGCTCAGCGCCCCTGCCGAGGCCCCTCGCTTGGGCCAGGTGGGCAAGGGAGGTAAGCCCAGCCCCTCCACTTTCTGCCCCGGGACATCAACCAGGATTCAAGGCGCAAGCAGAGTCCCACGGAAGCCACCACCCCAAAGAGCAGGGGCGAAGACACGTCAAATTCCTGGAGCGGAAACCAGGACTGCACCAGGGACGGTTGCTCAGAAATCCTATCTGACTCCGCGGCTCCCCAATAGAACCCCCTCCCCACGCGCCCCAGCGCATCAGCAAAGCCAGAGGCATCGGGGACCCCTCCTGGACTCCTAAATGCTCCCAAGCGCAACGGTCACCTGAGACGCAGGGGGACACCTCACAAATCTGCCTGGAAAATGCCCCACTGGGAACAGACCCCGTAAAATGCCCAAAGCCTTCAATAACTGGGGGCCCCTCCATTCCGCTACTGGGACGAGCAACCCGCGGGTCGGCACGGCTGAGAGCCGGGGCGCCTCCGGCCGAGGACCCGGCCCACGTGCCTCCTCGCCAGAGCCCGGGAAGTCGGGCGCCCCGGAGGCCACTTCCGGGAGGGAAGCGCCCCTCTGCCTCCCGGGGTGGCCGGCGGCGCGGGAGGACGCGGGGCTGTGGCGCCGGAGTCAGGGCTGGCGTGGCCGTGGGCAGCCGGTGGCCGGCGCTGACACCTGGCGGCGGCCGGGGTGCCAGCCCACGTCAGGGCCGGCGCCGCGGGGCGGTTCCCAGCCTCGGGTTAGGGGCCGAGAACAAAGCGCCCCCATTGGGGAAGGCGGGCTGGCCGCCGCGGCCAGGGCGGGACTTCACTTTCTGGGGACCTCGGGATCCTCTTTGTCGGCCAGGTCCCTTTAGGGGAGACCCACCCCTTGCCGATGGTGGGTGCCCGAGTCCTCCCTAAAAGCCTCCTTCAATCTCGGGCTCCAATTTGTCCCTCTTCGCCCCGCCGCCCCGGGCGCGCTACGGAACCCGCCTTCCCGACGCGCGGCCGCAGCACAAAGCCGGGCCGGGGGAGGGGAAGGGCCATGCCGGGTCCTCTCGCGTGGCAGCCGCGCCCGCCGGGCCGCCCCCTGCGTGCGCCGGCGCCCCTGCACCCGCAGCACAACTTCGGCCCAGAAGTTGGGTCCCCGCGGCTCTCCAGCGCTCTGGGGCCAACTTCCCGGAACCTCCCGCGGCCCCGTCAGAAGCCCACCGAAGCCCAGGGGCCCCACCTCGGCGCGCCGCGACCCCGCGCAGCCCCGGCGGCTCCCGGCCACCGCGTCCCACCGCTCCGCTGCCCCCAACCTGCCTCGGCCGCAGGGGCCGGGCGCGGGGCTCGGCGGTGGGGTTTGGATCAGGGTCTGCGGGAGGGGCGTTGTGGCTGTGGTCGCCGCTTCCTCCCGGGCCACCAGCGGGGCCCGGTGACCGGGTGCCGGCCGGTGACTCCAGGTGCCGCCGCGGGCTGCCGGGCTCCGGTGCCTGTGAAGCCGTTTTACATAATTGCACGCTGGGCCCCTGCACAGGCTCCGCTCCGCGGGCGCCCCGGTCCCCAGCCCGCAGCTGCGGGACCCACTCGGCGCCCACAGACGGCGGAGGCAAGGGGGACCGGGTCCCGGGTTTTGGGGTTCACCTTTGCGGGGCTAGCGCGGGAAGAGGGAAAATGCAAGGCTCCCCTCCCCCTCCACGTGCTGCCGTGGGCGCCCGCGGGTCCGCAGCCCCGCTTCCCGCCGCACTCACCGGGAGGACGGGCTGCAGGCGCAGCGCCAGAGCGCAGAGCCAGAGGCAGAGCGCCGCGCGCCTCATGCTGCCGGGGCCGGTCCGGTTCGGCTGGCGGCGCGGGTGGGGCGGCGCGGACTGCGCGAGGCTTGGGACCGGCACCTCCGGGTGGCTGTGCTCAGCTCCCCAGGGCGATGCCCTGCGCACGACTGTCCTGAAATGGTCTGCGGTCCGCTGGCGGCGGTCGGCTCTCTACGGCTGGCTTCCTCCCTACTCCGCTCCACTCCGGCCCGCACCTCTCCCGCCGAGCTCCGCCTTATAATAAACCCACAGGCCCTTAGCTGTTGCAAAACTAGCCCCCCACCCCCAGCTCGCCAGGTCTTGGGCCAGCCCAAGTCCCCACCCCCGGACCCCGCCCACGGAGCCACCCGGCCCGGCCTCTCGCATCGCCCCACCCCGGAGCCCGGGCACCGCCCCCGCGCCGCCCCTTCCCGCACCGCGAAGGTAGAGCCTCGCGTGTTTTCGGAGCCGCGCTGTGCGGGGCAGGGGCTCCTAGCGGTTCAGCAGCGCCACTCCCGGGTCGTGGGGACCCGCGAGCACCCGCCTCCGCCCTGGTCCGGGCACGAGGCGCTGTCCGCGAGGGGGTCGGAGAGGAGGGACTTGATCCGCGGCTGCGGCCGCCGGTCTGCAGCGCCCTCTGGGCGTGGACCCAGAGCGGCCTCCAGGTGCGCTGGACGTGCAGGTCCCTGTGGGGACACTTTGGGCGGCTGTGGAGCACCCTGCAGTGATGGGGCCGCAAACGGATGGACGCCCTCCCGCCTGTTCTCGCTGCAGATGCGGCTCCTGCGGTCCCCGGCGCACTCAGGGGCTGTTGGTGCAACTTGCTGCAAACTCCGGGCCTTACCTTTAAATATCTGATCATGCTCAGGAGAGTTAAAAAAAAAGGGAATTTTCGGTGTCTTTCCACGGATGGCAATGCCCCCCTCTCTTCTTCCGCTGAGCTAGAGGGGAAAATAAGCCGCTTTGTTTCCAGGTGATCTCTCCTCCACCTGGGGATCTAAGAAGCGCTCCCTGGAGTTCCTGCTCCTTCCTGATTCCTTGAGGGGCCCTGGGCCTCGCTGTTTCCGTCACTAGTCAGGCACCTGAGTGCAAAAGGCTATGGCGGGCCGGTGGGCCCACTGCGAAGGGCCTTGAGAGAACAGGGGTGAGAACCACCTGGCCCTGCCTGCAACCTGACAGGCAGGGGACATGGTGCCAAATGACCTACGGACCTGGGCCTGGGCACCAAAGATGGTGTCTTCTCCCACCCTCCCCAGGCGGGAGGACAGGCTGTCCTCAGTGGGCCTCTCAGACAGTCTCCAGGTTCTCTTCATAAACATTCCTGGGTCCTGGGTTTCACAGATGGGGACACAGGCCTGGGACCCCCTCTGCATCCGCATCTCCAGCCACATAGAACAGGAGGGGCGCCTTACCTGTTTGACCTGAGGGGGTTCTCCCCGGTCCCCTCCTCTGTGTCCCAGGCGGATGACAGATCCTCATCAAGGTCCTTGGGGCCCCTCTGGAGCTTCTGGTGTCCTGCTGGGTTAACAAGTTCTCTTGACAGAAAGCCAGGAGGGTGTCTCCAGGGGCTGTCAGAAGTTCACGTTCTAGTCTTTGTGACCCAATATGGAGGAAAAATGGGTCATTTTGGGGTCTTGTCTTTACTGCACAAAATAAAAGAGAACTGGAGTCAGGGAGGGTTAGAGGGAGTGTTAGGATATTATAAAAAATGACCAGTTCAGTGTTTCTTTCAAACAGAATCTATTTGCCCCAGATCGATGTGTTCATATTTCTTTGGGCGAATTAAGAAGGGGCGGGGCCCCAAGGATGACTAGGGGGGAGTAGGGGGTCAGGGTTTGCCTTGAGCCAGTTGACCCCCTGCCTACTTACTTCTCCCAGCCCAAATTCTGCAAGCAAGTCTCTTCCTTCTAGAAGCTCCTTCGGGGTCCCACCCCTCAGATCTCTTTTTTTGAATGTCACTGTGACATCAGCTCACATGCACCGGCAGGACCAGGCCTGTGTGCACTTGTCCGCCGCTTTCGTGGGCTCGCCTAGACCTCTGTAACTCTAACTAAAGGGTTCATGTCATGTCTGGGTGAGCAGGGACCCTCCGGTGCCCATCTGGGGCACTAAGGCAGGACCTCTGTCCTGATTTGTATTCCTAACACAAGTTATTAAATATGTTCACTGCTACCCCTGGTGAATCAATAATTGCCTTGAATGTTGCTTCCTTTTCCTGGAAGGAAAGAGGAAGGCAGGGCCAGTGTCTCTTTTCCTCCTTTCTCTCATTCTTCCCATGGATACACAGGGCTCCATTCTGGGAGACATGGGAGACATGTGTGACATGGCCATGGGTGTGGCTCCTGGAGGGAAGTGGGCAGGAAGAGGCCAGCAGCTGTTAGGGGGACCCCTGGTGCAGGTTCCCCTTTGACGAATTAGAAACCTAAACCTCAAGGACATTCTCTGAGCAAGGTGCCACCTAGCAAAACTTAAAATGCACTTACCCTTGAACCCAGGAATCCTGCTTCAGGAAATTGACTCTCCAGAAACATTTTCATTAGTGTGCCAAGAGGCATGTTTGAATGTGCATCACGAAAGGAAGTGTGAAATCAATGGGAGGATTCCCACATTGTGGAATAGTATACAACACTTTAAAAAAAATTTTTTTAAAGATTTTATTTCATTATTTTAGAAAGAGGGGAAGGGAGAAAGGCAGAGAGGGAGAGATACATCAATGTACGGTTGCGTCTCACCTGCCTCCAGCCACAGATCTGGACTGGAGACCTGGTTTGCAACCTGGTTATGTGCCCTGGCCGGGGAATTGAACCTGCAAACTTTGGGTTCTCAGGCCGGCGCCTTATCCACTGTGCTACCAGCCAGGGCCCACAACACTTTTTAAAATGAAGTAGATGGTTAAGTCCTGACATGGAGTATCATTCAAAACCTATCTTTTAGGTAAAAAGGAGCAAATGAAAGTGTGATCTATATACAAGGTCTGTCTCTAAAGTACTGAGCCAATGTCAATATAATTAAAATAGTTTATGTGGCTGATACTTTCGGGACAGACGTATAGTATGGTCAAAATTTCCTTCAAAACATGTGAAGTGTGAAATGTACATAGACTCTATATGTATGTACTACAAAAGGTCTAGAAGAGGAAAATGGGATGGGGACAGCGAAGGATAGCACGTAAATGTACTACGTATTGTTAAGTGTTTATATTGAGAATATATAACTTGTTTAATTTTTAAAACTGGAAGTTACTTTCTGAGTGAGTGAAGATGCTTTCAACCTCAATGAACTTCTCTTCAAACAGCTTGAAAAGTGGGATCATTATTGTAATACCCTGCATTCTCCGCAGTATGGCCAAGACCTTCACAACATGAGGACTGAAGACCACCCACCTTCAGCTCTGCCGCCCAGTATTGCTTCATTCACAGGATGGTGGCAAGATGGCTCTGTTTCCACCCATCACAACTAACAGCCATGTCCAGAAATAAGGCGGCCTTCCCCTAGTGCCTTTCTTAAGAGTGAGGAAATAGTTCCTGAAGACCCCCTCACACACACACACACACACACACACACGCACACTTCTTTTCCCATCTCACCGGTCCGAAGTGGGTGCCATGCCTTCGTGAAGTCATGGCTTGTAAGTGGACCTCGAGTTCCGGTGCGGGTGTAGATTAGCCTTCCTGGGGCTTGGATGTGGGGAGCCAAGGCCATGTTCACTAAATATTTTTACTTCTTAAAGAGTGTGAGGTTCACATAAGGGCATTCTGTTTCAAGATCATACAAAACACAACTATTTTTTTCCTATCCAACTTCTTCCTATCATAAAGCATTTAAGACAGTTAATTGTTTTCTTGTGAGCCACTTGAAACATGTAATAAAGAATAATGTTCCACAGCCTTGGCTGGCGTGGCTCAGTGGATTGAGCACCAGCCTGCAAACCCAAGGGTCGCTGGTTTGATTCCCAGCCAGGGCACATAACCAGGTTGTAAGCCAGGTCTCCAGCCTGATTCCCAGCTGGAGGCAGGTGAAAGGCAACCATACACTGATGTTTCTCTCCTTTTCTTCTCCCCTACTTTAAAAATAATGAATAAAACCTTAAAAAGAAGAAGAAGAAGAAAAGAATGTTCCTCAAAAAATTAAAAATACAATGATCACCTAATCTAGCAATTCTACTTCCAAGTATGTACCCACAAGAAATAAAAGCAGGGACTTGAACAGATAAGTTGCACCAGGTTCACAGCTGCCCTATTCATAATAGCCAAAAAGTGGCAACAATGGAAGAGTCCATTGACAGGCAAATGGATTAACACAACATGGTATAGACACACAACAGGACATCACTGAGTCCCTAAAAGGCAGGAAATCCTGTCACTGGATTGATGAACCTTAGAGACTTTAAGCTAAGTGAAATAAGCCGATCACAAGAGGACAATTACTGCAGAGAGAGTTTTAGAGTACTCAGGGTCAGAGATGGACAATAGAAAGGTAGTAGGCCCTGGCTGGTAGCACAGTGGATAAGGCACCGGCCTGTGAACCCAAAGGTCACAGGTTCGATTCCCCAGCCAGGGCACATAACCAGGTTGCAAACCAGGTCTCCAGTCAGGTCTGTGGCTGGAGGCAGGTGAAACGCAACCATACATTGATGTCTCTCTCCCTCTCTGCCTCTCTCCCTTCCCCTCTTTCTAAAATAAATGAAATTAAAAAATCTTTAAAAAAAAAGAAAGGTAGTAGCTAGAGCTTGGAAGGGGAGGGGAATGAGGCATTATTGTTTAATAAAAATGGGGGGTTATTTTGGGAATATGGAAAAAGTTCTGGATATGAATGGTGGTGGTGGTTGCAAAACTATGTGAATGTACTTAATGTCACAGAACTATATGCGTAAATGGTTAAAATGGTAAATTTTATGTTAAGTATATTTTTAAAATGCAAACACCCCTCAATTGCTAAAAAAAAAAAAATGAAAAAATGAAAAAACGAACACCTGGGCAACTACCACTCAGCCTCTCAAATCTTAACATGATGTCTTCTAAAATTCTTCTGTTTTGCCCTGGCTGGTAGCACAGTGGATAAGGCGCCAGCCTGCGAACCCAAAGGTCCCAGGTTCGATTCCCCAGCCAGGGCACATAACCAGGTTGCGAACCAGGTCTCCAGTCAGGTCTGTGGCTGGAGGCAGGTGAAAAGCAACCATACATTGATGTCTCTCTCCCTCTCTGCCTCTCTCTCTTCCCCTCTTTCTAAAAATAATGAAATAAAATCTTAGCCCTGGCCGGTGGCACAGTGGATAAGGCAATGGCCTGCGAACTCAGAGGTCGCTGGTTCGATTCCCAGCCAGGGCAACATAATCAGGTTGCAAGCCAGGTCTCCAGCCAGGTCCTTAGCTGGAGGCAGGTGAAAAGCAACCATACATTGAAAAAAGAAAAAGAAATACAATCTTAAAAAACAAAACAAAACATTTTTTAAACTCTTGTTTTTACGAAATGAAACATTACAGATTCAGTTGAGTCTCTCAATTTATGTTTTGAGATGTATCTGTACTACTCATGTGGTTCTGGGCCATTTATTTTAATTGCTGTATTGTAGCTCATTACACGCACATTTTACAATGTATTAATTCCTGGACATTTGGCTGGTCCCAGTTTTTCAATATTACACACAATGCTACTGTCAGTCCTGTACCTTTCTCCTTCAGTGCACATGAGACTTCTCTAGAAGTAGCTAGGGCTCCTGGGTTTAAACATTTTATTATTTTTTAAAGATTTTATTTCATTATTTTTTAGAAAGAGGAGAAGGGAGAGAGGCAGAGAGGGAGAGAGACAGAGAGGGTGAGAGACATCAGTGTATGGTTGCGTTTCACCTGCCTCCAGCCACAGACCTGACTGGAGACCTGGTTTGCAACCTTGTTATGTGCCCTGACTGGGGAATCGAACCTGCGACCTTTGGGTTCGCAGGCCGGCGCCTTAACCACTGTGCCACCAGCCAGGGAGCTCCTGGGTTTAGAGTACAAATATCTTCATCTTTCTTGGGCATAGCTCTAAGCAATTTCTCCAACAGATCGCGTTCCAAGGGGCCTACAGTAAGTAATTTACACTCCCAGCAAGAGCCGTGAGAGTTCCCATTTTTCCGCATCCTCTGGAGGACTTGGCATTGATGGGACCTATCGCATTTTGCCAATGTGCTGCAAGTGAAATGATACCTCACTGCCACGTGATGTTGAACGGCTCTCCCTTCATGAAACATGTTGCTGAAACCTTTCCTGCGGACTGCTTGGGCGGGTACTACTGGTGGCTTCTCCTCGCCTTTTTCAATAAAAAGAACTACATTTCAGCTGGACTCTCGGCCACCTGAAATAAAGAGAGCCTTTCCCAGCACCCCTCCCAGCTGCGTGTGGCCACGTGATCAGGGTTTGCCAGTGGGATGAGAGCTAAAGCCGTGTGTGCACCTCCACGAGGTGTCAGAGGCGGGAGGCATGCCCTTCTGCCTTCCTTTCCTCTTCCCTCCTGGCTGGAATGCAGGTGTGATGGCTGCAGCTGCAGCGGTCATCTTGAGCCATCTTGGGAACAGAGGCCATGCATGGCCCGGGAGCAGGTTAGGTGGAACCCGGGTCAGGCCTGCGAAGAGCCACCCCAGCCCTGCCCAACTGACCTGTGCATGATGGAGAAACAGACTTCGGTGTCACTTCAGACACCGAGCCTGACCCTAGCAATACACCACCCATTCGGTCTTCTACACGTGACCAACGGTTCCGTCTGCGGGGGGAGGGCAAATGCCATCCACTGATAGCAGATGCCATCAATAAATGCCCGTAGGAGGTGAGCACGCCAGTTTTCTAGTGCGGGGCTGGTTGCTAAATCTGGTTTTGGCTCAAGGCCCTCATGACCTCTGTCTCCAAAAGAAGTGTAGGTAAGAAGGGCCTTGCTTGAGAGAGGAGGCGTCTTCAGAGCCTGCAGCCCACGGGGGCCTCCTGTTTTCCTGCGCCTCGGGCCCCTCTCTTGGGCACAGGCCACAGGGCCCTGACCGACCTCTGCGGGGCTCCCTCCCCCACGCCTGCGGGGTGGCTGTGCTGTGTCTCCTGTGAGACATGGAGGCGAAGCGCTGTGGGAAGCTGTTCTTTCAAGCAACCGCAGATGATGCAGTTATTGCCAGTGTAGGATTTGTTTACATGTTTATTTACTTTTAGAGAGGGGGTGGGAGGGAGAAAGAGAGGGAGACAAACATTGACCATTGATCGGTGGCCACCCAGGCCTGCGTCCTGACTGAAAATCAAACCGACGGCCTTTTGGTTTGCAGTCCGGCGCTCGGTCCACTGAGCCACACCAGCCAGGGCCGCACTGAACTTTCCATCCTCCTTCTCAACGCCCATCCTCACACTCTGCCCCCTGCCCCTGCATTCTGTCGTTTCCCATGAACAGTTTCCCTCGCCTCCTCTGTTGCCTCTAACATTTGCTAGGATGTCAGCAGGAGGGAGAATAAATACGTCCTTGGTAAATATCATTGGCATTGACACGTCCAAATTGGAGAACTTACCTCCCCAAAGCAGACCCCTTGGGAGAAAGAGGCTGCCCACCCCATCACCCTAGGGTAGATTTTGTTTTCTTTTTTCTCTTCAATTTTTTTTTTTTTTAATTGTTATTTTTAAAGAGGATGGAGGGTGTAGTTCATTCCTTCGGTACGTAAATGTGTCCAGAGCCACAGTGATGGCCAGCACCTGGAAGCAGTACTCCTGGTGCCATCCAGGTAAACTGGGGTCCTTGGATTGTGCTCTAGAAATTCACATCTGGTAACCCCGAGCCTGCACGGTGTCCCTGGGGACAGGGCGATGCTCCAGTGTGACAGGTGCCGGAGGACAAGCTGGGACCAGTCCCCAGCTGGATCCTGGAGATAAGCAAGTGAAAACACAAGATTCTCACGTTCTAGGAGGTCACTCTCTTTGGGAAGGAGCAGATACAAACGATCATTATCAAACAAAGAAGCGCCTGTCACGCCAGTCTGCACACCAGGAGGTGGAGGGAACAATTTATTTGGAATGGAAAAAAAATAAAAGGTTCCGAAAGATTTCAGGGAGATGGGTAGGGCCCAGGGTGGGGAGGAGCCATTAGAACCTGTTCTTAGATGAAGAAAGATAATTTTGGAAGTGTATTAAGTTTCCCGTAGCTGCAGTAACAAGTTACTTACTGTAAACTCAGTGATTAAAATGTGGGCTAAGAGAGGCTACCTGCCCTGGTCTCCAGATGGCGGAGTTGGTTAGAGCATCGGCCTGATACATCAAAGTTTTGGGTTCGATCCCTGGTCAGGGCACACACAGGAATCAACCAATGAATGTGTAGCCAATAGGAACAATAAACCAACACCTCTCTCTCTCCGCCTTCTTCTCTCTGGAGTCAATACATGAAAAGATGGGAAAAAAGAGGCCACACACTAAACCTGAAAAGCTCACGGAGGCTGCATGGTGGCCTTGCAAACAGAGAACACAAGTAACCACCTCGGATGGTCTGAACGTTACAATTATTGTCTAACTAAAGGCGAGTCACAACCGGTAGTCACATCCTAGGTCTGAAGCTTCCTTGACAAAGGTCATTCTTTACCGGAAGTACCCCAGTCTAATCTCTTCTTGCACTGAAGATAACATACCTCAGAATTACCTCCTTTTCCAGACCCCTCCGGGCACACCCAGCAGAGCAGGAGACCACGGACCCCCATTGTTATCTCATTCCCCTGAAAACCAACCATCTGGAAGCACTGTAAATGGTAATTATTAACTATCCTGAATCCACCGATGCCAAAGAAGTATGCGCTTCCTTGTTTTACTTTTTGTCCAGTCCCAGAGTTCCCCACCTTGTTTTCTCCCACCTTCTTAACCTACCACCAATGGATTTCATGTAACCCCACTACGCCTCCTCTTTTGATTCTAATGTATAAAATAAGCTGCCAAACTTTAATTTCCCAGAGCATTTTCTCAATTTCTTGAGAATTTACTTCC
Source organism: Noctilio leporinus (assembly GCA_004026585.1). Taxonomy (NCBI): domain Eukaryota; kingdom Metazoa; phylum Chordata; class Mammalia; order Chiroptera; family Noctilionidae; genus Noctilio; species Noctilio leporinus. Next base: position 110,729 of record PVIW01000596.1, read on the forward strand.
TGGCAATTGTCAGGTTAAAATAAACTCATAAAAATTTTCTACAGTTTTGGGTCTTTCTTTCTTTCTTTCTTAAAGATTTTATTCATTATTTTTAGAGAAAGAGGAAGGGAAGGAGGAATACAGGGAGAGAAACATCAGTGTGTGGTTGCCTTTCACCTGCCTCCCGCTGGGGACCTGGCTGGAGACCTGGCTTGTAGCTGGGTATGTGCCCTGACTGGAAATCGAACCAGCGACCCTTGGTTGGCCAATGCTCAACCCACTGAGCCACACCAGCCAGGGCCATTTTGGGTGTTTCTTACACAACAAAAATAACACAAATTTATTCTCTTACTGTTCTGAAAGCCAGAAATCCCAAATCTGTTTTCACTGGGCCAATATCAAGGTATCAGCAGGCCTCCACTCCCTCCAGAGGTTCTAAGGGAGATTCTGTTCCTCATCTCTTCCAGCTTCTGGTGGCTGCCAGCATTCCTTTGCTAGTGGCAGCATCACACCTACCTTTAGTGCAAACTTCTTCAAACCTCTTTCAGCTCCATCTTCACATTGCCTGCTCTTCTGTGTAATATAATCTCCCTCAGCCTTCCTTTTCTAAGAATATAGGTGATGGCATTTAGGGCCCACCTGGATAATCTGGGAAAATCGCCCCATCTAAAAATGCCTAACTAAATCACATCTGCAAATCTGCAAAGACTCCAGTTCCTGATTCCCCCTCCCCCCCCCCCCCCCCCCCCCCCCCCCCCCGCCCCATGGAAGGTAACATACATAAATTCCAGGGATTGGGACATGACTAATTTGGGAACCATTGTTTAGCCAACCACAGGCAGATAGAGAGAGGCCATTCCAGGTGGGACACCGACAAAGAAGAGGCAAGGGAGCAAGAACAAGCTTCAGAATGTTCCGAAACTGGAGGAAGTCTGAGGGGCCTGGCCAGGTTAGAGCACAGGCCCTCCGGGTAGAGATGAGTCATCTGGGAGCCTGTGTCACTTCGGGCAGGCCCAGGCAAGAGGGGTGACTGACCTCTCCGAGCAGAGGGGGTGCATCCGTTCTGCGGTAGGAAAGAGCCTGTCCCAGCAGAGGGAGACTGCAGGTGGGCACCGGGGAAAGCCGGCAGAGAGAAGGGACCAGCCTGCCTCCAGGGGGTTGCAGCGAAGATGGGAGTGGGGGCTGGGGCAGGATGGAAAACTGGAAGAGGTAGGATGCGGTAGAGGCAGGAAGGTGGAGGAAGGAGAGGGAGGGTGAGATTTTGAAAATCAGTGCTCTTCTCTTTCCATCTGGTGTATGTTAATAGAGAGGCCCAAAGGATGGTGCAGTGGCTGGTGAGTCTTTAAACTCGCCGCTGCGGCTCAGTCCTGGGCGTCTCCAGAGCAGCCTTCAGGGCGAGCCTGGAATCCCTCCCGCAGGCGGGTGTCCAGGGCCAGCCACACCCTCCCAGGTGTAGCCGGGCTGATTCACCCTGAGACACTTCCGAGGGCACGGCTGCCGGCCCGGGCTCCTGGCCAAGTGCGTGAAAAGCCTCAGGTTCTCGGTGACGACCCCCCGTAGGGAAGGGCAGGGTTGGGGGGCCCTCTCAGCCAGGCTCTACGCAGTTCTCTTCGCCAACTCTCAGCGCTGCTTGAGCTGTGTGGCCTTGAACCCTCACGACGCTGTGCCTTCTCTGTGAGTTGGAGAAACACTAGTACCTACCCCAGAGAGTGGTCGTGAAGATCCAATGGCCCCTTGAAGGGCTATCGCAGTGCCTGGCACACAGGTGAGCGTGCTCCCCGCACATCGGTGGTGTTGAAGACGTGACGCTGGGACTGGGAGAGGCGTAGACTTGGGTCAGACTCTACAGTCCGCTCCCCCTGAGCATCCCGAACCCAGATTGTGGAGGCTAAATGACATAATGTGCCCTGGCCGGTGTGGCTCAGTGGATTGAGCCCGGGTTTTTGAAACAAAGGGTCACCGGTTGGCTTCCCGGTCGGGGCAGGTGCCTGCGTTGTGGGCCAGGTCCCCAGCTGGGGGCGCGCCAGAGGCAACCACATGATGATGTTTCTCTCCCTCTTTCTCCCTCCCTTCCCTGCTCTCTAAAATCTTTAAAAAGAAAAAAAAAAAAAAAAATAGTGCAACAACACTGACCACATCACTGGCATCAAACCAGGTAAATAGAAATAGTTCTCAAGCCCCCAAGCGTGGGCTCTGCAGGGACACCTGAGCTCACAGCAGCCGGCTGTCGTGCAGGAGCAGGGAGGCGGGTGTGGAGCGCACAGGTGAGCCTCGCCTCCAGCCCCGGGCACCCCTGCCAGCGGACGCCGCCGCTGGGTGGCGGGCTGCGCTCCGCGGCTGGGACGGAATGAGTGCGCTAGGCAGGAGCTGCGAGCTGGGAGCCCTAGGAACGCCCTTGGGCCCGTACACACGCGCCCTCACGGTGTTTATAAAGGGTGATTTCCGCAAGGGAATCGCACAGAAGAATCCAGATTTCTCGTTTTCTAGCGGAATGGCAAGTGCTAGGAACGCTGAGGCCACACCCACGCAAGGCCAGGGCCTGCTGCAGCCGCAGGTGGTCCGGTGTGCCAATTTCCAGCTCCTGCCCCACCTCTCAGGCCCGGCGGGGGGTCCGAGTTCCAGAAACTGCGCACCCTCAAGTGTGTTTGAACTCTGGCCCTGCCTCCCGGGACTCACGGCAGCCTCTCCAAGCCTCAGTTTCTTCACGCGTGAAAGGGGTGCAGCAGCACCTTCCTCGGCCGGCTGTTAGGAGGGTGAAGTTAGGTAACGGAAGTCGGGCACCAGTGCCTGGCACTTCGTGAGCATCCGCACTTCCCAGCTGTGCCGTTGTTACTGCTTCTGGTACCAGCTCGTGATCTGGGGACGGGAGGGGACTGTCCTCAAGGTGGTCAGGTCTCCCACCGGCCAGCTGAAAACCCCTGGGCCACCCACCCAGTCTCCCAACGCACATACTGTCCAGGTTCAATCAGGAAAATCACTTACTGCTGCCCCTTGAGCTCAGAGGTACCATAATTTGGTTGTTCTCACCCTCCCACCGGTGGGCCGGTGAGGCTGAAAACGTTTAAGCTGAGAACGAGTTCCTAGGGGAGTCTCGTGGTGTAAGGGCCCTCCCCGCTGGCTGCCACCCGACTCAGGGCAAAACTCCTGTGGCTGTTTAGTACCAAGAAAAAGTATCATATGGCTGTCAAGTATCTTCAACAGCTTTCCCAGCGATCTGCAACTTTAACCAGGAGCTCATTGGCAGAAACACGAGCTCTAAACCAAATGTTTTCAGGCTTTAAGGCAAACTATTTGTTTATTTACATAATATAGCAGGCCCTGAGCACTCACCTCCACCCTCACATTCTCACTTCACCTCACAAGTGTAGGTGGTTAGTTTCCCTCACCTACAGTAGCAAACGAAGGCTTAGAATAGAAAACTGTCTAATGCCGTCAAAGCTCAAGGGCTTTGAACCTGGGCAGTTTTAACTCAAGTCCAAACTGATCCATTACTGATCTCCAAGAAAATTTGAACTCATCTTTCTTTTTTACTTAATTTTAGTTGGTTGTGCTACATCCATCCCCTTGTACTCCCCTCTGTCCCCTTCCCCACCCACCCACTCCCCCCCCAAAGTCAATCCTACTTTTTGCCCATGTCCATGGTTCTTCCACATCTAGGCAATTTCTTAACACTACCAAGTAGAACACAGGGCAACTTCATTTGGCCCAAGAACCTGGTGAAAAACTGGAAGAATTTCTGCGACTGGAACTTGAAGTGAAAAGTAGTTTACGGAACTTGGAGGTAATGCTGCTCAACAGAAAGTTTAGCTTACCGGACTGGCGCTGTAGTTAAGAGGAAGTGTCCTCCAGGTCCAGCCTTCTGCGGGCAGCCAGGCCTTATTCCCACTTCACAGATAGGTAACTCAGAGGCCGACGAGGCTTTGCCCAATCTCCCCAGCTGCCTTCCTCCTTTGCTGCAGCCTCTCCATAGTGAGCACAACCTGCTCCTCTCCTGTGCTCATGCGTGAATTCACTGAAGGGTCGGGGTATGAAACCCCCTCAGATGTTACTTAGGTCCAGTCATTTTAAGTTAGGAGGTATGGCCGACAGTGAACATTGCTCCTTATGGGTTTCTCTGCCTTCCCGGGGAGCCTTCATCTTTCCTGAGAAACTAGTCACGGGGCAAACAGGCCACCCAGGCCGCTTGTCCTTACGTTGCTAAGCACAACTGGGAAGATGGGGTATGTACTTCCCTTTGAGAATCTTTTCATCACTACCCAGCGGGGTAGGTCAACGATTCCAGAAGGGCAGAGTTCATCTCAGAATAGAACCAAGATAAAATTAAAATGGAAGGAAAACGTGTGTGACTTTCCCCAGTTTTATATAATCTCCAATTATGTGTGGCTTTTTAGTTATAGAAGGGGCAGGAAAATAGTGTTGGCATTAGTTGTGAAATAGGTTCTGGGTATCTTTTTACATTCTCAAGTCTTAAAATCATCGAGGATGCATTTAAAAATAGTCCTATCCCACAGTAAAGTTGAAGGCAACAAACTCCGATGAGTTCACACACCCAAATTCACAAGGTTTGTAAATACACGGGAAAACTTTAAATCAGTGTCTGAACTTAAACTGTACTTTTCTTTATAACATGTCCTGAAAGGCAGGTGCAAAGGAAGTGATTTTATTTAATCCTCAGAAACTCCTGCAATTTTTTCCCCGTTAAGGAAATAACCCTAAAAGTTTCATCCTATGAAGTGTGTAATCACTCTATGTAGACAGAAATCCTTAATCAAAATAGGGTTAATATCACCCGAGGCATCAGTGGCCCCAGACTAGTGTCCATGTGATAAAAATGTTTTTGTTTTCCTTAAGTCAGCGTTAACTTGAATAGGCAACCTGAATTATAATTAAAGTACAAAGGGGTATTTATCTAGAGAAAAACACAAGACCAGGTTTATTTCATACAATGTTATTCACACATTTTTCACTTTCTAATTTATACATAATATACAAAGAAGTGAAGGTAACATTATTTCATATGAACCAATAACAGCCAGGACTTAGACAAACTGGTCCAGAAACAATCCATGTCAAAAGGAGACAAGAGTAAAGACTAGGTCTTCCTGCCCAATTAGGTGTCTTTATTCTGAAATGCCATTTTCAGGTGTCATCAAAACTCTATGCCAACTGATCAGAAGTAGAAACCAGAGGTGGGCGTTCAAAAGTGGCAGACCGTAAAGTTCCACCCCCGCGCACCTCTCTCTAGAACTGGGATGATCGGGTCGTCAACACCAGGACATGAGCCCAAGGGGCTCGGGGGAGGGGGCAGTTTCCCAGGGTGCTCTTCTCCGGACTGGCCGCACCTGCTGAGGCAACTGCCGAGACAGCAGAGGGTCAAGGTAAAAGGAAAATGGGCTTCCACTGTGCAAACCCAGGAAAGCCCCTACCAATCATCAGCAAGGACAAGTTGGATCCTGAAACCATGAGCTGATTGATACCAGGAACAAAAATTCGATCTGAGGTCAAGACACCCTGAGGCTGGCAAAGCGGAGGGTGGACGGGAGCAGCTTCGCTGGGGGGAGGCGCTGCTGCTGGGACTGGGATGGGCTGACGAACTGGTGTGACTGTGAGAAGAGACAGCGGTGACATGTGCCTGGATTAAATGGCCTCACCGTGGAATCTGGGTTAAAAAACCAGAGGAACTCAACATCAAACAGGAAAATGTACGCCTGGCACTCCAAACCTTACGCCGTTATTTTTAGGATCATGATAGGAGCAGCTAAGTGATAAAACCTTTATATTCAATATTATGCTCAGAAGATCACTTTTCTTCTGCAGACTTCTAATAAATCCCTTACGTGTTCAATCTAAAGAGATAACATGGTTCATTAGTTTTCAGCGCTAAACATAAGTGGGTCAACATAAATGTTTTATACAAAATACTGACTTCAACAAAATACAAAGCACTTTCTTTATCTTTCAGAAACTGAATATACAAAGCAAGTATTTTTTCCAAAATATTTTCATAGGCAAAGGATTAAAAATGATTTTAATTATACATATATGGTCACAATTTTGCCTTAAAAAGATCGTTGGGAAATGTACATAAGGCCGCTTGTAAATGTACATCATGTTACTGTTATGTCTTATGTCCAGAGGAAAAAATGTTATCATACAGATTTGTTCTTACTTGGGAGTAAGCTATCCAAAAATACAGTACTCTTCTGTACAAAGAAAAAAGTCACATCACATTTAATAAGATGGAAAATACATTGGCCTCACCGTAACCACCTATCTCAGTCCAAGACTTTCTATTCTGCGAAATACCCTGACTTCTTGAACGTGATCCAAACCCTAGAATGTCCGTATTCACGGAGTCAACTATATTATAAAACAAAATGTTTCTCACAATAAAAAGAAAGGTGGGTCATACTTCTGAAACCATATAAAGATAAAAAACTTTTAAAAAATCACTCTTGCTTTGGAGAAATTTACATTATACAACATTATACGCCAGGTTAAAGAGGGCAGGGACATAAATGTACACTAAAATGCCAAGGTTTCCCAAAGAGAGAAAACAAAGTCCATTTACAGCAGGAAGGTTTACAAATGTACACATGTACAGCCCAGGAAAGCATCACTACTAAATCAGCACGGGTTTTATAATAAACACCGAAACGAGGTTTGCTTTCAAAGTGTCAACTTACCACCGACTACTGCACACACAATGCATATATTTATAGGAAGCCAAAGAAGGGATCCGAGTACGTGATCATGCCTACAATGTTGAGCTAGCAGACTCGCTCCAGGGGCCCTGTCACTGCTGCCTGGTTCCTACTTTCTGAATCTACTATGAAAAAGCAAAATAAAGCTCAACGCTTGCTCAACATGTCCTTTAATTCTATAAGCAAAACAATATACAAATTTTCACTTTCTCACTGCAAACCAAACAGAAGTTAAAATGGGGCTTAACTTTCCGTTTGGTGCACTTTATTGGATGAAGTGTCACCATGATTTTTTTTCCTACCTCTTACAACAATTACATATGTAAGTATATACAAGGCTTCTGTACATCGCCAGAGACATTTTAGGGCAGTATTTGTATTAAAATCACATCCACTGCAAATAACGTTAAGTTCTTTTCATCGCAAATCATTTAATTCTTGTCCTACTTGCTGAGTTTTATTTGCATGATAGTTTGTGAATTACCAAAATACAACTTAACTTTCTTTTTAAAATATTAATAATATTTATGTAGTTGATTGTTAATTGGTTATAAAAAGCTTCACACAAAGGACAAAAAAAATGACTATATTTCTATATACATCTCTATAAACCTGTTGTGCTATGGGGTCTGTAGACCTACCAGACTGCAAGCCAGTTTATTAAAAGAATACTGTACTTTTTCCTTTAAAAACTATTTTTGTGACTTTACAAGGTAAAAATTTACAAAATATGTGACAGTTTTTTTCTGATACAGTTACATCATATACAGGCATTCTGTGCTTTGCCAGCAATCCAATCTGATAGGTCTCCTCTCAGGGTGAAATATAATGTATAATTCACCGCTCCCACCCCCCAAATATACACAAGAACTTTAAAAAATTTACAAATGGATGAGTAAAGTCAATAAATAGTTTTGCTAAAAAAAAATTTTTGAAGATTCATAGTTGAGTTGTGTTTTGATAATTCACAAAATAAATGTTCTTTTCACATGGTCACATTATCTTCTCTCTCTTTTCCCTTTACAGCATTCCATTCGGTGGTCCTCCAATAGGCCCTAGATCTGGGCTGTTTTTCAAATAATATTTTTCCAACTTGGCCAGTATATGCTTCCCATATGTATACTTGCGCAAAGTAGTAATGTGAGGTCGAATCTGAAAAACAAATAACCTGCTTAGTACATCTAAGTTATTTTAGTTTGTTTTCTTTAAAAAGTATCCCAAATCCAAGTAATTTAGAATAACTGGAAACTTCAAATTCACATCCAAAGAAAATTGTTTGCAAAAGCAGCTCTGTTCCACAAGGTTTGCCCGAATGTCTCATCTCAAAATTGTTCAATGACAAAGCAAACCACTATTTATAAATTACTACTCATGCAAACAGTAGTCACAGGAAAGTGTAACTAGCCTGTTTGTTTGTTTGTTTCAAGATTTTATTTATTATTCTTAGAGAGAGAGAGGAAGGGAGGGAGGCAGACAGAGAGAGAAACATCAATGTGGGGTTGCCTTTCACCTGCCTCCAGCCACAGACCTGGCTGGAGACCTGGCTGGGAATCCAACCAGCAGCCTTAGCGTTTGCAGGCTGGTGCCTTATCCACGGTGCCACCAGCCCGGGCTAGTCTGACTTTAAATCAATATTTGACCCATGTAATATGGGAACTCAAGCATACCTAAATAAGACAGAGAAGAAAACACAATGCTAAAGGTAGATAAATAATGAGAAACTAATGTAATTTTCTTGAGCAGACTGCCTTAAGAATAATAAAAGGGCACATCAAACCTGTATCTGCCAAAGGTTATCTTATCCATGCATTTTAGATCCCCCCAAGTTATAACACATATGAAAAAATTAAAGCCTAGAGAAATTAGATGTGTAGCCTAAAGTCGCACACATTGAGTCAAGTGTTTTAAGTGCTACAAAACGTATCACCTTGTGCATTATTATCTTCCGCTGAGCAGGTTCGGCCATATCAATCATCTTCTGAATCACGTAATTGGCATACTGGTCCTTCATCATGGTGTATAAGGCACTGTGAGGACCGTCACTCTGGCAGCAAACTTCATCAACCAGTAAAGCCCTCTCGGCCCGGGAGGCATGGGTAACACACTTTTCCACCACATTGCTGAAAATTAAAGGACACACACCCACAATTACATCGTTGTGTTTTTCTTTATAGTAAAATCTCCTTGGCTTTTGTAAGAAGACAAAATAATCAAGGTGGCTCTCTCTTATAAGTCTCTATAATAACTTAGAAAAATTTTTTTAAATTGATTGATTTTGAGAGACAGACACATGGAAACACTGATCTGTTGCTCTACTTATTTATGTATGCATTCACTGTTCTTTTGATTATCTATTGATTCTTTTGTGCCCCAAGTGGGAACGGAGCCTCAACTTGGACACATCAGTATGATGCTCTTACCAACTGACCTACCTACCCGGTCAGGACTCATCTCCACAATTACTTTTGAAACAGACACTAATATCATAAGGAGAACCCATATTAGACTTCTGTAAGTTTCACTATAGGCCTCTTCAAACTATGATTGTAATAAAAATTATAATTTAAAAAAGAAGTAACTTGGTCATGAGTAAGTCTTGCATCTTTCACAAACATGCACTGAAGAAAGTAAATCTGCATTTATTCACAGGTCTTGGGGACAACTAGATTTCAAAACTAGAACATGAAGACAAATCAATTTGTCACACAGATTCTCTTAAGAATAAAAGCAATGTTCTACACGTGTTTTTCGACCCAAGATTACACAACAATGTTCCATTCTACACACATACGAGTTGAGGGAATAGAGCTCCTTGGAATGGGAAAACATCGCAATACCTGGCAAATTTGTGTTGACTCAGCGCTAGGACCTTCCCTCTGATTTCAGAAACGATCTTGCTCTTGTCTTCCGGCCGACCATGCTCCAGCACATGCTGGATGACATAATTGCCATACTGATCCTACGTACAGACATTTAAACATTATTTTCCTGAAACTGTTAAGAGTAATGATTATTCTTTAAAAAAATGTAGGCTTCTTTCATTGTGTCTCTACCATGCATTAATTAAAAAAAAAAAAAAAAAAGATGACTCCCAAACACAAACCAGAACCGTTTTCGGAAACGCGCCAGGGGCTGTACCTGCACCAGCTGCTCCGTGTGCTGGTGGAGCTCCTCGAGGACGGGCGCCGTCTGCTCGGCGGTGCAGTGCTCCAGGATGCGCTGGATGACTCTGCAGCCGTACGGGTGAGTTGAAAGTACAAACACCTGGAAGCAACTGGAAGAATTACATTTCTATTCCCTAACATTTTTGGGAAGATCTACATTGCAGGCGGGTTTTTGATGACATGCTGAATTAACAGAACTGGAAGGATGGGGGAATCCACATTTAATTAATGTGACCAACACCACAGGGTGCTCATTTAGGAGTTTACAGATACTTTGATTAAAAGGAACCTGAACAGAAGATGGAAGGCATAAAATAATGAGAAATGTATTGTGGGGTGGGATAGTGCACACTGTAATTAGGTACTATTAATTACTACCTATTAGTTACTAATTTAGTATTTACCATGTCTTATGATACAGTTTTAAGTCTTCCTCCCTCCTCTCCCAAGACATTTGGAAATTGTTGGCTTTATAATTCTAACTGAGGTTACCTTACTTCTTAAGGTAATATAACTCAGGTTTCTACTTCTCAGTATTAATAAATAAATAAATAAATAAATAAAGCAAGCAAGCTGCAGATCCACTCTACAAAAGAGGCAGAGCCCTGCCTAGTGGCACAGTGGATAAGGTGCCAGCCTGTGAACCCAAAGGTAGCAGGTTCGATTCCCAGCCAGGGCACATCACCAGGTTGCAAGCCAGGTAGGTCTCCGGCCAGGTCCCTAGCTGGAGGCAGGTGAAAGGCAACCATACATTGATGTCTCTCTCCCTCTCTCCCCTCCCCTCTCTCTAAAAAAGGTAAATAAAATCTTAAAAAGAAAAGAAAAAAAAGAGGCACAAATTAATGCACACTATTTGTCTATTTTTGTATGAAAAATGTGTTAACACTCCAAATATAAAATAATGCCCCACTAACTAGGCAGAAGTGGAAAAACAAAATCTTACTTGTCCTTTGAAAGCATCAATGATGAATTGTAGTGACTGTGGTTGAACACATTCAATACATTTTTGTACAACATGGTTCCCATTCTGATCTTTCACACATTTGAGTACATGGCCGTCTAGTTCCTTTACCATTTCACTCTGCAAAAGAGAAGATGGCATTTAAATAACTGCCTAATTAGATAGAATAGGATTAAAAATAGGTAAGAATAAAAGTATATTCAAAATTGTGTTCGCATTTTTTTTTACATATCAAAGTTTAAAATTCTGCCTCTAAAGTATAATTAGCAAAATTCAATAAAAGTGAAAGTTACTAAAACATCTTTCAAGATTATAGTGCAAATTATGCTCGCTGAACTGTAACCTAGTAACAAATCAGATATTTATACTATCTTCATCGTATACACCTTCCTTCCACTCATTTTTCTCAGCTGACAGGCAACATGTCATTCATAACTTTTCCTATACGTAGCATCACCCTCTTCTCAAATAATTATTTTCTATTTTTTTATATTTTTAAGAGAAACATGTCCTGGCTGGTGTGGCTCAGTGGACTGAGCATTGACCTGCAAACCCAAGGGTTGCTGGTTCGATTCCCCAGCCAGGGCACATAACCAGGTTGCAAGCCAGGTCTCCAGCCAGGTTCCCAGCTGGAGGCAGGTGAAAGGCAACCATACATGGATACTTCTCTCCGTTTTTTCCTCCCTCCCTTTTCCACTCTCTAAAAATAATAAATAAAATCTTAAAAACAACACCCCAAATGTCTATATAATTTTAAAAACTTATTTGATCAATTAAAAGAAAAATTCCTGAGCATGTGATTCAAATTCCATTAATTCCTTAACTTAAAATATTTAGACTTTCCCAAAAACATGGTAATTTTCCATTTAATTTTTAAAATTTTAATTTATTTATTTTAAGAGAGAGGGGAAGGGAGGAAGAAAGAGAGGGAGAGAAACATCAATGTGGTTGCCTTTCACCTGCCTCCAGCTGGGGACCTGGCTTGCACCCCACGCATGTGCCCCGGCTGGGGATCGCTGAGCCCAGAATGGAGCTGGTGACCCTTTGGTTTGCAGGTCAGCACTCAACCCACTAAGCCACACCAGTCAGGGCTTCCCGTTTAATTTATATGTATTTTCCCTCTCTTAAACGAACTTAAAAGAGTTCTGCCCTGGCTGGTGGCACAGTGGGTAAGGCGCTGGCCTGCGAACCCAGAGGTCGCTGGGTCGATTTCTAGCCAGGGCACATAACCAGGTTGCAAGCCGGGTCTCCAGCCAGGTCTGTAGCTGAAGGCAGGTGAAAGGCAACCATACATTGATGTCTCTCTCCCTCTCTCCCTTGCCCTCTAAGAATAATAAATCTTTTTTTTTAATGGGTTTTTTTTTAAAAAAGATTTTATTTCATTATTTTTTAGAAAGAGGGGAAGGGAGAGAGACAGAGAGGGAGAGAGACATCAATGTATGGTTGCCTTTCACCTGCCTCCAGCCAGACCTGACTGGAGACCTGGTTTGCAACCTCATTATGTGCCCCGGCTGGGGAATTGAACCTGTGACCTTTGGGTTTGCAGGCTGCCGCCTTAACCACTGTGCTACCAGCCAGGGCAATAAATAAAATCTTAAAAAAAAGAAAGAAATGTTATTAAAAAAAAAATTGTTCTTGGGTTACTTTTCCAATAGAGGGAAAAATTTAAAAACTTCATTTTCTTAAAGTATATCACCCCCCTTCTCTCCAACAATGCCCCCCGCTTAGTTCATGTCCATGGGTCAAGCATATAAGCTCTTTTGCTCTTCCATTTCCTTCACTGTTCTTAACATGCTCCCCTCTGTTTTGCACCTGCCGATCATCCTTTTTAATCCCTATACCTTTCTCCCGTTGCCCCTCCTAGGGGATAATCCTCCAACTGATCGCCATACCTATGATTCTGTTCTTATTCTGGTTATTTTTTTTTGGATTCAGTTGTAGGTAGTTGTGAATTTGTCTTTTTTCATGTTTAATTTTAATCTTCTTTTTCTTAAGTAAGTCCCTTTAACATTTCCTGTAGTCATGGCTTGGTAATGATGAACTCCTTTAGCTTTACCTTATCTGGGAAGCACTTCCTGCCCTTCCATTCTAAATGACAGCTTTGCTGGATAGAGTAATTTAGGTTGTGGTCTTTGCTTTTCATCACTTTGAATACTTCTTGCCAACCCCTTCTTGCTTGCAGTTTCTTTTGAGAAATCGGCTGACAGTCTTAAGGGGAACCCCTTTGTAGGTAACTCTGCTTTTCTCTTGCTGCTTTTAAGATTCTCTATCTTTAATCTTCAGCATTTTAATCATGATGTATCTTGGTGTGGTCCTCTTTGGGTCCAACTTTTTTGGGACTCTCTGTGCTTCATGGACTTGTATGTCTATTTCCTTCACCAAAGTAAGTTTTCTTCCATTATTTTTCCCAAATAAGTTTTCAATTTCTTGCTCTTCCTCTTCTCTTTCTGGCACCCCTATGATTCGGATGGTGGTATGTTTGGGGATGCCTTAGAGGTTCCTTATACTTTTCTTGTTGTTTTGATTTGTTTCTTCTTGCTTATTTCTTCCCTATGTTCCAAATCACTGACTTGAGTCCTGGCTTCCTTCCCTACACTGTTGACTCCCTACATATCTTCACTGCACTTGGTGCAACCTTCCTTTCTCTCCTTTATGTTGTTGCCGTACCAGTGAGTTCACTGAGCACCCTGATCACCAGTGTTTTGAACTCTGCATCTCATAGGTTGGTCATCTCTGTTTTGTTGAGTTCTTTTCCTAGCGCTTGTTCTGCTGTTTCATTTGGGCCATATATTTCTTTGTTTCCTCAATTTTGCAGCTTCCTTATGTGTGTTTCTGTGTATTAGGTAGAATTGCTTTTGACTCCCTATGAAAATTTTGCAAATAGTGTGCAGTGGAGCCTTAGGTAATTGCCAGGGTGGAGTTGGCCCTCTTCACCTCTATGAGGCTGTGTGGGGCAGGGCTCAGAGAGGTTACTGTGCTGCTGCCTGGCTTCTGGGGTTGCCCAGGACTCCTCCCATTTCCAGTCACTTCACCTACGCCCCATATGTGACTGGCCTTCCAGCTGTTGCCCTGGTGTTGAAACCGAGAATGGGTGGGTTTGTACATGTTTTAAGACCACGCAGATACTTTACGCAAAATCTGGCCTGGGGTTGGGATGGCTTGTTCCCAAGGTATCCCTCCTGATTTTCCCCACCAAACTTGTATGTGTGACCACCTGTGCTTGGTCTATAACTAGGGCTGCCTTTCAGTGCCACACTGCCCCTCTGACTCATCTACAGTTTGATTTTTCTGACCATTCTGGGTATTGTTTGGAGATTTAGTTTTAAATCCATTTTTATGGCTGCATGAGGAGGCAAAGTGTATCTACCTACACCACCATCGTGACTGGAAGTCCCCACCAGCTCAAACATTTTATATATGTGTGTGTCTGTGTGTGTGTGTGTATGTATGTAAATGAGCCCCGGCTGGTGTGTGGCTAAGTGGATTGAGTGCTGGCCTGTGAACCAAATGGCTGCTGGTTAGATTCTCAGTCAGGGCACATGCCTGGCCTGCAGGCCAGGTCCCCACTGGGAGGTGTGCGAGAGGCAACCACACACTGATGTTTCTCTTTTTCCCTCCCCTCCCTTCTAAAAATAAGTAAATTATTTCTTAAAATGTAAAAAATATGTAACTGATTTTTAAAATTTCGTTAAGTATAATCCAAATAAACTTTGCAAACAGTAACATGCATTTCCAACATGACGGAAAATCAAAGATGGGAGAGCAAAAACACCTACTATCTAGCACTCTGCTGGCCACATCATCATTGTAGGTACTCAATTTTCTTCATTTAGAGATGAAAAGATGAAGAGAATAGAGGGCAGAGCAAAAATCTACTGTATAATTTTTAATTAGTAATTTACTATTTGAGACAAGATTTACAAAATCTTCTAGTTCAACTGTGAAAACACTTAATATTTCATTCCAAGATTATTGTGAGTTAAAAAGAATAAAGTAATACAAAAAGGTTGTCTTAACTTACAATTACCTGCTGGTCAGACGAAATGGACTCTAATGCTTTCTGAATAACACGGCAGCCATACATCTGCAAGGCTAAGGGCAGAACGTGACCACGAATACGAGTAGCCAGGGCTAATTTCTGATCCAAACTCCCAAACTGACAGAGAAGAACATAATATTACTAAAAAGTGAACATAATGCTACTCCGTTAAACTTGAATGACCCAATGGTTGCAGCCTCTTGAATTAAATTGGAAAATATCACATATTTGGGAACAATGCAGGGATGAGGCATTCAGGTAAAAGGTAATTAAGAGGGACCGAGAGATGTTTAAGATAGTAACTATTACTATCCTGGGGTTCAGTTACACTATCAAAAACTTCCTTGTTACTAACATGTATCTTTTCATTCAACAACCTTTACCTTTAATATAATGAATCTGACCCATACATTCAGACCAGATCATTCTCATCTCTATTTCGACAAACTACAACACAGATATTTAATTACAAATAATCAGGTAAATTACAAAACAAACCAAAAACCTCCCCAACCAAATCCAAATTAAGACAACATTATAATTCACTGCTTCACCCAAGACTTATTCTCAATGCTTTTTTCAGATATTAATCAGAATATTAACCTTCCCTTTTAGAGTAGACCCATGTTATTTTTTAAAAGCACTTTTGTGATTCACAAGGCACATAATGTTGAATCATTATGGTGCTATATATTCCTGAAACTAAGATTGTATGTCAATACTTTAAAACTTTTTTGTGATAAAATACATAAAGTCATTTTAACCACTTTTAAGTGTATTAATTCAGTAGCATTAATTATACTCACACTCGTACAACCACCAATTACAACCTGATTCTGAATCTTTCCATTGCTCCAAACAGAAATGCTACATGCATTAGGCAGCAACGCTCCACCCCCTAATCTAGGTTATGTTCCATGAATTTGCCTACTCTAGGTTATTGCATCTAAGTGGAACCCTACAATGTCCTTATGTATCTGGCTTACTTCACTTAAGATTTACTTGTGCTGTACCATGTATCAGAACCTCATTCCTTCTTATGGCTGAGTAACATTCTATTCTGTATACATATGCCACATGCTGCTTATTCATTTATCTGCTGGACATCTGGGTTGCTTCCACTTTTTAGCTATTCTGCATAGTGCTGAAATGAACACTTAGTGTTGGAGTCTATTTTCAATTATTTTGGTTATATACAGGGCAGGACAAAAACAGGCTTCTACCTTCATGTAGAAAGTAATACCGTAACTAGTATGTTAATAAGAATTAACTCTGATTGGTGTACTTACAACTGTAAACCTACTTTGCTGAGTCCTGCACATACCTATGAGCAAAGCTGCTGGCCTGCACTGTAATTTTATGTTGAGTTTTTGAGAAACCGCCAAACTGATTTCTACAGCAGCCCAACCATTTACATTCCCACCAGCGAAGTACAAGGGTTCCAACTTCTTCACATCTCTAACAACACCTGTTCCTTCACATTGTTTAGATTGTAGTTATCCTAAGAGATGTCAAATGAAATCTCTTTGTGGTTTTGATTTGTGTTTCCCTAATAACTATGGATGTGGAGCTTCTTTTCATGTGATTACTGGCCATTTGTGTATCTTCTATGGAAAAATATCTATTCAAGTCTTTTGTCCACTTTTTAACTGGGTTGTCTTTTGAGTTTTAGTTATTCTTTAAATATTGTGGATACAATATCTTTATTTTATGTGATTTGCAAATACTTCCAGACTCATACATTTTTATGTGAAAATGACTCTTACCCAACTTTCGGAGCTTTTCTAAGCATTAAGCATATACTTGGATAGATTATACAAACATGTTTTCGAGCTTACCTCAAAAAACTTTTGTATAACATAGTTGCCAAAAACATCTGTCATTAACTGATAGGCTGCTTGCAGAATTTCATTAAATACCATCTGTCGCTCAGCCGGAGTAGCTCTCTCTAGTTTTTGCTGTATGAACCTTTGTGGGAAAAATTTTAAATGCTACGACAGTACATTGAAAACAAGCTTGTGCAAAGCCGGTATCTGGCTTGAGTATTGTACATCTCCAGTCCACCCAAATACAATTATTTCCAGAAATAGCGTTAACATATTCTCTACTGCGGACAGCCAACATAAAACAATACCTTATCTTAAAAATTACTAGGGTGGCAAAAAACATGGATATTAAGATGATTAATACTTAATTAGTTCTGACTGCATTATAATCAACGAAAAAGAAAATTACAAACATTTAAACTGGCTATTCATGCACTTTTCATAATATACGTATATTACTATAGCTTTTTACAACATAATTGAAAAAACCCTTACAAATAAAGTTAATCAAACAACTAAATGCCTTGTAAGCCAGTCCTTTTGGGTGCTCCAAGTTTCATTTGCTACTCTTAAGGAACATTCAACTAGAGAAATAAAATTTATATGCAGCTATATAATCAATTAACCTTTTTTTTAAATTTCAGGTTTACCTTAAAACAACAAAAAGAGAAAACATCTCAAATCTGATAAATGTTAGAACTCTATTTTTCTTCCTGTGCTGTATCTTGAAAACACTAATTCACATCTACCTGAAGTATTACAGGCAATACACGCATTTAATGTCCAAAGGCACCAAATAGTTCTCTAACAAATGTTAAGTCACACTGAATACAAATCTAACTATAAAGGAACACAAAAGCATTTAATGGATTTTTAGCCTTTTTTTTTTTTTTTTTTTAAGGGCTATGTACACATCAGGGATGCTTGAATACACAAACGCAATTCAGAATATTTAAGAAAAATCTAAAAATGTTAAATGTATTCTGAGTTAATGTAAAAAAAAAATCCAATAAAAAGGTACAGTTATATTTTGATTATAAAAAATTTTCATCAGCCCTGGCTGGTGCGGCTCAGTGGCCCGAGCGCCCGCCTGCACACAGAGGGCTGCCGGCTCAACTCCCAGTCTGCCCGAGTCTGGGTTGTGGGCCAAGCGTCTGCTTGGGAGGAGGCAAGAAGCAACAGATTAATTTTTCTCTTGCACTTCATGTTTTTCTCCCTCTTGTTCTCCCTGCCTCTACTCTAAATTATTTTAAAATTCTTGTTATAAAAAACTGAAAAATCTTAAATAAATTTAAACCTACATTTTAAAATCACTGAATCCTAATATAAAATACAAAATATAATCCATAGTAAGTATTTTTTAAAAGCTTCTGACTTTTATGTAGATCAAATGATTCAAGTCTAGCTTTAGGCTTTTACAAGGTAGCAACCTCCAAAAGGAAAACACAGCAGAAAGTATCAAAAATCATCATTACTTACCTAGAACCATGCTGGTCTTGAGAAAATTCTACTATGTGTCCAATCAAGTCTCTAAGTTGAAGGTTTGGGAAGCGGTTATTTCTGAAATCTTCCAAGAGTCTGCTTCGGCCGGAAGGCATGATATCGGACCTGTTATACCGAAGCCGAGAAGGAGGAAAGAGCTGGCTGCTGGAGCCGAACAGACTGGAAGTGCCTGAGGCACTCCGGTATTTTGCTTCTGCTCCAGGTGCTGCGGAGACATAGCGACCACTACCATTTGTCAGTCCTCCTACAACAAAGCAGTCGTGGTCAGCAAGCAGTTTTGACGAAGTCATTTCTCAAATAAATAAAAGCTCCTTAAACTAAAAATTCAGTCCGTAAAGAACTATCCTCCCCACTAATGCCTATATAACAGGACATTTAAATTGGAGGGGAAATCTCACACATTCACTTAATGTGTGCAGCTATGAGATTATGGGGGGAGGAGGGGGGAATAGACTAGGAAACATGAAAAAAAAAATCTGTATTTGTTCTTGGCAGTTTAGTTTACAGCATAATTACAACATCTGAAATCATACACAAAACCTGTACTTATTTCTTGGAAGTTTGGTTTAAAACACAATTATAACCAATGCCATACATACTAGTATCAATACCAGAATACTGAAACCACAACAAAACTGTTACGTTACTAAGCAGGGTAAAAATAACTAGCCAACTCAGATTTTAAGCCACTGAAAACAGGCTGACTAAAATTTACTCACAGTGTTAATGGAACACTGAAGGCTAACCCGTATCTTGTAAAATATATTTTAAGATGCATTAAGTTGTATATACTTGTATGTGAAAAATTCATCTTAGTTACCACCCTGATTAGTTTCCGAAGTTTTAACCCCCCACAATACTAGCCAATAAATTCAAATGACGCACTATTTTAAGTATTTTATTTAAAAATACTCTCCATAAAATACTATTTACAGATAGGAAATTGCAGTAATAAACAGTATTTATTATTCTTAGAGCTCTAATACTGATCATTTAACACAATGAATAAAAATTCTCTTTAATTTCTATCTCATTCCAAACAATAATAATAAAAGGCAGTCAACAGGAAACAAAAATAAATATAGGCAGAAAATTGTTATTACAAATAATCATTTAAAAGTACTTGACAGTGTCCTTTTAAAGAAGAAAATGTATAGAAAATTGCAAAATGCAGACTTACTAGTACAGATAAACAAAACCCACTATCAGCTTTATGCTATTTGTATCCATCTCTACTGAGAAGAGTGCTGCCTATACAATCCAGACCACAGGATCATGATGATGCCAAGGACACATTGTCAGTGTCAAGTTGGGCTCAAAGGAATAGAAGTGTTACCATCCTGGGGTGAACTGGGCTAGAACATCCCTCTTTTACTTTCAGTCCCCAATGCCCTAGAGTTTTGTTCTTCATTCATTTCCCCACCAACCTTTATATATATATACGTCCTTTATGTATATATTTATATACATAATCCTTTATATATGAATATACATCCATATCATTTATCTGATCCTCAGGCCCTCTACAACGTAAACATCATGAAGTTACGTTAACCTACATGCTAGAACCCTCCTCCCTAACACATGCCTGACAGGCAGTTAAGTGCATAATAAATATTCATGAATATTTTATGTAGTATCAAATGTCTATGGGCCAGTTATATAATATCATTCCTTAAAAGTAATTGAACAAACCATTTTATACACCAAAACCACTAACATCGAATTCTCACATTCATGCCAGTCCTGCATGACTATCTCTGTACTCAGTGTCTTAAAACTTGTCTCAGCCCCCAGCTGGTAGCACAGTGGTTAAGGCGCCGGCCTGCGAACCCAAAGGTCGCAGGTTCGATTCCCCACCCAGGACACATAGCAAGGTTGCAAACCAGGTCTTCAGTCGGGTCTGTGGCTGGAGGCAGGTGAAACACAACCATACATTGATGTCTCTCTCACTCCCTGCTTCTCTCCCTTCCCCTCTTTCTAAAAATAATGAAATAAAATCTTTAAAAAAAAAAAAAAAAAAAAAACTTGTCTCAATTTCCTCACTTCTAGTCTGCTCTTATTATTTCTATTTATATAGTTCCATTAACTGTTCACAACAATAACTGATTACTAGCCCATTCAGGCCTCGAACAATTCTTGAACCTTTCAGCAGGGTAGGGGTGCTGTACTTATCATTCCCATCTTTTTTATAATGACATTTTCCTGCTGCAAGGGCTGCTTTGATAATGTCCCTTTGCACTGAAAACCTACGGCATCCTGCTCGATCGATTCTCTCCATTTCCAGCCTCCTCACACGTCACCGTTCCAACTCAGTCTTACGCGGAGTCCCTCGTGGGAGAACCCAGCGGTTCACTCCTCCCCTCTCTGACCACCTCTGAATCATTCCGTATCATCACTACAAACATAAAGCCTCACTCCCTCTTTCTCCTGACCACACAAAAGATTTTCAACACCAAATTCAAAACACATACTTACCCCAGGAAATGATCGTTTTAGACTGCTCTGAATTAAAAAAATCTCAACATTTCACTTCTAGAAAACTAATTAGTAGTTTCCCTTATAAAACAACAGCAGCAGCAACCAAAAATCACTCTGGGCAGGACACTTCCCTGTCCTTACAAAATAAGAAGCATTTAGAACCCGACTTGTAATATACATAAAACATTTTAAATTGGGGTTTTCTAAACACTGAAAGCATGTATAAAAAATCTACATGGACCTGAGGGACACTCTACAAAACAGGCTGTAATCTTTAAAAATACTGAGGTCACTTGATAGTATTGTTATTGTTAATTTCCTCAGCTCCCTTTGATAATTGTGGTTATATTTTTAAAAAATGTCCTTAGTTTTAGGAACACACACATATATTTGTAAGGGATATTATGCCTGCAACTTCCTTTCATAAACATAAGGGGAGAGGGAGATGCAGAGAGAGTCAAGAGAGAAAAAATGATAAAGCAAACATGAGAAGACAACATATGGAGTATCTAGGTGAAGAATAATACACTGTTAATTTTTTTTGGATTTTTGTTACAACTTTCCCATTAGTCTGACATCATTTCAAAATGTGTTAAAAACACACAAACAGGTCATCTATATTCACACCACTGCTACTGGTAGTCTGAGAGCAGATGTGCTCTGTACCAAACGTTGTTCATAGGGTTACTGTCTCTGCAAGTCATTACTGAGACCCCCCCAGTCATTTTCCACTTCTTAACCACTATCTGCACTGTATTTCACAGATGAAGTCACTATGGTCCCAACCGATACAACAGGACTTGCGGCTAGCTGGCCAGGACTCTTAAAACTAGAGTTTATCACACAATAGTGTGCTGCTCCTTCTATGCTACTTACAAGTTCATTCAAGTTCATTCATGAAACTGAAGGAAGGTAAACACTTTATAATTATCCTAGAATATGATTTTATAAGTCTTCCTTTAATTCTCTTGCAGTCTATTATTTAAGAATTCTTCCCTACTAAATACCAGGATTCAACAATTTTTTAATACAGGTTAAAACACAAGGGAGAAAAAACAATGAAACAACCACAAAATACATCAACTTGATCCATCTTTTGACTTTCCATTATTCCCTCCTCTCTAGGGTGTGAACGGTAAGCTCCTCAACCGACTGGGCGGGCCTGTGCACTTTTCAACATCAATTCCTCAATCTTGATGAAGACCCACTGCGCTATCCTCAGTAGATAATGTTTATTCAAAACAAAACAAAGCAAAAAAAAAAACAACCTTGCCCTGGCTGGTGGCACAAGTGGATAAGGTGCTGGCCTGCAAACCCAAAGGCTGCTGGTTTGATTCCCAGCCAGGGCACATAACCAGGTCTCCAGCCAAGTCTGTAGCTGGAGGCAGGTGAAAGGCAACCACACATGGATGTCTTTCTCCCTCTCCCTTCCTGTCCTTCTCTCTGAAAATAATAAAATCTTAAAAATAAATAAATAAATAAGCCAAGCAGATTTTGGGTTCTGAAAAAGAGCACAATTACAATTAGGCTACTAAGCAGAGTCCGTTTAGAAGGTAAGGTTCTGAAAAGGTCAAGAAATGGTAATATGGTCATGGAACAGGACTAGCTGGAGTAGGCAAAAAATCAATGATATAGAGCGGAATGGGTGCTAAAAAAAAAAGGTAAGTCTTATTTTATGGTATTAACTTTGGTTATCTCTAGTCCATGAAGAGACCGCCTTAGTAGTTTTAGTCTAGTATTTTTCTCTCTGACCAGTTGTGAAAAGCAGTACAGTGCATGGCGTGCTCAGTCTTAGGTAAGCCACCTTATTAAGCGCGCGGATCGGCATGTCACTAGACTAACGGGGAAAAAGGACTTTAGAGCAATGCTTCTCAATATGCCCATGAATCACTTTGGGATACTGATCATGCATTTCTAATATTAAAAGACATAATTTTCCAAAGGACAACACTGAACAGACCCTTGTCCTGAGTGAGTCCTTGGCATCTCATTTTAAAATAAGTTTTACGTACTCAACATAATCAGTTTTTTAACCTTCTTGACAAAGCCCACTTAACTTTTAAACGTGACAGGACATGACAGATCCTGAGGACCCGTGGCACACATTACTTTGTTGAAAAACAAAAAACGGATGATCTGATCTGCAAGCCCCTTTCAACCTAAGTACCTGCATATTAATACGGTCTTGTTACTCTGCTGCACACAATTCCATTTCCTAAAAAAAGGCAGCTACCGTTTGTCAAGCATTCTCTACTGGACACTGAGGTGTCGTGAACTGTGTAAAACGCTGTGGGGACCACGTTGACTTGCATCCCCTCGAAGCTTGTTTAAGCCCGCTGGCCGTGTTTCGCCACAGCAGCCCTGGGAAATAACGCAGGTTGTGGTAGTCAGAGTGGGGCGCTGAACATGGGCAGCGTCTCTGGAACTGGGTAACCGGTAGATGAGGAGAGTTCTTAGGTGCCTAGCAGGAAAGGCCTCCAGGGGATGTTTGGCAGAAGTATGACGAGTACAGGCAAGTCTGGCCCGGGCTCAGACAGACAAGAGGACCACGATCAAGTTTCTATTGTGGAGAATACACACACATCGTCATGCACAACGTAGGCAGAAACGCGAACGAACGCTCAAAATTCTTCACGTGAGACCTCAGAAGGAAATGGGAGGAAAGGCAATCTCTGCTATAAAGTGGCAAAAAGTTTGCTGAAATGTGTTATGCTGGGTTTACAAGAAAAATTGTACAGGATCAACTTGGATATTCAGCTGAGATTCAAAGCAAAGTGTTAAAGGAGTGGCCTACCCTCTCCTAGTTACAGTAAAATGGGAGAGAAAACAATCTGAAGAAAATGAGCCTTAGCTTATTCAGGCAAGAGTGCTGTGGAAACAGCCAATGAATATGGCCAGAAATCCCCCAACATTAACGAAAGATGAACATGTTGAGAATCTGACATTGGCAGATGCACAGCCATCCCGAATGGAAAGGGACCGAGACAAAGTGAAGAACGGCTCTGAGGGCAGAGTCACCCATCAGAGGCCAGAGGCTCTAGCCACAGATGGCCATTCTCCAGTCCTGAAATCAAATGACATTTGCCCTGTTGGGACTAGCACCCCCTTTATGGCCTCCATGCCTCCCTTTTGGAATGGGATGTCTATCTTACGCCTGCTGCACTGCTGTATCATGGAAGCAGATGCCTTAATTTCTAGGTTTCATAGGCCCGTAGGTGTAGACGAATTATGACCCAGGCCAAACCACATCCAGAGTCTCACCTATTTAGCAGATGAGTTGATGCTAGAATGGGTTACGACTCTTGGGGATGCGCTCAGATGGGATAAACGTGAATCTGGGGGGACCAGGGGGAAATGGTACTGGTATCTCCACAAAAGATATGTTTAAATCTTAACTCTTGGTAGCTGTGAATCTGACTTTATTTGGAAACAGAGTCTTTGCAGATGTCATCAAGCTAAAAGTGAGGTCATACTGGATTAGGCTGGGCTGTCATCCAAAGACTGGTCCTTAGAAGAGGAAAATCGGGGCAGACACACCAGGAGAATATCACGTACTAGTGGAGGCAGAGACTAGAGTGATGTTATTTACAAGCCAAGGAATGCCAAAGAAGGCCAGCAACCACCAGGGGCGGGGAAGTGGCAGGGGGAATCACCTTCTACAGTCTTCAAAGGGAAAATGGCCCTGGCTAGCATCATGATATGACTTCTAGCCTTTTAAACCATGTAGTCGTAGGCCTGGCTGGTGTGGCTCAGTGGATTGAGCACCGACCAGCTTGTGAACCCAACAGTTGCTGGTTTGATTTCCCAGTCAGGGCACATAACCAGGTCTCTAGCCAGGTCCCCAGCTGGAGGGAGGCTGGTAAAAGGCAACCATCACAGATGCTCTCTTTCTTCCTCCCTCCCTGCCCTTCTCTCTGAAAACAATAAATTAATAAAAACAAAACACCTATTTATAATAATTTGTTAAAGCATCACTAGAAAACATGTTTATTCCGTTAACAAAGGGAATCTCCATTTTACTTACGACCCAATAGGGTTAGAGAAGCTAAAATACCTTACTCAAGGATACAAAGCTAACAATTAGACTAAGGTTTTATTTAAATTATCATTTCTAAATTCTGTGAAGCTTCCAGTTATACTCTTATTACCAAAAATAGTTTTAATGACATATGCTATTTTTAAAATTTGGGATATGCTTGAGGTTCATGCAGAGCAAGCCACATAAAATATTTCTAATTGTTATTAACTATATTATGTGTTGTATAAAGATATATTTTAGTGAGGGAAACTTTTAGTGAGGGAAAAATGAGGCTTCAATAAGTTTAAAAACCAAAGTGATTTTAGTTAAAATTATAATTTTCCATATGATTTAAGAGGAGACTAATATAAAAAGTAAAAAGCATACACATGTCAAGTGTGCTGCCTTGAATTTGCACATTTTATGACAACATGTAAGCAAACATTAGATGCAAACTACAAATTTCCGTTTCTATTGCTTGTTAAGTAATCGTACATTTTAGCTTAGTGCCTAAACTTTTTAAAAATATAAAGGGAAGGGGGAGACCATCTGCATAGAAGACACTTAATATTCTTCCCTCATTCATCAAAGAGCATTTAAACAGACGGAGTTTTTACACATGAACTAGTTTGTCTTCAGACTTAGTGCTGGTATCATCTCTATGACTTCACCAATTTGTATTATTCCATAAAAAAGGCTAGTTTTTGTATGGCTTAAAAAATTGCCTTGGTGGGTGGGGAGGAGGACAGAGGGGAGCAAAAAGGGGATGGATGTAATACAACAACAATAAAATTTTAAAAATAAATTAAATAAAAATTTTTTTTTAAATCGCCTCAATCTTTTATCTTTAGTGAAAAGTAACTACCTCTGTGATTGTTGAACAGGAGGAAAACTTTAGAAACCAACCTTGCAAAAGAATAAGCAATAGACTGAACTTTACTGGCTCCCTAATATGAACAAATAAGCAAAAGTATTTCCCTGCATGTATCAAAACACCTTCTCAGACTTAACCTGAATTCCTTTCTTTGTTTAATACTTTTGGTGAGAGTGAATAAATCAGACTCTCTCTGCATTTCCTTCTGAACATCCCAGTTGAAAGGTCATAGCCCAATGCCTTTCCTAACTAGGGTGAAAGAAAATTGCAGTCCAGGATTTTCCTCTAAAATCATAACTAAGGATTTATGCAATCATAAAGCTTGCTTAATAAACTATAAACATTGGGGAGAATTTTGATACTAAACATGAAAGGCACACTCTCATTCTTTCCTGATGGAGCTGCTATGACAGTGGGAAGAGAGCTGAACAGGGAAGGTGATGTGAAAGCAGCATCTACTTCTTTCACCCCCCCATTCTCCACCCCCAAATCCCAAAACAAAACATATACACGCAAAAAACAAAAACTCCACAAGTGACTGTCATAAAGCTTTCCAAAGTGTGGTATTCTCGAGAGCATGATCGTAACACAGTGACTGGGTACAGTCTAGTGATACTTTAATGTAGAAATCTATGTAGGGTGCAAAACATTTTTAAAAACAAGAATGTTGCCGGTGTCCAGTAACTGAATCACTGATAAAATATAAAGGAAAAATCACTCAAATTCATTTAACACAAACATCTGTTGAGATCTGAATAGCTGTGAAGAAAGGTTTGGGCTTTAATTGCTTTTTCATCTTTTTTTTTCCCCAAACTCATTTTTCTCACTAACTCATAATAGCCTCAATTCTGTTACCACAATTATATTAAACGTTCACCAATATTCTAAGTGTGGGAAGCAGGAAAAGATTCTTTATATACTCAGATAAGTATCAGACAAAACATTCTCTGAGAAACAAGTGACATCATTAAGCCAAAGGAGATCCGGCCTCAATATTTTTGCTCCTTAATAACTTCATGACTATAAAAGCAAGTTATGTCATTTCTTTTAAGATTTTATTAATTTTAGAAGAGAGGAAGGGAAAGAGGCAGAGAGGGAGAAAAACATCAATGTATGGTTGCCCTTTACCTGCCTCCAGCTATGGACCTGGCTTGCGACCTGGTTATGTGCCCTGGCTGGGGAATCAAAAAAGCAACCTTTGGGTTCGCAAGCTGACATCTTATGCAACTGTGCCACCAGCCAGGGCTATGTCATTTCTTTGAGAATGAAAATTGTGTTTGTGTGTTTACATATGTGTACATATTATGAAAGAAGAGCCAGAAGTTCACTTCTCCCATTTAGACATTCAATTGCTCCAGTCCAACTTACTGAAATGATGATCCTTCCCAAATATACAGGAGTGGCAGGCACCTTGGCCACAAATCAGGGAACCAAATGAGTAGGGTCTATTTCTGGATCCTTTATTCTATTCAACTGGCCTATTTATTTAACTATCTTTGTGCTAATAACACAACTGTAGTTACTGTAGCTTTATACAAGTTTCGATATCTGGCAAAGTTATTAAGCTATGTTCTTCAAAATAGTCTTCCTAGAATTATTGGGAGTGGGAGGGTATCATTTTGTAAATTACATTATTTGTCTGACTGCCATCCTGTACACCTGAAACTAAAACAAAATAATATTGAATGTCAACTGTAATTGAAAAATAAGATTGTCTGGACTATCTCTGGTTCTATTTTTCCTTTTACATTGTTTAAATCAGCTTGTCAGTTTCTTTAAAAAGCCTAAAAAGATTCTCATTGAGACTGTGCTAAAGCTATACATCAACTAGAAGAAATTATCTTTGTGATACTGAGTTTTTCAACCCACAAACATGGTATGTTTTTCCATTTTTGCCTGTTTTAAGTTGTCAGTGTTTTCTAGTTCACAGTGTGAAGATCTTGCCCATTCTCCATTGGACTTATTCCTGGGGGCGTTCTCACGTTACGTTGAAAATATTCTTAACATATAAACTACAATGCAATTCTGAATGTCATTCCATGAACCACAGGCTGCAGTTAAGGCTGCAGACATCTCCTACAACACAGCTGTTTGCATTTGAAGAGCTACTATTTACTTCTATTTTACGTAACGTACACAGTGTATAAATGACACAATAATATACATTCTAGGTGAATTATTGGTACTTCTTTCTAGGTGAAGTATTTTCTGGTGATTATCTTAAAAGAATTAACTGGTGAAAACATTCTGTCATTAGAGCCACAAAATCACAGGTAATTGTTATTAAAGGATAATGAGTAAAATATAAGGGTGAAAATGAATGTGACCCTAAATTAGAACTAAGGTCAATAAATTTGTGCACAAAAACAAAATATAAATTTCTTCGTAGAAGTAATAATTGTACAATTTCTTCACAACACGTTTCATACTCATCAACAAATAAATGGCTTTGAGATACACCAAAGGGCTGAGGCAGTGCTTAAACTTACACCACCATGAGAACACATAAAGAGTATTTTGCTGAGGGCCAGATATGCTGTCCTACAGCCAGTCTCTGAGTCACCTGCCAGATTAAACATTCTTATTTCATGAAGTAAATAACATATTTGAACTTTAAATGTCTAGGTAAGAACTTCTTTATAAATTCCAATAGTAATCAAAATGAGAAACGTTTCTAGTAGTAATCTTATATACAACTTAAAAAAACAACCAACCCATGCCGTTGTGAGATAAAATTTCTGAGGGGCTGATTAGAATATTGTTATTAATACAACTTGTAAAGTTGTTCAGTTCATAAAATAGCGTAAGGAAAAGGCGAGGAGAGTGACAGGAGCCGGAACTGTAATCTAGCCTCAATTTTGTAATTTACTGCCTGCTGGGCTCATGTGACTTATAAATTTCTTATCTTCAGCGGGCACATCACACACAGTCTATGTTAGCAATCAGGATGAAACAAAATAATGAACATGAAGGTACTTTATAAAACTATCAAATGCTAGACAGTTATGGGGAACTTAGTATTTAAATGATAACAGGACTTCCAATGAAAAAACTTAAAAAAAAAAAAAAAAATTCAGTTTTCTCCTTTAAGGACCATGCTCATGAAACCCATAAAAAACTGGACACAGCTTTACAACCAATTTGACCACACTTGTTTCAGTTCTTTAGCATTTTATTGTAGAGAAGCAGCTGGCTATATCTGTCAAAGGTCAGCAACTTAAACACATGTAACTACTACTTACCAGAGAAAAGGATCCAGAAAGTTAACATTATCCTGCCTACATTGAATGTATTTGTTGTGATTAGAAGAGAAGAGAGATTATAAAATTTTCTAAACCATATCAAGCTCAAATACTATTTGATTGCTAAGTACATGATGTTAATGAATCTTCAAAACCAAGACACCTTTCAATAATCAATTTCACTAAATACAAAGCTTGCACTACACTTTTTAGTGCCCTTACGAAATAAACCAGTTCAAGAATTAAAAAGGTACAAGGGGAAAGTGTTAGTTATGCCCTAAATTAGGTAAATATACAGAATACTGCTTTATTCCCAAAGTGCTACATCAACCTAATTACTATGAGCATAAAGATCAGAGTAAGTAAGAAATCACTATCATATTTTAAGAGTTTATTAAAAGAAGAAAAAGAGAGGAAACAAGGAAGGAAGAAACTAGTTACTAGCTCCAAGTAGAAGAATAAAATATTGGAAATATTTAAGGTTCTACCTACCACAGGGAGTAAAGTATCTTCAAGTAAGATACCGCCTTCTAT
This sequence comes from Noctilio leporinus, assembly GCA_004026585.1. NCBI lineage: Eukaryota > Metazoa > Chordata > Mammalia > Chiroptera > Noctilionidae > Noctilio > Noctilio leporinus. The sequence goes on from PVIW01000596.1 coordinate 140,054, forward strand.
CAGAGAAAATGCTTAAACAAACAACTGCGGGTACAAGATCTCCCTCATCTCTACACATCAAACAACATGAGAAAGTAATGCACTCACTGAACACTGAACCAGAATTTAACACTGCTCTTTGCATTTCAAAATATAAATCATTAATCATTTTTTTTTAACACTAGATTTTTTTTTTAAGATTTTATTTCATTATTTTTAGAGAGAGGGGAAGGGAGAGAGGCAGAGAGGGAGAGAGACATCAATGTATGGTTGCCTTTCACCTGCCTCCAGCTACGGACCTGGCTGGAGACCTGGCTTGCAACCTGGTCATGTGCCCTGGCTGGGGAATCGAACCTGTGACCTTTGGGTTTGCAGGCTGGCACCTTATCCACTGTGCTACCAGCCAGGGCCATAAATCATTAATCTTAAAGCTGTTTCTTTGATATTTCACGCTTGCTTCTTTGACTCCCCCGATCCCAGCAGTTTAAACGCTGCTTTTATTTTTAAAGAGCTGATGTCAACATGACAGCCAATCCAAAGGAGCTCCAAATGGCCCCCAAAAGGCAACATTTTAGGATTAAAAAAAGGTGAAAAATTGATGTCTCAGACTACTATGGACTAAAACATATTAACTATCATAAAATCCATCAATTTGCAGATACAGTGATGATTACAAAATAACATGAGTCACCTTTTGAAGTTGCTAGGATATCAATTCATTTTCCAACTTGAGAAAAAAAATTATAAAAAAAGAAGAAATCAAGCATTATCCTGATTCATATGTAAACTATGTATTTCCAGGCACCTTCACAAGTGATGAGGAAAAGTTCCTCTTTATAAAAAAGTTCCAGCTAATCAATGCAGAAGGCACAGCAGAATTAAGAACGTCGCGGGTTTGCAACTGCTGAAGAAATATTTAGGCAGCGCCCAGACGGAGTACCCCCCAGCAGACGCATCGGTGCCTCCCGATTCTGAGCAACAAAGGATGCAGGACCACATCCTGCCCAAAGTACCGAACCAAACAACAGTCAGATCAAGCCTCTAGGTTTAATTCCATTTTATAGAAAACACAGAGAAACATGTTACCACAGAGGAACATGTTGAACACTACTATGGGGAAGCAATAAGTGAAGTCAACAATATGGTCAACAGGACAGAGTTTCAGCAACAAATACATGGAAAGAAAAACAAAGAGAAGTGGTTCCCTGTTAAGACATGTTAAACTACTGCCAATGTACAAACCTTATTTGGACCCCAAATTCAAACAATATGACAACAAAAACACATTTAAGAAATAATGACATTTAAGAGTAATGGGAAATTATTAAAAATTAGAAAGGAATGACGATATTGTGATTATTTTTTAGAAAGGAGTCTCTCAGAAATTTTATGTAAGGAAATGAAGTAAGGTTTTCATGTTCCTGATTTCAAAATATTAAAAAATGTAACACGACTGAAAACCCTAACGAATTTTAGCTTATAAAAAATGGACGATCAAAACCTATCAAGCCCTGGCTGGAGTAAGTGCAGGGGGCCACTGACTGACCCATGTTTCTCTTTCTCTCTAAATCAATCAACATATCCTCGGGTGAGGATTTCAAACAAAAAAAATCTCTCAAGTGAAATACTTTTACTTAATTAAAAAGTGACTACTAGTCATACTGCTAAAAATACTGATTGTTAAATATTAAAAAAACCCAAAAATGACAACTATTTTTAATGTGAAACATCTTTTTTTGAAAGCCAGAAGCACCTAACATGGCTATTAGGCCTTTTCTGTGAATCAAATAACTAGCACAACAAAGGGGAGCTGATTAAAAAAAAAAGTTAATATGTTCTACCCAATACTTTATGAATGTAGACATCAAGGCCTATTATTAACCGTAATGATTATATATCTCAAAATCTCATAATAACTTCGAACTACTTCCAACCAATGCTAATGAAACTGTGAACTTGTCTCCATCTCCTATTATACTCTGATGTGTGAAGCTTAGTAAAATGATCTGAATATCTGAATAAGCAAACTCATTTCCGTAGGTATTTTATAAATCATTGGCCAACCTGATTCATTAAGAAATAAGTCTACCTCAAGGATACACAATTTAAAGTGTGTTTTAGCCAAGAGAGTACAAAGTCTTGTACGGTGATTGGGTCAACAGACAGCAAAGGATTATTTCCACAAACCCTATGCCAAGAGCAAATTTATGAAATTTACTAAATTATTTTCAACCCCGTTGAGTCTATTCCTTGTTAACAACATTGCCAGTCATATAACTAAAAAAAATAAAGGAGATTATAAAAGGAAATAATCTACAGGTGATTCTGATCCTAAGTGCATTGAAATATCAAGATTTCAAGCTGGAGCTAAATAAACTAAGGAGTTGAACAATAGGTGCCAAGTATCGGGTAATGGAGAACTGCTGGCCCAAGCTGTGATTAGTTCTCATAACTGACTAGGACTCCTTCCTTAAGAATCTATATGGCTAGATTCTTTAGATTCTCAGTCTAAAGACAAAACTCTAGACTGCTGTTTATTCAGAGACATCTAAAATATCACTGTAAGCCCATTTCTAAGCAGCCTAGGTAGAATAAGGAATGCCATTCATCCAGGCTCTGAAGCATACATAGCATAAGCACTGACAGTTGACAGGAATCAGACCTGAAATTTACCTATGAAAAAACGAAGGGCCACGACAAATATAATCTTAACAAAGAAAACATAATATTATTATGAAAGGTCTGTTTTTAGTTTTCTCTATGTTCCAAATTTGTGGGTCCATTTCAAAGTTTCAAAGGCATGTTTTGTAAAAAGGTGGTGGAAGTAGGTCTGAACATTAAGAAATTGGTAATTGAGCTGCTCTTGTGACTAAGATGATGATAAATGAAGGCGTCAGACTGAAAACTATACGTTTACACAAACAGTGCTGCAAAGCAGATCATAGGACCCCACCTAAGTAAATTCACTGTGTGTGTGTGTGTGTGTGTGTGAACATTCAACATCCTTAAAAGAGCGAAGGTCCAGAATCTGGGGGGAAGGACCAGTCTTTAAAAAAAGAATGTGGCCCACTTTGCAAGGCCCTAACTCTAAATGATGATAACTACAAAAGGACACCTTTGTTATACAGACATTTACTGTGTTAATGAGCTTTAGGAAAGAACAGCTATATGCTTATGGTGAGAGGAGAGGTCAAACATATTGGCTTACAATGACAATATTACTTTTTAAATAGAAAGCTGGTTTAAATCTTTCCAAGCCCATGAAAATCAGCAATAGTGTCTTCCACTTTCAGTTGAGGATTATGACAAAGATCCAAAATCTTATACAGTATTTTTGTAGAGGAGACAGGGATTCATACAAAGCCCCTGAAACCCAAAAAAACCCTTCAAAATATACTGTTAACTACATGAATAAATGGTTTCCAGACAGGGAAAAAGATAACCGCTAATTCAGTAATCTTAGCATAGGGGGAATTTTAATATACAGCCATAAACAAAAGTTCTAAATGCTCCAACAACAAGAATATAACAAGCCTAAACCATTTTTTCCTTAAGCTAGCAACATATTTAAAAGTAAAAGAAATACATGGACCAAACCCTGAAGATTCTTTAACTCACCTACTAGTTTCTCATACCCTGATTATAATCCCTTGGTAAAATGGCCAAGCATTCAAAGGCCAAAGCAAAAACCACTGTCCTAAACTATTTCGAGTTAGACAGCTCTGTGACCATGTTTTTCTTTTGGTGTGCAAAAACCTGATAGTGAAAATTCTTTCACTAGCATGTTTAAATAGTTGACTTGCAGATGATCTAAAACACACAAATCAAAAGCACAGACAAGAAAAAAAAAAACAACAACACACCAGTGTATTTCATAAAAGAAACAAGATATAATAGGGTCTTCACCTTACTGTACATTAGACCCTCACTGCAGATTTTCATGATAAAAGAAATTTTTCAAAAGGCTAGTTCTAAAAGCAAAAGCAATTTGGCATGTTTTATCCAACATTAAATATTTTACACATATTAAAAACACACGCGCACACACATACAAACACACTTACATGTATACATACAAATAAAAAGGGTTTTGGGTTTTTTTTTTACCTAAATGCAAACTGGATGAGGATCCATGTGATGAGAGTGATGGCGGTGGCGTAAGTGAATGTCCTGGAGTTTGGCTTGGCAGAGGCATGCCTATTGGACTTGGAGAGGAGGAAAATCCCAGACTATTGTAAAATGGTTGCCCTATGGGTGCTAGGCTGCTACTAGATCTTTTGTACAAGTCAGAGCTAGTAGATAGAGACTCTCTCCTTGTGGCACTACTACTTGCAGAACTGCCAACTGAAGAAGAAATAAAAAAAACCCTAATTACACACAGTGTTAACTGAATAAAACCTATCCCCAACTCTTGCTGGGAAATAACAGAAGTGATCACAATAATTATTTTTAGAAACATTATGAAGAAGATAATTACTGTGATAACTATATACACTAACTTATTAATCATAAAAGGGTATAAATGCACCCCAATAAAGTAACCAAATCCTTAACATAGCAGTCATTATGTTCATCATTTCACACATATTTACTACTGACACACGATTACTGTGCTTTAATACCCTGGTATGATTTAGAAACCCTGGAATTTTAAGTTGTCCGCTTTATCATAGGCTAGAGTAAATTCCATTAAGGTTCAATTTTGGTAGTGTCCTAATTTCTGGAACCAGTCTGAGCCTTCAGCTCAATGCCAAGAAAGGATTCTATTTGATAAATAGAATATTAATATAGTTCCCTCACCATTCACATTGAATTTGGCTTCTACACTGTGTTCTAACCACAGCACTTTAAATCCACATTGGCCCAAGTATCGAGTCAGTTGTGAAACACAGATGGTCGTTTATTCCTCAGTACTTTTCACACTACGCATCCTCCTTACCCTTCAACAACTAAATAACAAAATACATATGAAAAAAGCTAAACTTTTTTTAAAAGAAAATAGCTTTCATTACTGTTATCACACCAATAACATGCTTTCACTTACCCTCAGGATCTTCCATTCCTAAGACTTTATGACTGGCTTTGTTAGCCCCTTACACAGATAAAGGCTGATCAGCCTCACTCCCCCCAGATAATGTATAATTATTTTATACTACATTCCTTGTTGCCTACGTACTGTTTTTTTTTTTTTTTTTTTTTACTTAATTCCAAATTGAACTATTCTAGTCCTTTTCCCCTTTTTGTGTTCCACAAAACCAGAAACAAATAGGATCACATTACTATGCAGCTGTGTTCGCAATACTCAGAAAAAGCAATCCAACATTTAGCTTTTACCATATATCTGGATAATCAATTCTTTCCCAAGCGTTTGAAGGGGCTGCCTGAAACACCTAACTGTCTCACTTGCTGTAACCCACACTTTCCTAGTTCGCTTCTTGCTCACTGCTAAGCACTGTCCCTTTTAAACCAATTTAATTGCCTTTTTCATCGAAGGGAAATTCGTATTACTTTTCTTAACCTATCGAGTTTTTTTAAGAACATGCTCTATATTTGGACTAATATAATTTGTTTCAAGAGTATTTTAAAGTTTCTATTCAAACTTGGGTTTTCTAACCTCAAGTCGATTATAAGTAGGTCATAAGGGTTTAGATTAAAGAGAAAAATTAAGCAGAGCACATGATGGGACAACCAAGTTAAGCTTACAGGTAAGAAACTTTAGTTACACTGGTTCTTGCCAAATTAAAAATTCTATAAAGGAAAAACATCAGGCTCCTACTACTATATTAGGCAAAATATTTTAACAATATTCAACCTTTTATATTTGCCAGTGCAGTTTCTGAAAGACTGATAATGTGTTTTATTGAAAATTTTACATTTTAAGATATTATAATAGGGAAGTACATGCATTTTAATAGCAAAAAACAAACAAAACTAACGTGGTAAGCAGCTCTTCATGAATTGGTTTTGGCAAAATTATCAATTATGTTACATTAACTATGCTAATTTAAAAGGACACTGTCAAAGTGATTTTTGTAAGACATGGCTACATTTTAAAGTCCTATTTATTTCAGAAACAATTTAACTGACAAAGACAATAGCTTTCTAATGACAGCAGTAGTAATACTATCATTCTCCTGGCACATAATCAAATAAACCATAGTTTTGACACAGGTAATATTATTTTCTTTCAAAAAGGAAAAGCCAAACCAAACGTTTAAAAGTAATTCAGAAATAGCTTTAAACATAACCAGGTTCCTTGAGTTTTACGATGTGCTTAAGTTATCTGCAACAGTATGACTATGAAATATGGAACAAAATTTACCTAAAATATCTTAAGCTAGACAGGCAATGGAGTCACTCACTAATCATTTATCAACTGTGAATAAAATGGTAAATTACAAACTTTTAATTGTAATAGCACTTTCTAAATAATGGGCATCAAAAGGATGATTTGATCACTATATTACAACAATTAAGCTTCCTAGCTGACAGTTTTATGATTAGGGTAGTTAACACTGTTAAACATTAATAATTTCATCATACAGGGAAGAGAATTACTGTGTATGTAAATGTGCGCAAAACAATGTCATTTAGATTTCATAACCATGGAGCTGCCATAAAGCGAAAAGGCAACAGATTTGTTGAAGGAGTACGTATTAATAGCACTTGAATCAAATCCCACAAAATCCGCAAGAGGAGGGAGACATGGTAAGACCATGTACTGGCATCTGGGGTATCAACCATTAACACCCTCTGAAGCAAGATGAAACAGAGGTACCCCAGACTGAAAATCAGAACTGAATCCATAATGCTTATAAAAGAGGCATGAAGAAGATATGTTTCTGGGAAAGAGGCCTCAGTAGGGGACATCTGTAGGGAACAAAATGTTCGTGCTGCCCAGTTCCTGAATGCAGGCGGAAAGCTCTTCAAAACTAAGAGACAAATGGAAACCGGAAAGAACTGTGTAAGGGGACCTACAAATCTATACCAGATCATCGAAATAACGTATTTTATTAGAAAAGCATACACGAGGTTTATCGAAGCTCTTCTCTCCTTTCCTTGGATTATTTTAGTTGGATTATTATCTGTAGTTTAGAAACTAATCTTTGCTACATGGTTTTTCTTCAGAACATTTAAGATGTTTGGGGAAAATGCTTGTCAATTGTGTTACAAGCAAAAATAAGTTCTATGAGAATGTTTGGACTGGAACTAAACATTCTAAACTCCAGAAGGAATGAAAAGCACAGGTAGAAAATTTAAAACACAGTAAATGGTCATCGTGTTCACTAGATTTTACCTCAGAAGTTGTGTTCATTTCTTGAGGTAGTTCTGTTAGGCAAGTATGATAATTCCCTACTGTATTTCATTATTTTTTAAAAAAGCATTCTGAATCTAAAAGTTTATAGCTGTTCAAGACCGTATCTCTCATAAATATTGAAAATTTAGAAGGCACTTCCTTAGAAAACTGGCAAGCATACTTAATAATGACTGACATATGTTAGCTTTGCCATTTTCCACACCAGAGAAGACTGTAGTTAATGTGGTGGAAAAACAGATGAGAAGCAGTTATTAAAGATTTTAGATGTGAGAGAAACAGGAAAATCTCTGCAGGTCCAAATACATAGCCCTGCCCCTTATGAAGAAAAAACTGCCAAACGTCCCACTGAATGAGAGTTAAGTCATGTTTCTCTAATGTTTCCTGAATACACTAGAAAACTCAGGATGACTAATTTGGGGTGTTGTCAACAGGGGTATCTTCTCAGTTCATTTAGTTCTTCCTTAGTTACAAAATCAGTTTGTGTGGATCAAGTATTTATTTTGTGAAACTATTTAACATTTCTCAAGTATTATATATAAAGGTAGGACATGGATAAAAGATCCTTTTAAAGCAAGCTGTTAGTGATAAAGGCTAAATTATTTAATTTAATATATAGATAAACATACTGGTTTTCTTAGGGGATTCTATTTAGAACATTTCACTTTATTTTTATATATTATACAAAGTAAAGAAAACCTAAGAACTGGTAGCATTTAATAAGAATAAATTATCTGAAAACATGAAGATAGTTATTATTTTAATATACCAGAAATTTAAGATGGCAGAAGTATTTACTTCCTCTAACATTACGTACAGAATAAGGAAGAGCTAGTAATTAGCATAAAATATACTGCTCCAAACAAACCTCACTAAAACAAAAATTACAGTCACAGAATTCAGTCGGGGAAAATTATTCTATTTGAGAAAAGGATGGGGTGCTTGAAATGAGTTAAACATTTGTACATGTTTGCAGGAAACAGCTTTTCTTCTACAAAACCCAATAAACCAGCATTTTGATCCTGTCCTTTCTACACTACAAGCTACTTAACTTACTACTGCTTGTTTTAATATTAAACACACACATATACCTCAGGTCCACCTACGAGGACACTCATCTGGCAGGAAACTTACCCGAGGAGCCGAACCCACTGAGGGCGGAGCCTATGGCAGCACCCAAGGAGCTGCTGCTGCCGAAGCCGAGAGACGTGCTTCCAGGCTGGCCGGGCCCGTGGGAAAACAGAGAGCTGCTCTGGGAGCTGCTAGTCAAAGAGGTGCTCCCGTAAAACGAGTTAGACTGCAGGTTAGTGCTGGGCGGCGGCTGCGGCGGCTGCGGCTGGGCGCCCATCGGCCGAAACAGGCCGCTGGTGCTGCCTGAAAGGCTACTCGCGGTCCCTCCCGCGGCGGCGGCGGCTGCAAAGCAAGTTCCAGATTCGTCTTAAAACTCCCCAGAAAACGACTGTTTTTAAAATACTTCAAACACCACCAGAACAAGGCTATCCCGGGAAACACTTACCAGCTTGCGCTGCCGCCGAACTAATTAAAACGGGTGCTGGAGCCATTAATCGAACCGGAGCTCCAAGGCCAGTTCTTGCTCCAGGGCCAACCACTAAGGCACCAGTCTGATCATAATAGGCAGTTGGAGCTAGTACTTGATAGCCTAGGCAATGTAAAAATCAAGTGTTTGTTAATGGAAACATTTACTGCAGAAAACATGCATGTATACCAGTAACACAAAACCTGGCCCTGGCCAGTGTGGCTCAGTGGATGGAGCGTTAGCCTTGTGAACCAAAACCGGGGGCGGACAGATTCCCAGTCCCGGCACATGCCTGGTTTGTGGGCCGGGTCCCCAGGTTGGGGTGCGGGAGAGGCAACTACATACCGATGTTTCTCTCCCTTTCCCTCTCTAATAATAAATAAATATCCACCCTGGCTGGTGGCACAGTGGATAAGGCACGGGCCTTCAAATGCGAAGGTTGCTGGTTCTATTCCCAGTCAGGGCACATAACCAGGTTGCAAGCCAGGTCTCCAGCCAGGTCCCTAGCTGGAGGCAGGTGAAAGGCAACCATACATTGATGTTTCTCTCCCTCTCTACCTCTCTCTGAAAAATAAATAAATCTTGAAAAAAATTAAAAAATCTTTAAAAACAAAATCAAACCAAAAACCCTTAGTTACCATATGAAAAGCAAAAACATTTGAAAAGGTATTACTAAGTATATGAAACTGTAACAGAGCACAGATGAAGTTTTATCAAAGATGCCTTTCATATATAGACTGCAAAATGATATGGTAGTTCCTGATACAGAAATTATAGGCTATTAAGGGCTGATAAAAATATTCCTATTTATGCACCAGTTTAGTTGTGAAGGGTTTTTCTGACAATCAACTGCACCCGAGTTTTACTTCAGTCCCTACTTACACTTACTCCCCTCAGTGTGTAGACAGACCTATGTTAATTACTTGCAGCTCTTATTCCAAACTACCTTGGAAAGGTCAGAATTTTAAGGTCTATAATGGTGACTTGAAATAAAAGTTTTCTTGTTTTTTTTTTTTTTTTTTTTTTTAAGATTTTACTTATTATTTTTAGAGAAAGGGGAAGGAAGAAAGGCAGAGAGGGAGAGAGACATCAATGTATGGTTGCCTTTCACTTGATTCCAGCCACAGGCCTGGCTGGAGACCTGGCTTGCAACCTGGTTATGTGCCCTGGCTGGGAATCGAACCAGTGACTTTTGGGTTTGCAGGATGGCACCTTATCCACTGTGGCTTGAAATAAAAATTAAAAAAAAAAAAAATTACATAATCCTATTTGGTCAGCTGTAGGAGGAGGATGGATGGGTAAAAAGACTAAGGGAAAAGAGGAAGAACACGTTATAGAAATGTTTATTAGACTATTTTGGTTAAGTTCTAAACTAAGTGCCTCATTACCAGCATTCCCTCAGATTTTCATTTGTAAGCATCCCTTTAAAAAACTTAAATAATGGTATAAACAGAGACCTAAAAATCACAGCCTTCTTGTAAAGGCTCTCAAGTTTAGAATTTGAATAAAAATCACGCAGACATTTTTTCATAGCCCTGAACACAAGGCAGTGACAACCTGCATTATTCTGAGCTAGGGGAGTGATGTTTACCTCTTAGCAGCCTTTCTCAGTGGGGATTCCTCATCTGAACCATAGAAAATAACTATTTTGCCAATTTTCCCAAGGATGATACATAACCAGTAAGTACCACAGTAGATGCATAGGAGAGAAGTTAACTACATACAGTGGATACCTGAATAGGGCTCAGTTCATTCCCAGAACTCAGAGGAAAGGTGCCTATATGGTAACAAGGCCTCAGGCTCGATAGTCTGGGACAACCACTTGAAAAATAAAGCCAAACAACTTCCAAAGAAGTTGTGCCAAGTTACACTCTCACCACCTTGGTGTTAGCAAGTTCCCATTGCTCCATGATTTTACTTCGACACCCCAAACACTCCATAGGCCTGTCCTTCTCGAGGCGTGCACTGGACCTGGCTGCCTGGCATGTCCCTGACCAATGTGTTCCTCTTCAAGAAAAAAACCCATGAATGATGTAATAAAGGAACAGAATCAAGCGGTATGAGGTACACAGAAGGCTCTAAGCAGAGATGGAGCAGCTTTAGAGACAAGAAAAACAGTTGGAATTAGACATTAAGAAAATGGCTAAAATTTGTAGTAAGCTTGCAGAGTTCTAGCCAAACAGCCTATACAACAATGGGAAACAGAAAACAATATAAATACATTTTAGAACTAGCATACGTGTGGCATACAGGTTGGTAGAAAAGAATGAAAAATGCTGGTTTATAATCTTTAATCCATTTTACAATGTTCAAAGATAAGGCTCCATTATTAGTAGTATTAAACAGTTACCCTGAACATTGATGGGTCAAAAGATTTTACTGGATAATGAAATGCTAACTCAGAACTTGTTTTGATTCTTGGATATACATAGTAATGCCAACTAACTTTATTTACTTTCAAAATTTGCTTTAAAAATTCCAGTAAAGATTTATCGCTATTATGCTTTTACTTTTAAAGATTTGGCCAATCTGGAAGATATAAAAAGTATTTTGTTATGGTTTTGATTTTCTTTCCCTGTAATTAAGGAGGCTGAGAATCTGTATGCTAATTAAACATTTGATTTGTCTTTCAGGAAAGGCCAATTCAACTCTTACCCATTTTCCTACTGAGTTAACTTTGTCAACTTGTAATTCTTTTTGGAGGGATGGAAACAAGAGGGAGTGAAATATCAACCGGTTGCCTCTCCTCGTCTCTAAACAGGGACCTGGCCTGTTTAGGGCCTGGCATGTGCCCTGACCTGGAATCAAATCTGAGATCTTTCGTTTCACGGGACAGTGCCCAACCCTCTGAGCCACACCAGTCAGGGCTGATTTATAATTCCTTAAGTATGAGACATTCAAGTCTTCCACTGTTTTTTTTTTTCTCTTAAATTTATTGTTTATTGCTATTCTAGTTGCTCCCACTTTCTATCCACATCCCCACCTCCACCCAGTCCCACCCTCTCCCTTCCCTAGGTCAATCCCTTTTACCAATGTCCGTGTCCATGGGTCATACTTAAATGTTCTCTGGTTAATTCCTTCACTGTCTTTCACCCAGTCTCCTCACTCTGGCCTGTACTGCAAGTATTTTCTTCTATTCCTAGCCCGACCTTCAATTCCCTTTACAGGGACTTTTGAGATGGTATAGGTTAAATTTCCTTTAATGAAATTTCTTGTATTATCTTTTAATAGCTTAAAGATTCCACTTCTCAGCCCTGGCTGGTGGCACAGTGGATAAGGTGCTGGCCTGCGAACCCAAAGGTCGCTGGTTTGATTCCCAGCCAGGGCATATGAGGTTGCAAGCCAGGTCTCCAGCCAGGTCCATAGCTGGGGGCAGGTGAAGGGCAACCATACATTGATGTTTCTCTCCCTCTCTCCCTTCCCCTCTCTCTAAAAATAAATAAAATCTTAAAAAAAAAAAAAAGAAGATTCCACTTCTCACATGAAGGTTTAAAATCCAAATGGCACTGATTACTGAACACAGGTTTAGAGCAGGGCTCAATTTCATTCTGCCAACCAACCAACCAACCAACCAACCAACCAACCAACCAATAAGCAGGTGGGAATCCATGGCTGGAGGGTCTGCTTAAGCTACAGATCGATTTTTGACCGGGAAGGTGTTCAGGCCTCTGACCCTTGTGTTGAGGAGTCAACTAGCTATTTCATCTTTTTATAAAACTAGTCACTCCTCCCTCCTCCTCTGTACTTTTTTCTTTGCTATTTAATTATAATGGTGCTGTTTCTTTTAGGGGCTCTATTCTGTTGCATTGGTCTGTGTGTGTCTTCATGTAGTAATTCTACCGCAGTTTGATGGTAAACGGTACGCTAAAGTTAAGTCAGAACAAAGCAAGCCCTACTTACTTTTTCTTTAGGAGTGTTTGGCTAATTTCAAGCCTTTGTGTTCCCATTAAATTTTAGTATGACCTGTCAAAAACACTGTATTATGAAGCTGTTAGAAGTCTTGATTGGGAATGTGTTGAAAGTACAAATTAATATGGGCAGAACTGACATGTTCAAAATACCAAGTTGTCCAATCTGTTTATGTGTCCTTTAGTGTCTAAACAAAACCGGTTCTCATAGAAACCATGCACACTTTTCGCTAAGATTTATTCCTAGGTATTTGCTACTCCTGGAAGTAATTATCTTTAAAATTTTTCCTTTTCAAACATTGTGCTGTTGGTTAACCTAACTTTTTTTTTTTTTAATTTTATTGTTGTTGTATTACATCCATCCCCTTTTTGCTCCCCTCTGTCCCCCTCCCCACCCATCCATTTCCCCTCAAAGTCAATCCCACTTGTTGTCCATGTCCATGGTTCCTTTATACTAGGTTCTTGTCTAAGCTGCTCCCCTTCTTTGCCTCTACCTCCCCCCACCCCCCAACCCCTTTCCCCCTGACCACTGAAGGCCTATTCCTTGTATTCATATACTTGGTTCTGTCTTGCTTGTTGTTAGTTTTGCTCATTATTGTCCCGTAATGGGTGAGATCATGTGGTATTTGTCCTTCACTGACTGACTTAACCTAAGATTTTTAACCCTAGCTGGTGGCACAGTGGATGAGGCAACAGCCTGTAAACCCAAAGGCTGCTGGTTCGATTCCCAGCCAGGGCACATAACCAGGTTGCAAGCCAGGTCTCCAGCTAGGTCCATGGCTGGAGGCAGGTGAAAGGCAACCACACATTGATGTTTTCTCCCTCTCTCCCTTCCTCTCTCACTGGAAGTAATAAATAAAAATCTTTTATAAATAAATAAGAGCTGTATCACTATCCTTAAAAAAAAAAGTTTTTAAATTGACTTTTTAATATCAGAAAACCTTAACAAAAACCTATTGATTCTAGTATTGACCTGCAGTTTCACTGGTAAAAAGCAATGAGAAAGGTGGAGAAAGCAGGAGAGTAAAATGTTACACAAGTGACATCAGACATGAGTTGCAGAGAGCTGGACACAGTCACTATGGTAAAATACAATGAAGAACTGAGGGAAACAAGTACAGAAGCGAGGCCATACTTCGTGACTGCCACTGTGTTAATATACTGTGAAGAAGTCATGGAAACAAGGCTTAAAAGAAGTGTGGGGTAGAATGTAAATTTTGATGACTAGTCCAAGAGGGACCGCAACAGAGAGAGAGAGAGCGCTTTTCAGAATGAGGAGGCAAAAACCAGCACAGTGTCTGTAGGGAAGGAGATGGTAGAGAGAAAAAGACTGAACATACAAGACAAGTACAAGATAAACACAAGAGGTGGCACATAGGATGGAGCAGGATTAAAAGTCTATAATCAGCCCTGGCTGATAGCACAGTGGATAAGGCAGTGGCCTGCGAACCCAAAGGTAAGTGGTTTGGTTCCTAGCCAGGTCTCCAGCCAGGTCCATAGCTGGAGGCAGGTGAAAGGCAATCATATACTGATGTTTCTCTTCCTTTCTTCCCTCTTCCTGACCGTCTCTCTAAAAATAAGGAATAAAATCTTTTAAGAAAAAAGAAAAGTCTATAATCAATACAGGGACCAGGGATCTGGTAAATGAGAGCTAAAGAAGAATAACAGGTATAAAAGTTAACTGTCTGAAGCAAAATAACCCTTAATTTCCTCAAGTTAGCTCTTTTATTAGCACATTAAGCTTTATATCTGTATTATAATTTTAAAAAGGCTAGTGAGAATTATTTCATCATAGTCCTGGGCAGAAGGACAGAAGGCAAGTTTTAGAGTGAAGGAATCACATAAACAGTCAACAAGCCACCTGGGCACACAAATGCTAATTCTAGTAAGGCTCCTTTAATGAGAATAAAATTTACATTTATACTTGTAAAGGGACTAAATGTTGTGGCTCAAAAGATTAGGTAAAATAATGTTTTTTCCCCCAAAGTTGTACCTGTTATCATTATTCTAAAAATATAGTCAATTCTTTTTAGACAAATATAGTATAAAAGTTTTCTTTTAGGGTTACCAACAGTTTACTTTGAACAAAACAAAAACAAACAACAAAAGCAATAGCTTTCTAAACAATGTGAGTATAAAAATTTTGAGAAGACCAAAGTTGATCAAGTAAATAGCAAACTACCTGGATGTTTTTAATAAATTAAAACATGAGCTAAATATGAAGAAATGGAGGAATGGAATCTTAGAAATGAATGCCAGCGCCAGCACCAAGAACCTAAAAAGGATTAGTAATAGTTACAGGCAGTAGGAAATACACACAGCCAGAAGAACTCTTTTCAGTCAAGGTCCTATTTAGAATCTATTAAGGAGGGCTGCTGTACTCCATACTACTGCTCCCGTTTCTGCCCGCAGCAAACCCCACCAGAAACCCAGAGAAGTCTTGGCAGCGCCCTCAGCTCCGAGGCCCCAGCTCAGCTCCCTTTAGCCTTGTCTCCATGTCTCTCCATGTGCCCACACTCAGCTTCACATTCATCCCTCCAACGGCTGCTTTTGCCAGAGTATCTAACCCACAACGGTTCCACAACAGTAGTTTCTGGGAAATGAGGGTACACTGCTAAGAAAAGGAGCAATGAGAATGCCTCCATTCTATTATCATTTGTATTTTGGGGAAAGCAGTATTAACATCTCTTCATCTCCTGGCCTTAGTTTCAGAGAGAACAGAGTACAATTGTTACAGAAATCCTCAAAACCACACACAGAGGCACTGAGCAGTACTTAACCCCCCATCATGTAAGTCAGGGTTCCCCCAACACATTATCACATTTCCTAAATGATCTGAATACAAAATTTAACTACATTACAATTAAATGGAAACAAAACTCACCTCTTAATAATAGGTAATCTACATAGTGGTAGGGGTGCTACTTATATACTAAAAAGTAAAATTAAAAAAAAAAATACTTCCAAGAAAATGCGCCTTCAGGAGGGGAGTAAATGAAGGAGTGAAACAGAAAGTGATGCATTACCTATTGATATTCAAATGTAGTCTTTAAATCCCACTTTAAGAACATAACAAGGCTGCTTTTAGTGACTCAAAAATACCTTCCTCTTTCCATTATTATTAAAATAGTAACTTTGTATCTAGTTTTATAAAAATTTGCTTAACAAAAAAATTGTTTTGGTCTTTTCTGAAGTACTGTGGCAATGGGCAGAAATGAAATTTTTTTCCCTACAGGGTGTGGTGTGCATGATCATGTGGCAATAACTTTGCATCTCATTTCATGTGCTTATTTTGAAAAACTGTTTCCAAGGCTATGATTTAACGTCACTGTTTCAGATATCAAGTGTTAAATTCTGAGAGCAACTGTCATGTCGAAGGAATACGATGTTAGAGCAATCATCATTTCTGGACTGCGTGCAGGGTGAACTGCTAAGGAAACTGCTGACTTCAATAACATCGCTTTTCATACAGTTCATGACGTGAAGGTGTATGTATGATGCTGATCCTGATGTCACCACACCGACAAGGAAAACGCATAAGGTAAACAAGAATCGCACAAGTCCAGATATTGTGCAATCCCTGCGTACCTTATGTTTTCCTTGTTGGTGTGGTGACATCAGGATCCAGATCATCAACGAAGATCCAGAAAAGTCAAAGCGCTCCATAGCAAGAGAACGGCAGATGTCGGATGCCACGGTTTGTAAGATTATTGCTGAAGATATCAGATACTGATCGTATGTTCTTAGAAGAGGCCAGTTTATGACACAGCAAAGGAAAGGTGCTTTGAAAAAGCAAGGAAACTGCCACCAAAATATAGAAATCCCAAAGAAGAAAACCCTTTGATTTTCTTCTCCAATGCAAAGAATTCTCAGCAGGACCAAATAATTGCCAAAAGATACAACAGGTGGCTCTGTGAGAATCTTAATGAAGTCCCAACTGTCATGAAAATGAAATATCCTGCTACAGTGATGGGGTTAGGTGTTGTCAGCAATGAAGGCGGTATCATGACCCTGCATTTGTTTCCACAGGCTTGAAGGTGACTGCTGATGTTTACTCTGATGTTTTGAGAGAAGTAGTTGTACTGTGGATGAAGTAAGTCACAAATAGACATCATTTTATCTCCCAACAAGATGGTGCACCAGCACATAACACTAAAAAGGCGCAAGAATGTCTCAGTGTCAATGTTCCTGAATGCTGGCCAAAAGAAATCTGTCTGCCTAGTTCACCAGATGCAAATCATTTAGACTATTACGTATGCAGCATTTGTGAGAGAGAAGTTCATAAACAACCTTATTCCAATAGAGAGGATGTTAAAACTAAGACTGAAAACATGATGTCCATGGATAAAGAAAAGCTCATTAAAGTGTGCTCAAGATCCTAACGTCAAACTGATTCTAGTACTGCAGCAAATGGAGACTTTTTGGAACAATTAAAAAAAAAATGACTATGTTTATGGATTTATATATAAGGATAAATTTATTTCAAAATATTACACTTTTGTGGTATGTTGTTTGTTTTACTAAAATTCGGCCAATTCATCGCATGCACCCTGTATATTAATTAGGCTTTCATTAGACACTGTTGCTTGTTGGTTATAAGTATCAATAGTTTAAAATATAAACAAGACTGAAAAATGTTCAAGTGAAAAATGTTAGATACAAACTTCTCAATATTAACTAACTGAATAATCAATCTTATCAGGCAGAAATGGCATATAGGTTTTTGTCTCACATGTCAGCTCTAACCTATTGGTTTTATTTTTAAAAGGACTGTATTACGAATTCTGGATTATTGCCCTGGCTGGTGGCTCAGTGGATAGGTGCCAGCCTGCAAACCCAAAGGTCACTGGTTCAATTCCCAGCCAGGGCACATAACCAGGATGCAAGCCAGGTCTCCAGCCAGGTCCGTAGCTGAATGCAGGTGAAAGGCAACTATACATGGATGTTTCTCTACCTTTCTTCCTCCCGACCTGCCCTTCTCTCTGGAAATAACGAATTAAATCTTAGAGAGGAAAAAAAAAGAATCCTGGGTTACATTCAGTTCAAAATAAGCTACAGATAGCTATAAAGAGAGAAAAAATGGCTGTGTTGAAAATTCTAACAGGTATTTTCTCTCCGTCATTAACCTCATAATTATTTCAACTCTTCCTATCTGAATTCTAAACAAGTTATTGCAAGGCAGGCAAGATTTTAAGATTTCTCTTGATTTTTTTCATTCTTCCATGTGATAGCCAATATTTAACATTTTAAATCTACTCAAATTTCTACAATTAGTCAACTGTATACCTGGCACGCCAGTAGCAAGACCCTGACCAAAAGCCAAAGTTGGATTTGCCGCTGCGAGGGATTCTGCTTGCTGCCCTTGTTGGCCCTGCCCCGGGGTAAGGGGGCGCTGGCCTGCTCCAGCGCGAAGAACCTACAAAGGACAAATAACTTCTTTAGACGTGAAAGTATACACATCAGATAAGTTTATCTTGGACAACTTTGTATATACCACCAATAGCCTTTCAATAGTCTTTAAACACATTTACATGCCATGAAATGTTGACTTAGCATGAAATAACACAAAATATTTATTAACATCAATGACAACTAGAACAATGTATTAGGCAACATGGAAGTTTTCAGTCTTTTTGACTAAAAACTAGTACTTATGATTTGTAACTTACCAAAAAATTAATTTTTAATGAGGGAATATGGCAAAATCTTAGATGACTAAATGTTTAATTTAGGTTTTATTCTTCTTTAAGGCTTAAAATGGAAACACAAGCAGCTTAAGGAAATAAAGTATCATTGCTTAGGTAAGTCTGTTATGAGATTGCAGTAGAGTGAAAACTTCAAATTGAACCAAGTTTTCAGAATTCAGAAGCATTAATGAAGGTGAGTAAAAGTTACTTTATAGAGTAAAACCTTGGGGATGACAAAAGAACACAAATGAAAATGAAGTGAAAACTCTCAAGACTGTTTTACTACTTCATGATACGTAGTTGTTGCAGTGGTTATACACAAACATAACACACATTATACATTAATTTCACAAAGTATTTATGCAATTCAAAGTAAGAGGGATTTTCATTTTTAAGACCATCTATACGTAAGCATCACACATAGATGTATTATTCAGGTAATGTATTTTTATGTTTGCCTAAAGATAAAAAACCTGGTACTTGTCAACAGTTTTTACATTTACC
The DNA here is from genome assembly GCA_004026585.1 of Noctilio leporinus. NCBI lineage: Eukaryota > Metazoa > Chordata > Mammalia > Chiroptera > Noctilionidae > Noctilio > Noctilio leporinus. Next base: position 158,984 of record PVIW01000596.1, read on the forward strand.
AAAATAGTTCTAAGTGGTTAAAATTAAAAAAAAAAAAAAAAAAAAAAAAAATCTTTGATATAAACATTTTGTTTGAAGAAATTAAATCTAACCTTTAGTGAAAATATTTCATCTTTTCGTGCTTAAGAATACAAAGTACCCAGTAATCTTCTTTTTCTGGTCAGAAATATATTATGTTAATATTTAAAATAGTAAGTTAAATATCCAGAAGAAAACTGAAAAAAAATTGAAGTGACAATTACTTTGATAGGAACATTATTAGCACATTTTAGGAATTGAAAATTTAAAAACTGCTAGATTTCAAAAGAAATGCAGAAATGCAATACAACCTAATCTCTAAATTCATGTAATTTAACACAAATCAGAAAAAAAATCATGCATTCAAGACTTGTGTACCAACAATACAGGAGTGTGCAGAAGCAGGTTCAGTTATTCATAATTGGAAAAAAACATACAGGTTACAATAATTACAATAGCTGTAACTCAAAAGGGTATCACAACCGAAGTGAACCTACTTTTGCCTATCCTGTATATGCTATGTATCGTGTGTTGAAGAAAACAGAGAGAAAAGACACAGATCTTGAACACAGGCACTCATGGAAATTCAAAGATGCTTCAGGGGTGAACCGAATGAAGGCCTGTACCTGCTGCTGTCCAGGCTGGGCTTGAGGCGCGGCTTGCTGATTTGCTGTGCTGTTTGCCGCCGCCGCAGCTTGCTGCTGAAATAAATTGGCTGGATACACCCCCCATGGGACTCCGTAATACTGAGGTGGAACCACGGCTGGACCTAAATCCCACAGCCCATGGGGGGAGGGAGGGAAATATACAAAAAGGGACAGTGAATATGACTCAGAATAGGTGTCCTTATAATCATCTATCTACTTACACTTGCTATACCCATTTGCTTTTTCCTGTTCCAGTAGGGAGAAAATCTCATTACAGCACTGATCATTAAGAGAGTAAACAATGAGGAGCAACCGTAGTGGAGAGATGTGAAGCTAACTATCCAACATTTACTGAATGCCAGTTTATGGGTTTGATGCTGGCAAACCCATGTAATATACTGAGAAAACATTAGACACCACAGAGCAGTAAGATTCTCTATATTCAATTCACTTCTCTTAAATATTTTCTGATTATTGGAAAAAACCGCAAAACTAAAATGAAACATTCCTATCCTCTGTTTGCGACCTACAACATAAGACTAGGGAACATTATGGTATTAAGCTTGCCACAACTATATCTGAATTGCAAACCTTGAATTTTAAATTATTCTTCATGTTTGAAATAGACTTAAGTCACAATTCTCACAATGCAATTGAAAAATCACATGAAAATAGATGAAACATCAGGACTTATGTGGTTAGGAAAATGGGACTAGTGAGTTAAGACAAGAAATAACTACTTAATATAAGCAGAGAGGAACACAGACATAAGAAAGCAAACTCTAGGCCCTGGCTGGCAGCACACTGGATAAGGCACCGGCCTGCGAACCCAAAGGTCCAGGATCGATTCCCCAGCCAGGGCACATAACCAGGTTGCAAACCAGGTCTCCAGTCAGGTCTGTGGCTGGAGGCAGGTGAAAAGCTACCACACATTGATGTCTCTCTCCCTCTCTGTCTCTCTCTCTAAAAATAATTAAATAAAATCTTTTAAAAAAAGCAAACTCTAGGAAAAACAAAACTGTTCTTGCTCTATTTTACTTAAAGACAATATCTGGTTCCTACAGAATAATTATCATATACAACAAAAGGCCACCATTAAACTAATAAACATGTCCTAAAATATTCAGTATAATTTATAGATTTTTAAAAGTCAAATTCTTGGTTTCATTTTTGTTACAGAAGAAAATAAAGCCTAGTATAATTCACTGAATCACAAAAATGAAGTTTTAATAAATTTAAAAATAAAATATATTTCTAAAGATAGTAAACACAATCTATAAGGAGGGCTGTTAGAACAGTGAACAATGTTTAAGAAGGAAGGATACAATGTCAAACAAGAGTCAGGCATCTCCCAAGAAATTCTGTTGAAAACAGTAGACAGGCCCTGCCAGGCTGGTGGCTCAGTGGATAAGGCACCTGCCTGCAAACCCAAAGGTCGCTGGTTCGATTCCCCAGCCAGGGCACATAACCAGGTTGCAAGCCAGGTCTCTAGCCAGGTCCGTAGCTGGAGGCAGGTGAAAGGTAACCATACCCTCTCTCTTTCCCTCTGCCTCATTCCCTACCCCTCTCTAAAAATAATAAATAAAATACTAAAAAAAAAGGAAAAGAAAAGAAAAAAGAAAGAAAGAAAACAGTAGACAGAGCATTAATGGCTATTAAGGTTGTGGCTATTGAATAATTTAAAGTCAGGTAGCCTACACTGAGATGCTCCATGAGTATATAATCCGCACAAGAATCTGAAGAGTTAGCATTAAAAAAAGGTAAAAATATCCATTAGTATTTTAAAATACTGATTTTATATTAAAATGGTATTTTAGCTATGTTGAGCTTCAACATTATTGAAATTAACTTTAATTTTTACTTCTGTAATGTGACTAAAAGCAAAATTTTACACTATATTTCTGCTAGATAGTACTGGTCTTAGAAAGCTAAAGTCCAGAATGCCTAGCATGCTCCCCTAAACACTAATGACCTCTTAAAGTTGTTTCTTTCAGTTCAACAGGTTAATCTCCTGTAGGAATGATATAATAGTTTACACACTAACATCCAGTTAAATGGTACCCAAAAAAGCTTACATGTTTACGGAATCACATGCAGATATAAATAAAAAACTTTGACAGATAAGTTTCCATCTGCAAACTAAGATATTAAACAAGAACAGTTTTTCACTTGTCAAACTCCTAGGTATTAGCCCTGGCTGGTGGCACGGTGGATAAGGCGCCAACCTGCGAACCCAAAGGTCGCTGGCTTGATTCCCCAGTCAGGGCACATAATGAGATTGTAAGCCAGGTCTCCAGCCAGGTCCAAGGCTGGAGGTAGGTGAAAGGCAATCATACATTGATGTCTCTCTCCCCCTCTTTCTCTCTGAAAATAATAAATAAAACCTATTAAAAAAAATTAAAAACAAAAACAAAAAAAAACTCCTGAGTATTTAAAAGTTCCCAAGCTCCTACACAAAGACTATTCTATAATTATAATATATGTAACAAGAAGTTGACTTAAAATTGTCTAAATGATAAGTAACAATCCACTTCAGTGAATTTATCTCTGAAAGTACAAAAAACAAACAAACAAGAAAAAAACAAAAAGGTAAATGTCAGTCTGGAATTAAGACAGCTCACCAAGCCCTGGTTGGTGGCACAAGTGCATAAGGCACCGGCCTGCGAAACCAAAGGTCGCTGGTTCAATTCCCCAGCCAGGGCACGTAACCAGGTTGCAAGCCAGGTCTCCAACCAGGTTACCTGGTTGGCAGGAAAAAGGCAACCATATACTAACGTCTCCCTTGCTCTCTGCCTTCCTCTCTCTCTAAAAATGATAGACAAAATCTTAAACAAACAAACAAACCAAAAACAGCTCACCAGCAGGCTCACTCTCGTGAACATACTTCTGTGGCTGACATCACCCTGTTTCTGCCTTGATAGCCAATATAAACCATGCCCAAGGCAAACTTATTTCTGTCCTTCTGCCTACCCAACCTAAAACCACCTCCACGCAAAAAAACCTATAGAGTACCAGCAAATTGCTTTGTTCATTAAGACCGTGCCTGACCGGCACACACATCTCCAATAAACTAATTTTCAGTTTAGAAAAACACCTCCCCAGCTTTACTGCAATACAATTGACAGTACCACTGTATAGTTTTGGTGTTTCAGTTTTTTGAGTAGTGGTTTCTGGGTTTGACAATTTTTCCTAAGTTCTAACTCCACCCCATCTTTTATCCCTCAGTTTGCTCATGCATTTTAACGAAATCAACTTTACTTTTACATGCTCATCCTGCCAAGATTGCAGAAGGGCTTTATACTACACTCCCCTGAACCTGGGTAATTACACACTTACCCATTTTTTAATCCTCACCATTGGACACGCTTACTGATTTCAGAGAGAGGGGGAGGAGGCAGGAGAAAGGAGACCAACATCCACTGGCTGCCCCGCATACATGCCCTGGCTGGGGACCTGCAAGCCCAGGCCTGTGCCCTGACCAGGGACTGAACTTTCCATTTACGGGACTCCGCTCCAACCAAGTCCCACCAGCCAGCGGATCTCAGCTTATTTTTTGAGAAATAACTTTCCTTTGCATTGTCTCTGTAGGTAGTGAGACTGGTCACGACAACGAAGGTTTGTTGGCAGTGTAAGATTTCTGAAACTAAAAAACTAAAACGTAAACCAATTATTGAATGTACTGGAGGAAAGGTTATCAGGCTTATGTTTCTCCTGTAGCATTGTGTCCTAAAAAATAAATTCAGTCTCTGGAAATTCCAGCTCATTCTGCATAAGTGTTTTAGTTGTTCCCAGGAACTTCAAATTGCCCAAATAGACAAAATAAAGCGTATACCAGCATTAAACTAAATCCTAAGAAGGAACGAGGGTGAAGAGCAGGTTACCTGCTAATGTTGCTGCTGCAGCCAATCCTGCTGCAGTGTACGGATCGGTCCCCGGAGGAGCGGCACTAATAATGTACGGATTTGGCACAAATGCAGCTGGAGCAAGGCCTGCTGAGAATACACCAGCTGTATTTAAAAAGGGGAGAAATGACAAATGAAAAGGTAAAGTAGGATTTTCTTCATTAGGTAAAAACATTTTTACTCTGAATTTGAGGAGGAGAATGTCTATGTAACAGTTTAAATTCTTAGTGATCTTGGGTGTGTAACCACCTGACCATAAGGTCCTTCATTACCAGCACATAAGAGGCACGTAATAAATGTGTAGAGCTAGAACTAATATTGTTCTGTAGCAGTTTTTTCATTAAATTTTTAATAAGCCAGGGGTTTGACAGCAAGGAAGACAGATACGATCTGCTCTGACAAATTTATCTAGTGAGAAAAATAAGCAAAAAACGAGCAATTAGAATATAGTATTATGGTACAAGCAGAGAGGAGGGGCATCTAACAGGGTTTGGAAGGTGCACATGGGATGGAGTGAGGTTGTAGTGTATAAAATAAAACTGGAGCTACAATAAGAATAAAGATCAATAAAAAAACTTCCTGGATTTTACCCTGAAAGTAATACTAAAACTATTAAGCTTTAATCAGAAGAGCAAATTTAAGCCCAGTTCTGAGAATAGTATGCTAGTAAGGGTTCAGTAAAGGATTAAGATTTGTAAAATATTCATTTGCAATACTTAGTACAGAGAAGAAATTACTGGTACTGAGGAATCACTGTGCAGACCTTTTACCATAAGCTACTAAAATACTGCTCTGAAAATGTGGTCCTCGAGTTGCCTCTTCTGGAAAATAACTCAAGAGGTAGAAGGTAAAGAAATAATGAAAAAGAACATGTCTAAAGTTAAAGGAATTAAAAAGATGCAAGTTTAAAAGATATTTAAGGGTAGGGTATGGGTATAAAAGCAGATAGACATAACTTTAAAAAGCGTTCAAAACTAGCATATATCTTAAAGATTCAGAAATTTAACTGTAACCGTATTAAAGTGGCTTTCAAGTATTTTGACCATAATGAATATTATTCATATTAACCTAATGTCCATATACACACGTACTTACCACAATAAAAAATATATTTCTCCTTAAAAAGTTCCAATGCACTACATTTTCTATTTAATTATCCTCTTTATTAATGCCTGGAATTTATTTAATTTTATAAAATACTGGCCACAACCCAAAACACTAATTTCATGATCAGGCACAACATGGCTATTTCAAAAATCTGCTTTTAATAAAGGAAATAAGACTTAAACAGAGGGTTAATAAAATCTTTGTTTTTTACACTCCTAAAATATGCCCTAGGTAAAAGGTCTCAAGATCTTCCTCTGGTTTCTCTCTCATGAATTATCTTTATCACAATAACAAATGACATGTTAGTATTCATGTTCTACTAATACTACTACAAAATATAAAATACAACATATAATTTTTAAAAAATCTAATTTGATTAAAAAAGATTGCTTAAAAATCCTCAATACTATTGGAGTATATGAACTGAAAAAGCCAAAGTCCTTATAGAACTTCCACTGAGAGCTGGTCTATACACTTCTAAAATTTTTTTTAAATTTTAGAAATGATTTTAATATAGCTCTCTCCATATGTACATTATAAAGCAGATATGAAGGTTTCAAATATTTGAAAAACAAGGGATTAGTTTGACCTAATGCATATTGAAACTTCTGCCAAAAAAAATGGAGAAACACGTATTTTTAGCTCACAGATTCACGTAAAAGTATTTACAAGTCAGACACCAGATAACATGCTGTGTATACACATATACAGATTTGTTTTTTCACATGCATATATATATGTGTGTGTGTGTGTGTATCTGAGTATACATATAAATATATACCCTTCTAAAATTTTAAATGCCTATACATACTCTTTCATGCATTTTATATTCTAGGCTATCAGGGCCCTTTATGCTTTTTCACTTGGCAACTAACCATAGTTTTCTACCTTAAAAGATACCTATCTAGTTCATTCTTTCTAATGGTCACATAGTACGTTTCCTACTGTACATAAAGAACATAATCAGTCTAGTACAGGTCTACATATTCTGATGGTTCACAATTTACTACCAAAAATGATGCTGCTGTTCTTTTAGTATACAGGCCCCTGCGCTATCACCACATCCTTATGAAAATTCACCTAAATGGGCAAATACATGTAAGTTCTTGAGTCACATTTCCAAATTACCCTCCAGAAAAGCTGCACCAATTTACATTCCTGTCAAGAGTATGAGAGTCTATTCACACTCTCGCCAAAATAAAAATTACCAAACTTTTAAACAGCTATCAGTCAAAAAAGGTAAAACAAAGTCTTAGGCAAGAATGATTCAATTAGAAAAGTCATAAAATTTAATATATACTAATTCAGAGGTTTCATAGTTACCAATTTGAAGGTATAATAAAAAAAATACAAGGTTATTTAAATGATAGCAAAAGATAATTTGGAAGGGGTAGGTAGAATGGGAGATATGTAACAACTTACCAAGAAATACATTTGAAAAATTTTAGCCCTGGCTGGTGTGGCTCAGTGGATTGAGCACCAGCCTGCAAACCCAAGGATCACTGGTTCAATCCCTAGTCAGGGCACAGACCCAGGTTGCAAGCCAGGTCTCCAGCCATGTCTATAGTTGAAGGAACATGGTAGGCAACCATACATCAATGTTTCTCTACCTCTCCCTCCCTTCCCCCCTCTCTAAAAAATACTGAATAAAATCTTTTTTTTTTTAAAAAAGAAAAATTTTAGAGCACCCAAACACGAAAACAGATCTGTACAAACATAAATGTACACGTCCTGAACAAGTCTATTTAATGTCATAAAGATGCTGATTTTTCCCTCAGTTAATTTATAATTAATTGTAACCTGAGCCTAAATTATGTGGCTCAGTGGATTGGACATCAATCTTCAAACCAAAAGGTTGCCAGTCTGATTCCTGGTCAGGGCACCTGCCTGGGCTGCAGGCCAGAGACAACCTAATGTTTCTCTCACACTCTGATGTTTTGCCCCTTCTTTTTCTCCCTCCCTTCCCTTCCCTTCCCTCTAAAACTAAATTAAAAAAAAAATTTTTAAAGATTTTACTTCATTATTTTTAGAAAGAGGGGAAGGGAGAGAGGCAGAGAGGGAGAGAGACATCAATGTATGGTTGCTTCTGCTTTTCACCTGCCTCCAGCCACAGATCTGACTGGAGACCTGGCTTGCAACCTGGTTATGTGCCCTGGTTGGGGAATCGAACCTGCGACCTTTGGGTTCGCAGGCCAGCACCTTACCCACTATGCTACCAGCCAGGGCTTAAATAAATAAAATCTTAAAAAGCAAAAATAAAACTTTATCCTGACCTTCTAGAAGTAAAATAAGTGAATTATAAAGTTCCTAAGCAAGAACAGAAAATTTTAAATTCCAAAGGATAACAGAAGTAATGGTTGTACCAGCCTACCATATATTAAAATGTACCATAAGGTCTAAGAAATAAAAAATGTTGAACTGGCCCAATAAACAGACAAGAATTAGTACATTTCTAAGAAAGAAAGGGAAGGACCAAGTACAGGGATAAGGGAGGTTGGAGGACAAGGGAAAAGAAACTAGCCTAGCATGCATGCTGCTAATAGAAATCATGTAGAAATCTGTGGTTATCTTTGATTAAAACAAAAAGTAAAATTTGGGACCTAGGAAGCCTCTTGGAGAACAATACAAAGTTAAGGAAGGAAACCAATTTGGCACCCCCCCTTCCAGAGATTCTGATGTCAACAGTATCCACAACTTTTCCAACCAGAAAATAAATCAAGTTTAGCCAAAATGAGAAAAGCATAAAAATGGTTACAAGAATCTACACCTGTGCTACAATGATGTAAAACTCTACAAGCCCATTTATCAATGTCATATTCCTGGTTTTGTTACTGCACTATAATTACGTAAGGTGTGGCTAGAGAACTTTTGTACTCGCTTTGCAACTTAAAAATCCCAACAGGGACAACATATACTTGAACCCTAGCAGTTAACAAATGTGTCATTTTAATATTCACATTAAAGACTAAAGGTCAAAGACCTTAATGGAAAAAATATTTTTAAACACTTTGAGATTTTTATTTTCAAACCATTAAAAAAATAAACACCCTGACTTAATAATGGACATAATTACATTTGAATTTCACTGAGCTATAGATTTTCATTTAACCAAAGATACAAATAATAATGAGCAACAATTCCCCCCTCCTCAGATTTACTCCTACCATGTAATCTATTCATCTCAGATCTGAGCGAGATGTTTCAGGGAGCAATGAAGTAACCCACTTCATAGGAGAATGAAATGCCTAAACACTTTAGCACAGAGCTGCCGACAGTGTTGCAGAGCCGTGGCCTGTGAAGACTCACCTATGTGCGGCTGCTGAGCCGTGGCTAACGCGTACTGCTGCTGAGCTGCACTTAACTGCTGTACGGCCAGCGCGTTCGTCCTTTGAAAGAGCTGCCAGGGGGAACATGGGATACAAAGATCAGTCTCGATGCATTACACTTCTACTTAGAAAACTGGAAATAAGAGTATTTTAAACACTTATTTGAATCCCTGTCTCAACTATAAGGACATTTTACTCAATGACACATGAAGTGTTCAAGAACACTCCGTTGATGCCTTGCGGCACCTCTGGCTACAGCAGTGGGGTGAAAAGGAGCCTCCTGAAAGGAGGGCAGCTTTACCTGCTGCTGGGAACTGTAGTCAAAAAGGCCTACAGTAGCTCCTGCAGAGTCCATTGGTACCTGATTACCAGGGTAGTCAAACTGTAGGGAATCCAGACCAACTTGTTCCATGGCATCCAGATTCTGAGTTTCAGGATTTGAAAATTCTTCAACAAGTGGTTTACTAACTGTGGGATTAGGAAGAGGCCCCAATCCTTCTGAGGGATTAGTATTGGGACCCAGGCGCTCAACTACTTCAGTTGGAGAGGCTTGACGACTTCCAGGAGTACGACTGCATCAAGAAAACAGAAAGGCGTTATGAATTTAAGTTACAAGCCAAGTCAAAAGTTGAAATGGGAAAAATAGGAAAATCAGAAAAAAACAAATGCTTGTAAAATAGGGCAAATTCAACATCCCAGGCCACCAACCATTTCGCTTTATATTTTTTCTGTCTAATCTAAATTCTTCTCAAGAATTGACATGGTTTCGTTTTTAAAAATTATTAGTGAATATGCTCCCCAATTTGAACAGCATGAAGATAAGAGATCAATTTTACAGATCAGAAAACTAGCCAATACCACAAACATTTTTTCTCAACTCATAGACTCTAAGTGACAAATACAGGAAAGCTCAACACTGAAACCCACCCACCATACTACTGTCCTGCCCACCAGCGGCACATAATTTTGCCCTAATACCCTGCCTGCATCACAGTATTTTGGAAGCAAACTGGCCACAAAGGATCACTATGGCCTTCCTGACTTAGGGTGCAGAATGTAAAACACAACAGAAAAAGGGAGCTAACCTAAGACAAGAGGCTGACTCCTGACTCTGAATATGGCTTTGAGCACATCATTGCATATTATGGGCTTTAGTTTCCTTACTGAAGAGACTATAAAGAGATGACCTTGTGGTTCCAAGTTAACAGGTACAACAACAAAATTAACTATTTTGTAAAAACCCCATATATGATGATAGTTCTCCAATTTGGAAGCACCTTTACAATATGAAATTGTTCCAGTTTAATGGATAAGGTGCTGGTCTGTGAACCCAAATGTTCCTGGTTCGATTCCCAGCCAGGGCACATAACCAGGTTGCAAGCCAGGTCTGTAGCTGGAGGCAGGTTAGAAAGGCAACATAGATGTCTCTCTCCCAAAATAATAAAATCTAAAAAAAAAAAGGCCCTCTTCACAAAGATGGCGCCGAAAGCGAAGAAAGAAGCCCCTGCCCCTCCCAAAGCTGAAGCTAAGGGAAAGGCTTTGAAGGCAAAGAAAGCGGAGCTAAAAGGCGTCCAGAACCACAAAAAAAAGATCTGTACGTCACCCACCTTGCGGAGGCCTAAGACACTGCGGCTCCGGAGGCAGCCTGAATATCCCTGGAAGAGCGCCCCCTGGAGAAACAAGCTTGACCACTATGCTATCAAGTTCCCCCTGACCACTGAGTCGGCCATGAAGATAGACAGAGGACAATACACGTGTGTTCATTGTGGAGGTCAAGGCCAACAGGCACCAGATCAAGCAGGCTGTGAAGAAGCTCTGTGACATTGATGTTGCCAAGGTCAACACCCTGATCAGGCCTGATGGAGAGAAGGCATACGTTCGACTGGCTCTAGACTAGGATGCTTTGGATGTTGCCAACACAACTGGGATCATCTAAACAGAGTCCAGCTGGCTAATTCTAAATATAAAAATTTTATACTGTAATAATAAATAAATGAATAAATAAATAAATAGTATTTTTCTACAGACTAGCCTCGCCTTCCCAAAATATTAATTACCACAGGACTAAATTTTAAACAATGACTCCTTTTTTAAATCAAAATCCCTCATGGTCTAAACTTCATTTTTACCTTACTTCTTCTAGATATAATCAATCCTCATTTATAGTCTGTTTTCTTCTACACAAATCATTTATGTAAGCTCCTCACCTCACACAAGTAGTTGTATTTTGAGGAACCATGAGTTCCCAGTTATGTTCATATGTAAGTGCACTGATAAATGGCAGTAACTATTTTCCCTGGCTTTCAATACCACTTGTTATACCTATGTAACTAACCCCACCTTCAGGTATGTTATATTGGGATAAACTTGCTAACACATGCAGAACATTTTACAAAGCAATTTTGGGATTATATGAATTATTTCCCATAATTAGGTGAACTTACACATTTTATTTAAATATCAACTATTGTTTACATATTAAAAGAAATTTCAAACTCCCTTTCCCTTTAACTATACCTAAATTTTCATGCGACTATTCCAAAGGTTTGTTTATCATTCAGAGTACATGGGAGGAAAATCAAACTGAAAGATTGTTTCTTAAAATCAGCCATTACTGGCCTGGGAACCCAAAGGTCACAAGTTCAATTCCCAGCCAGGGCACATAACCAGGTTGCAAGCCAGGTCTGTAGCTGGAGGCAGGTGAAAGGCAACCAACCATATACTGATGTCTCGCTCCTTCTCTGCATCTCTCCCTTCCCTTCTCTCTAAAAATAATACATCAAATCTTAAAAAAAAAATCAGCCAATTAAAGAACAAGAAAAAAAAGATAACGGCCTACTACAGATCTTTCATTCATTTTGGTTCTACCATAATGTATAGATTGATGACTGATCAGTTAATGTACATATTAACAAAATGCAGTATCGTGACCATATGACCACTCCACATGTGAAGTACAATACTGTGTCAGAAATAATCCATAAATGATTTAAATACCTACTCCAAATTTAACAGAATAAAACTGAAAAGCTAAGTCAAGTTCATATTAATATGAAAAAATAAAGTCACTGTGCCAGTGGTGCTCTTTTCTTGCCATAGTTAATGGTGTATCAACACTTCAATTATAAACGAATACTCTGAAGGGTTTATAATTAACAGTTTTAAATGCATCCCTTGACCAAAACTTAGATTAGGTAACAGCAGATGGGTAAAATCAAGATAAGATTCTAAAACAAATTGACTAGCAATTATTTTATTTCTTGTCAAAAGAGGTTTAGTGGGTTTGGGTGCTGTTTTGCACTTAGAACATAAATAACACTTTTTCAGAGCCACTGTTACTCTGCTTTTGATAATTCAAGGACATGAATGTAAAAGCGTACCACTTCTCATGACCTACATTAACTGAGATACCACGATTCACAAAATCTCTAAGAAATGGCTCATTTTCAGATACAGGCCCCAAAGCCCAAAGTGCCTGACTACTGAAGTACAGGAAACTGGATTGAAGAAACAACTCTGTAATATTTAGACAAAGGTGCAGTGCTCAATCTAAGACCAAAGGCTAGAAGAAAATACTTAACTACCATAAGCTACAACTTACAGAGTTCTGAAGTTAAAGCTAACTTTTTTGAGTGTCTAGTATGTTCCCCAGCTCCCAATTGCAGGAATGTTACCTATTAGCTCAAACTCACATGAAGGTCACAAATCCAAAGAGCTAACTGATCATGCTTCCTTATTTCCAAGGTGAAGAGTTCAATGGGGGGATAGGAAACACCATACAGCGACGGAAAGTTGCTGAGGAGCAACCGCAAGAAGTCTTCCAGGAAAAATCTCCAATTAACCCTAAAACTCACTATATTTTAGCACAGAGAGAAAGTTAAAACTGAGACCACCACATTAGCAGGAAGTACAGCAGCTTCTAACTACTCCTTCAATGGGATGCATTATTTGAGAGAATATTTTGAAGAATGTTTTGAAAACAATGGCTCATAATCATTAAATAATATTTCATATAAAAAATTAAATCTTTCTCCAAATTAACACAAAGTACAAAGGGAAATAAAATAAACCAAAACTGAAAAAAAAAAAATCTACACCAGTCACATCAGCAAGTAGTAGTAATCCCTAAAGAGATACACTTTTCTCCTTCAAAAAGTTAAAATCTTACTTAAAATCTTTGCAATCGGCATCCATTCCATTTGGCAAACCTCTGCCATTTACTTTAGAATCATCATCATCTCCTTGTTTAAGATCTCTGTTTTGGTCCTCCTCAAATGGAGAAGCCTTGCCTTTCTGATCGCCTTTCTCAGGTCCATCTGTTTCAGCATCTCTAGTGCCCTGAGGAAAAAGAATCTGTTTGATTCTGAATATGTAATAGAGCACACAAAAAAAGATGACCTGCAACTACACTATGGTGCATGTAAACAATTAAAACATTGAGTCTTACTCTGATTTTGAAGTCAACCAATTTATCAAAGGCCAAGAAATTAAGTACAAACCAGTGATTTTTAACAGAAGGGCTAAGGCAACCTTAACTATATAGCAGTGCTAGAGAAGCAGTAACACCACAAACTAGATCAAAATTCTACTTAATGCATAGGTGTTTTGTTTATAGTTACTTTCAGGTTAAGCACTATGACAAATTAGCAATTTTAATCTTGAAAATTATGCACCGTTAACTAATAGTTTATTTTTGTAATACGGCTGAGGGAATAATACTCCCACTGTTCCATGTATTTTAAGATATGGCCAAGAGCAGATGACAAGAGCACTATTGGCCACACAATTTCTTTCAGCTCTAGGAAGGGCCAGAAAAATAAACTGCCTGAAAGACTTCCAAATAACCACATAGCAATTACTTTCTTTATTCAAAATACTTACAAAGGTTCCCTTCCTAAATCGAGAATCCAATTTATCAGCAGGAGAAGAACTTAGCACATATTCTACCATGCTCACGCCAAGGCCTCCACTTTCTGATCGCGGAGACAGTATCGCGTTTACTTCACTGTTTCCATGAAAGCCCTGTCCAGATCTTCTCTGTACCATAATAGGCTGGGACATTGAATGGTCTGTTTGGGAGAAAGAATGTAATTACACATTTGTATTTTTAAACTAATCAAAATGTCACTTACTTAAATTGATATACCAAAGTAAGAAAAATAAGTATATTGCTTTATTTTGAATGTTACTATAATCTTTATAAAAAGCTCTTCGTTCTGTTTAGACCCACTGGCCTAGGCACATCTTGATAATCTGTAGATAAAGAGCTAATTGGTAAAGTTTTTGTTTTGTTTTTTAAAGTATGTCAACCAAAAGGTTAATGGAGAAACATTAATCAGAAGGCTCAGTTGCCCACAAACGTCTTACTAAAAAATTAAAGTTCTTTAGCCCTGGTCAGTTGGTTTGAGCATTGTCCTGTACACCAAAAGTTTGAGGGTGTGATGCCTGGTCAGGGCACACACTCTAAGTTGAAGTTCCATCCCAAGTCAGGATGCATACAGGAGGCAACCTTCTGCTGTCTCTCTCTCATATTTGTTTCTCTCTCAAGATCAACAAAACATGTCTTCGTATGAAGGTTAAAAAAATTAAGCTTCTTCAAACTGATGATTGCCAGATGGGAGGGAGGGGTAACGAAATGGGTGGAGGAGGACAGCGTAGTCATGGGAATGTAAAATACAGCACAGGAACACAGTAAGTGCATATGGTGTCAGATGGGTACTAGGCTTATTGCAGTGATCATTTTGTAAGTTACATACATGTCTAATTATTGTTGTATACCTGAATAATATAATATTGTATGCCAACTCAACTGAAAAATAAGTTCTTTTGGTGATTCATAACATTTCAAAATAAAAACCTTGAGAGGTCTATTCCAGAATAAAGATAACGCCTCCTAAATTGGCAGAGGTGCTTCTCAAGCTCACAGTCATGTGCTGGACAGACACAGAACACATGGTTGTACTGCCATAAGCACAAATACTGAAGTTTGAAAAAACTAGTAATAACACAGCGTTTCCTATTCTTGGTGTAAAAAACTCAGTATCACCTAAAGAATACTGCAAAATAGCCCTTCTACTGTAGTTTAAAAGTCTTCCATTTATTTTCATTCAGCATAAAATTATTCATCTGGTACAAATACCTTTTGTACATATTTCTGTGACAAAAGAAAAACAGTAAGGTCTGAGGGTAAATGGAATACAAATAGAATGAAACATTTGAAGCAGCATTCATACAGATTTGCCAAAAAGAAAACACTTTTTTTAAATGAATCAAAAGGGTGTCAGGTCCCTTGACTTCTTTGTGAACATGCCCAGTATCCAGCATCAGGCCTAGTCCTCAAAGGGCTAAACTATCTCACAGAGGTTCTCTGCCTCCATTTCATCAACTATAGGAATTTAAAACTGATTGCTGCTTTTATTAAACCATAGTCAAACATTCCTATTTCAATACCTTTATCCATGAGATTGATTCCATTTTTTTATTGCTCATTCACCCATTTATTCACCCAGTTTAAATATTAATTTGCTGTCTCTTAAATGTGAGAACATACAAGACAGTCCCTGCCCTCAAAGACGATATTAATAGAAGGCAATCACAGGAAAGTAGATGTGCTTCAATAAAAACAATCCAGTGTATTATAAGAATAAAACAGCCCTGGCCAGTGTGGCGCCGTTGGCAGGAGTGTCCTCCCATCAACAGTAAGGTCATGGGTTAGACTTTTGGTCAGGACACATGCTTAGCCGGCCAGGTCATCTGGTTGGGGGGTGTACTTGGAGGCTACCGATCCATGTTTCTCTCTTGCATCGATGTTTCTCTCTCTCCCTATCACATCAATAAGCATATCCTCAGATGAACATATTTGGGCAGGGGGCTGGGGTGGGGAGCAGAACAAAGGGATATCCTTCCCAATCTTAGAGTGAATCCCAAAGTGAAGGGCAAGAGTTAAGCGGGGGGGAATAACTGGTGAAGTTGAGGGCAGAATGAGCATTTTGGTTAAGAGAAATAAGTATGTTCAAAGACCTGGAGGTGCCAAAACAAAATGAAATTTAACAATCTCAAGTAGTTCAGTTCAGCTGAGAAGAAAATATGTATATGAAAGTCTCCTGTACTCATGGAAAGAATTTTTTAGAACAACAATTCCCTTTAAACAGGAATGTGTTCTTCATATTTGTACATGCTTGGCATTCAGTAACAGTGACTAAAATAATTCCATTCACTTCTTATGTCTCCTAGTAAAAATATTCATCTTCAAAATTTTATCCATACAACAACAAAAAAAGTTAAATTGAGAGAGGGAGTGGTACAAGGAATTGACTAAAATTATAAATTTGACATTAAAAAGAAATATTGGGAACATAGCTTATGCTTGAGATGTTTTGTTTTCAAATGATTTTAGAAATACTTGGTCTAGTAAATAATCATTCAACCCCCAAAGCAAATTTTCAAGGATGTGACTTTCAGCAAAGTATAAGTGCCTTTTGTGGGGGGAAAATGTATCCTAGTTCAAATAACCAAAAAACTTAAGAGTGTAATCTAACATACAATGATCAAAATCCAAACAAATTCCTTGAGGGCAAGGATCCTACCTTATTTATTTCTGTTTCAGAATACATTACCATATTGGTTGACTAAAAATTCCCATGATGCTAAGAAAACTTTAATTTAAATTAGTAGTTACTAAAACGTTCAATCCATTTCAATTTTAAACATAAAAAGTATTAATTGCTAGAGAACAGACTGGTGGTTGCCAGTGAGAAGGGTTTGGGAGCTGCATGAAAGGTGGAGGATTGAAGAACTACGAACCTGTAATCACAAAATGGTCCTAGAATGTAGAGTGCAGACAGGGAATGCAGTCAATAATGCTGTAATAATCATGTACAGTGCCAGGTGGGTTCTTGAAATATGTGGGGTAATTTTTTAAAGTACATGACTGTCTAGCCACAATGCTATATACCTGAAGCTAAAAATAAAACAACAGAGACCCTGGTGGGTGTGGCTCTGCTGGGTGGAGTGTCCTAGTCAGGACACAAGCCCAGGTTGTGGGTTTATCCTGCCTGACATGTACCAGGGGCAACTAATTCATATTTCTCTCTTTCACTGATGTTTCTCTCCCTCTCTCCCCCTCTCTCTAAAAATTAGTAAGCCTGTCCTCAGATAAGGTTTAAAGAGAAAAAAGAAAGATGATTAATGCCTAAATTTTGTTAGTATTTCCTAACATTTGGGCAATAATTTTAGTTTCATTTAAAAGTACAAAGGACAGTAAAATCTTTTAATACATTTTAATGATTGGAGAATAAGGAACTACCTGGTCACTTATGCTCACATTATGTACATGGTTAACTTGATAATTATCACCCATAAACTTGTTTTTATGTTAATTCTGTCATTTTGTATAGCTTTAACAAGCTGCAAAACTCAGTTATAAAAAAAAGA
The DNA here is from genome assembly GCA_004026585.1 of Noctilio leporinus. Taxonomy (NCBI): domain Eukaryota; kingdom Metazoa; phylum Chordata; class Mammalia; order Chiroptera; family Noctilionidae; genus Noctilio; species Noctilio leporinus. The sequence goes on from PVIW01000596.1 coordinate 176,417, forward strand.
AAAGTTTTTGGTAAAATACATGTTGATAGTTTCATGTGTATACCTCAAATTTACTAATCAGAAACATTAACAATATAATCAGTACTATTTTAAGACTAATCATACTCTTGAACTTATCAATATATACTGTCACTCCTGTGAATTACACTCCTTACATACCAGTTCCCTTTTCTTAAAGGTTTCTTTCTTTCTTTTTTTTCAATGTATGGTTGCTTTTGACCTGCCTCCAGCCACAGACCTAACTGGAGACCTGGTTTGCAACCTGGTTATGTGCCCTGGCTGGGGAATCAAACCTGCAACCTTTGGGTTCACAGGCCGGTGCCTTATCCACTGTGCTACCAGCCAGGGCTTAAAGGTTTCTTATATCTAAGTCTCTTTCTACTACTTATGGATATCAAAATATTCAAATCCTGCTCCCTTTCTGGGATTCTACCCTGATGAGGAAGTTTACTTCCTTTCTAGATGAGGCTAATGTTTAATAAAACTAGACTGAAGCCCTAGCTGGTGGCACAGTGGATAAGGTGCCAGCATGCAAACCCAAAGGTCACTTATTTGATTTCCAGCCAGGGCACAAAACCAGGTTGCAAACCAGGTCTCTAGCCAGCTCTGTAGCTGGAGGCAGGTGAAAGGCAACCATACATTGATATTTCTCTCCATCTCTCCAAAAATAAGAAAATCTTTAAAAGATTAAAAATAAATAAATAAAACTAGATAGAATTACAATTAGATAAATCAATCACTGTTCTAATACAACCGAAAGTTTCTATAGTTAATGCGTCGTTTACTTTAATGGAAATTCAGAATTTTATATTCAGAGTTTTCACTGCAAATAAAAACTTATACGACCTTACTGTGACAAGTACTTCTAATCAATTAAGTGGATTATTAAGGGTCAATTTATGTATGAAAGTGCACATTATAATGCTTAATGAAGTCTTCAACACAGACATCACAATTTTCCAAATACTGTCTGACAGTAGGCAGGATTTTTGAAAAACTCAAATAAACCCATAATTCTCACACATACACCGAAAACTTACGAGAAGTTCCCCATGCAGTCTCTCTCCATTCATCATCTCCAAGAAATATGCCTTTTTGTCCATCTTTTGTTGAATCATCAGGTTCCCAAAACTTTTTGGTAGGCAGAAGCTATTTGGGAGGAGAAATATATTACATTTAAAATTCATTTTAATTTCAAAAAACTAATATATAGAAGAAAAACAATTTATCATCAATATGTGCAAGTTAGTTTTAATGCTAATGAAAATTGAGAATAACCTATTACCTAATTTGTCTCAATAGGAAAATAATTTCCTACTTACTGGCTGTAATAATTCTAGATCTAAACATGAAATCAAAGTCAACATCTGATTTTTCCTGATTTTCAACATTTAAAAAATACATATTGGTTGAATACATGTGATTTCCCTCAAAAATTTTTCAGAAGACTGAATTTCTAACTTACTACAGATAATACAATAAAAATATCTATACAATAATAAAAATTTTCCGTTACTTCCAAATACTGCCCTTAGACCACCTCCTATCTTAAAGCTTCCTTGATGGAAAACACACTTTCATTCTTAACTTCACTTAATCAATGGAAGTGAACTTCACTACTCTTCCTAGGTCCTGAATACTGGTAGTCTATCAATTCCCAACCAGGTAACTACAGATAGTGGAAGACACACATAGAAAAGATCTTCAAATACTTTTGAGATAACAACCTCAAAGCTCTATGTTCTATATATTCTACACTGCAACATACATAGCACATAAAAGTTGTGCTGGGACAACCACTCCTGATTACTCAAATGTACATTCTTTAACTCCTAATGACACTTTAATATTCGTCTAGGTCTTTCCTCTTCACCTTCCCTGACAATCAGGAGGTGGAAACTGGTTTTCTGAGATGTTCATCTGGCGTTTTAAATAAGCATTTGTCAGACTCCCATCCCTCTCAGCCTACTCTTTCAGCGCTCATAATTAAACTTGTATATATGTCTATTACTACACGTTAAATTATCTGTGTTTCCGTCCTTAAGGGCACAGATGGATATTTTATCTTCAGAGAATTCAGAAACATATAACTTATTAATAAACTAAACAGTAAAACGTGAATTGGGTCGAAGAGAGAAATAAAGACTGTGTGTGTTGGGGGTTCCAAGTATTCGGTGGAAGGTGAGGAAGACAAAGTAAATCACAAAGGCACAACTTGAAAAAAATGCCTAAAGTGTGTGGAACAGGGTGTAAGACAGAAGAATAGATGCAGAAGAGTTAAAGTCGATGCTGGTAAACAGGTCAGATTATTAGGAACTTGAAGACATGCTAAACAAATTGTGTATTACATTGCAGTGAAAGAGAATCAAGAGAGGTTGGCAAGAATGAAACTGTGTTTTAGAAAACAACTCAAGTTGTAAGTGATAAAAATAATGGCTACCCAAGAGGCAAGGAGATCAGTTAGGAGAATGACAACAACAGGGCAAAGACGACAAGAACGGAAATGGTACTGTCAGAAAGAACCAAGAAAACAGTAAAACAGATTTGAGAAACATCTGAGTCTATCAAATATGAATACCATCAAGGGAAGGGGTGTGATAAAAAGGATAAAACTTTAAAATCTGGGTAACAAGGTGAATGGTGGTATTATGAACAATAACAAAATATAAGCTGCTCTGAAGAATGGGAAAAAGTCAATTTGACTATGTTCCTAATCTACAAACCTTTTAAAGTTTTCACTTTTAAAGGAAACTAGCTCCTGCTAGTTTAAAAACAGTAGTTTTCCCATGTTCAGAACGTCCTGGGTTGCAAATAATATACATTTAAAATTCAGACATTTTTAAAAAAGATTTTATTATTTTTAGAGAAGGGCAGGGAGGGAGGAAGAAAGGGAGAGAAACATCAATATATGGTTGCTTTTCACCTGCCTTCAGCTACAGACCTGGCTTGCAACCTGGTTACGTGCCCTGGCTGGGAATCGAACCAGCAACCTTTGGGTTCACAGGCTGGTGCCTATCCACTGAGCCACTAACAAGGGCCTTAAAGTTCAGATATTTTAAACAATAATCTCTACCAAAAATCCCAGTAATATACAATCTGTTCCTTCAATTTTTCAAACTCACAGTAACAGTTTCATGTAAATATGGGAACAAAAAACAAAGCCAGTAATACAACACTAAAACACTGTACTTAATATATTTAAATATCTGGATCTTTATGCATAGTAAAACAGAAGTTAATCCCTTTAAAATACTGAAGAAGGCCCTGGCTGGTGGTTCAGGGGATTGGTACTGGCCTGTGAACCCAAAGGTCACTGGTTTGATTCCCCAGCCACCGCACATAACCAGGTCTCCAGCCAGGTCTGTCGCTGGAGGCAGGTGAAAGGCAACCATACAGCGATGTTTCTCTCCCTCTCTCCCTCTCCCTGCCCTTCTCTCTAAAAATAATGAATAAAATCTTTTTTAAAAGCCTGAAGAAAAAGACAACTGGTCAGAGAACAATGAAATGCTTTTATCCCATACTGCATGAAGAAAAATGTTACAGTAGCAGTAAGAAAAAAAAAAAAAAGAGGAATCAAAAAGTCCTATCAATTTTAATAGAGGCAGCTATCAGACACAGAGTGGTACTATAAAATCCACGTCTTGGGGTAGGGCTCCATGCAACGTGTCGGCCAACACAAGCTGCACAACCAGGGGAGCCTCCGTCAGCACCAACCCAGTGTGCACTGCCGCCGTTCGCTAAGCACTGTGCCATGAATACCTTAATTCCGCAAAAATCTCTAAGTTATCACACACAGGAAACAATTAGCAGTTAATTAAATGAATACTTCTAGCAAATGCCATTTACCAACATTTTAGAAATGGTTTTCTATGACCGTTTTGACACTGGTTTCAAATACGTTTAGAGGAATTACTAGTTGATGACCAAGAATAAGTTAAAAGGACTAACTATAGAGAAAGGCAACAGCTCAGGATAAAACAGTAAAATAAAGAAAAAAAAAAAGATGAAGCGGTACAATGGTTGGAACTGCAGTAAGAATAAATATTTGCCCTGGAGACTTTACAATAGTAGAAATGGGGAAGCACATTAGAGAAAACAAGTGTTAAGAGAGATCTTGAAGATCTGTAAAATACATTATCCCATGACATTTCGTATTAGTTCCCTAATTCACAAAGGCCCTAAAAATCAAGGTCTGGCAACTCCATTTTTTTGTCAGTCCACTCCTGTCCTTCCAACTCGGAAAGGATAGGTTGGACATGCAAATTTATTGCCTGGGCTCTGCCATTTTATCAGTCATTTTCCTCAAAGAGCATGTGTATCTTGTACAGCTCCATCTTCAAAGAATCAGTCTGTACCCTCGTACACTGCCTCAAGAGAAATACACTCCTGCTAGAGTCCGTATTATCAGGTGCATTTCAACTTCAGGTTTTCTATTACAATGTGTTATATACGATCAACAAACCGGCCAAATTAACATAGTCCTTAGTAATATAAGGATTTACATGCTGTATGTACACATTATGATTTTTTAAATTAAGGTGTTCATAAAATATCCATTCAAGGACAGTTTTGAGAAAGATTTGTTTTAAAATCCTCACCTAAGGATACACTCACTGATCTTAGCGAGTGGCAGAAAGAGTGAAAACCAACATCAACTGGTTGGGCTGCCTTTCACACATGCCCTGAATATGAACTGTGCCCTAACTAGGAATTGTAACTGTGACCTTTTGTAATTCGTGACCTTTCAGTTTAGGAGCTGATGCTCCAATGGACTGAGCCGTATAGGCCAGGGCAGAAGGGAGGTGTTATTAATAAGTATGCCATTAAAAAGATATGTATTGCCCTTGCTGGTGCGGCTCAGTGGATTGAGTGATGGCTTATGGACCAACAAGTTGCCAGTTTGATTCTGAGTCAGGGCACATGCCTGGGTTGTGGGCCAGGTCCCCAGCTGGGGGTGTGTGAGAGGCAACCTACCAACCAATGTTTCTCTTGCACATTAATATTTTCTCTTCTTCCTTTCCCCTCTCTCTAAAATAAGTAAATAAAATTTAAAAAGATATGAGCAAATTGGAATGTAACGAGACGATAATGGGAAGATTATAAAAGGCAGGCAGAGATTATTTTAATAACTAAGTGTATAGAGAACAAAAGATACAAAGTAATTCCCTAAAAGCCCAAAATGGTGCTTTCCAAACGTTAATCTTTTCTGTTAATAAAAGATCAATACTTCTGAATTTTTTTCAAATCATACTACTTCCTCAAACCTTCTCCATTCCTGAACCCCTAACGCCACCAGAAAACACTTCCAGTGGGAGGCAGGATTGCACACATATGCAGTCCAGGCACTTGTGAGTTCAAATTGCCATTTAAACGCTACTATATGGTCTTCAGCAAGGTAATTAACCACCTGAGCTTCAGTTTCTTTATTGGTAAAGAAAGAATAATAATAAAGCTACCATTAAAAAGGTTCTATGAGGTTAGAATGAAGTAACATAATTGCTTAGAACAGCATCTGGCTCACAGTAGATACAAATATTAAGTTCTTTTCACTACCAAAAGTGAATTAATACAGGGTGGGGAAAAGTTGATTTAGTTTTGAATACATGAAAGTTTATTTTTGTATTATTAATTATTGTACTATTTTCCATATAAACTGTAACCCTACTTTTTGCCCCACCCTGTACATAGCTAGTAAATGGTAGCATTAAGATTTGAAACCATCTGTTCAATGCTAAGGCCTACTGTCTTTACATTTACCACAAAAGATAGTTCTTTTCAATCATAGCGTAAGTCATCATGTTTCTGAAAATGTCCTGAAGTATGCCAGCACTACGTATAATGAGTAAAACAGTTTAAAATATTATCATGATATTCAGCCCAAATATGGCTATTCATGACAGAGGATAAAGTTTAAGGTCAAATTAAGAAATGGATTTATGCAGACAAAACTACACGCAGGTATTTAAGCCCTACTGGAAATAGTTGGTTTCCATGGTACTTACCTCTTAAAAGCTCAGATCAGAGCTAGAGCATTGAGCAAAATAGGTCACTCATACAAAATAACATTCTAATTACTATCATTAAAGAAATCAGTCTTACTGTAATATACCTCTACTGATAAGATTTGAGAGAAAACATAAATCTTTTTCCTCTTTTACCCAACATGTTTTCTACTTCACTACACTAGCTGGCATCTTGGTACATATATTTAAAAAAGAAAAAAAAATTTTTTTCTTTAAATATGATTGTTTTAGAAAACAAGAGGCAGCAATATTTGTAATACTAATATACAAAAATACTTCCATAATAAAACACATTAACTCAGTAATTTAAAATCTGGGTTCCCTAAAGAATTTCAAGTTGGAGCATCTTTCCCCTTATTTTAAAAAAAAAGGAACTTGGTATTTATATATACAGTGTGTGCATGTTTTATAAATATATATATCTGAATGAAAATAGATATGTGCCCCTGCAGTATAATTTGAAAACACTATATAGATTAGTTTTGCTCTTTTTAAGCCACATGACATAATGCAAATAGGAAGTTTTTTGATGAAAATGGAAGGAATGAGCTTATGAATGGATGAATACAAATGCTTCTATTTCGAAATGAACAACTAGAAAAGACTGCCCTTCTGATGACAGGCATGATCTACAAAAACCAGTACATATGAAAATCGGTCTATATGTAATGCAGTGCTTTGTACATTCGAGACTTACAACAACTTAAGACATAATAAGCACAATTGTATTTTTTAAAGAAAAAGTCAAGAATAGGCCAATCCATTAAAAAAGGATGTTACATTAAAAAAATGAACAAGCAATTTCAGAAAATGCAAAATCTAGAAACTCAAGGCTGTTTTAATTTATTAAAATGAATGAATTCTGGGATCAAACAAAAACAAAAAAACCTCACCTGTCAGGAAAGGAGGAGGAGACTGGTGAGAGAGAGACAGGCAAAGAAGGAAATCCCAGAAGGTTCCCTGCTGCCTGTGAGATGAGGAAAGATAGAAAGGCTTGTGGGAGAGAGAACCCAGAGACAGAAACCTGGTTAGGTTTCTTAGCTATCTCTTAGAGGTAACAGAGTCAGTTGGTAAACTGTTAAGGAAAAAACTTCATTAGTGAATAACATCTTACTTAAAAGTACCTTTTTATTAGATGAAGGTCACAGAAGCAGGGACCTGCTGCTATCCACCAAAACAGCAGTCTAACCCTAGCCGCTTTTACTCTGCATTTGCCATTTCCATTAAGAAAGCCTTGGTTTAAGCTTATTTAACATAGTATCACATACTATTCATCCCCAGCTTCTGCCTTTTCCAGAAACCTCAAATATCCCTCCTCCATCCCCAAATAACTAAATTCTTTCAACTACTATTCTGATGACTTTTTTAAAATGCAAAGATGTCTCCAATTTACAAATACTATTTAGAAAAAGGAGAGAAAAGCCCATTTATAAATATGTATAATGGAGGCTTGGGAAGTAAAGTGGGGTGGGGGGAGGTGCCTAAACAGGTTTAGGGTTAGGGTGTGACTTCGCCTGCTCTTAAAAAAATCACTAAGTTCAAGTTTTCACAGACTAAGCTGAAGTACTATTCAAACTTGATTTTAGGATGTCTTATTCTGCTTTCTAAAGACCAAAGAAAACAAGCAGCAGAGAAAAAAATGAAAGCCCTTTCAACTGCTTCTTTTAATTCACTCATGGGGTAAATAATGCCTAAGCAGCCTCCACTGCATTACAGTGAACCTGCAGTTCTAACTAAAAAAACTATTCCCTCTCAAATTTTTGTAGGGCCCAGAATTTTACGTTATGGACTGAACTAACAAGTTTACTTTGGCAATACTTATGCTTAAGCACCTTAACTCACCCTTAAATCAGTCCTCTTAAAATGACATACGCTTTGCAAAATGCTGTTTTGGAGAGGGGGAGGGTTAGCTAGCTGCAGGGTGCCCTCTTGTGGTCCAGAGGAGTGACTAGACTCTGCGTCTGAAGAGCACAGCATTGGATGGAGTGAGTCTCATGAAGGTCTCTAATCTACCAAAGTAAAATAATCTCCAGGAGCAAGCAATGAATTACACATCTTAGGCCTGTTCACCATTATTCTCTTTTATCCAAGCCCACATACTATGTTGGTACTACAGAACATGACAAAATAAAGATGTGACCACAAGGGTGTTCATCAATTAAAAATTTCTAAATATTCACTAGGTATATAGAAAACCGAGTATTTTTATATCTTACATTATTTATTAGTTAATGGCAGTTAAATGGGATGCTCCAATGAGTCATAGATGAACAGGACTGATAAAAAGCATTTAGTGTGCCCACTGTGTACTAGTCCTTTGAAGCTATCAAGCTACTAAATATAAAACTATAAACTTTAACCAGTCATATAATAAGATATAGATAAAGGTCTGTAAGAAGTCAGATGAGGAAGTCTAGTTCTACTGCAGATAGCAATGGGACAATAGATATGCATCTTTTTCAGTAGTCTTGTAGAGGTTTAGAAGTTTTTGGAGAGATTTTAGGAGGCGAGAATAATAAACAATTAAGTATGGCTAAAGCAAACAGCATACATATATAAAACAGAAGGACAAGAATCAAGAAGGTTCTTTTCTAAGTATTTATAATAATTCATTACCAAAATATATTATTCAACCAAGTCAATCAAACCAACTAATCTCACTCACACACACACACAAAGTTGAAAATCACACTATATAACTGTATAATTTGAGACTTAACTATTAACTGCTATATTCAAGATTTACAGTTGAAAGTCTCAATGGCTTAAATAAAGCGAGGCATACGTTCTTAGCATTCATAAATATTTACCTCTCCCATTCCCCGAGATTCTAATGCAAGAGCTTGAAAATCATGATTCATTTCATCCACAGATCAAACCTGTTGAATAACAAAAACAAAATTAGAAAAATTTAAATAACAGACTGTGTCAACTATTTTTACATTATAGTAAAGCTACTACTGATAGCATGAGCTAAGATGGGCAAGAAGAGACTTCTCTATGAAGACAAGATTTTCTTAAATAGAGCACATGAGAGTAACCTACATACATTTAAAATCTGTGGGAAAGCCTGGGGGAACGGCTCTCTCTCGGTTTACTCATTCTGTGTGCTAAAAGAAACCCTACTAGTTTCTGGAGCCAAAGAAGAGATGGTTTAAATAGTGTCCGCAGCCGTCGTTGTGAACGCCAGCGCTCACGGAGCTCCAGCCTAAGGATGGAGGCAAGTTTTGTATCTCTGCTCACAAAGGAGGCTGCCGGCAAACTGCATACTGACGGGTGGTGACGCACCCAGGAAACAACTGGGTGTCCTCTACTGGAGAGGTGAAGACACCTTCCAGTGTAGGCCTGGTGCCATGGCGCTTCATGCAATTAGCAACTTCCCTCCTGGAGTCTGGTGCGCTTTACAGGAGGCAAGTGAGGCCCACCTGGTTGGCCTTTCTGAAGACACCAGCCTGTGCCCTCTCTCTATGCCAAATGTGTAACAATTATGCCAAAAAATATTCAGCTAGCATGTCACATTTGTGGAGAACGTGCTTAAGAATCCACTATTCTTTTAAAAGAAAAATAACTTTCTCTCCCTTCTGTTCTTGGTAGTCCTGAACATTAAGTACTTTTTCCCCCGTGGGGTCAAAAAGTACCTAAGTATATCACTGCAAGAGGGAAATAGAACAAAGATAAGGTATTGGCAATTTTTCCATTTTCACTTGTGCATGAAATTTTAAAAGACAAAAATTTGTAAAAATACAAACATTTAAAATATAAATGCAGGTCAAGATGTTTCTGTGAACAAGTTTCAGCAGTTCAACTTTATAGCAATGTAAATAAATCTGTTAAAATTTTTTAACAATGCCAGCATCTGATTTTAAAAAATAGTAAATTTCTTACTGATGACTACAAAATGATGTTTGCAGAACTTTTATCATACAACAGATTCCATCCATTCACTATACTTTTCTGAGCTGTACTATATGCAAGTACATATTTTTCATGTTGCCTGTCTTCTGTGCTGTTCCTGTAAATTATCAAAATAATTAAACTAAATGGAAAGTAAATAAAGGAGGCAAGCTGAAGTACTAAAATATAGTTATCTTGTTTATGTTGCAGTTCTTATCACAAAATTATTTTCCAAAATTTCTCAGCATTTTATTATTTGTAGATATACCAATAAATGTTTTCACTGAACTTATTTAAGTGATGCTTCAGTTCTACCTCAAAGCAAAATGTAAATTATTCAGCTGTCATAGTCAGGTTTCCTGAAGAATAATTCCTTTCCCTTCTCCTCAAACTGAAGTTAAAGCATATATTTCTAGTTTTCCATATCTAACAAAGTTTGAAATGCTTTTTATCTTTCGTGCGACAATGTGTTCTTGAGTCAGAGGCCCTTTGCCTCCCAGTGTTTAATACTGAGGGAGAAAAGTAACAGGTCTGAAGCAGACTCAGACTTCAAAGTTGTGGGCCTTAAAATACAATTCTGTTATTTTCTCCACTGAGTTCTCTCTCCAAATCACCACAGTATTTTGATGTTACAAAGCACTCTTCCCTTCCTGTAATACTGCCCTCTGTTGCTACTTTGTCCTTTACGAGAATTCTTTTTTACTTACGTATCTACTTGCTTCTTCTCAGACTATTTGTCACTTCAACTCGCAAATAAGTGTTAAGAGGTTCACTTAGTATTCTATACAAGGAACTCTCTTCTCTAACCTTTGTCTTGAGCTATCTCATCCCTACATTTGGATCTATAAACCAAATCTCTCACCTCTTCAAAATGTCTACCTTCTGCCTCCTATCCCTGGAAACACCACAGGAAATCCCAACTTGAAGCTTCTTTCTTTCCCACTCTAACAATTCTTTCTTACACCAATATCCAATGACGAAAGTTAACCTCTTTATTTAAATCTATCCATTTTTCAGTTGTCTGGTTGTTCAGAAGGCCATCATCATCACTTACGTAAAATGTTGCCAATTCTCTTTTGTTTTCCCACCCTACAATCTCATCTCCAAAAATGTAGTCATCTTTCTGAACTGTACTCGGATAGTGTGACTGCCATGTTTTAATCCCTGACTTAAAGTTCAAGCTCCTTCATGTGGCTTACAAGGGATCATTACTGTCCAATTACAGTTCTAGCAGCTAGTACTTTTATAATTCTGGACAAGTAACCTGAACTGTTTTTTTCTTGGTTCCCCCAAGGGAACATACCTGCAGCAGACGCTACATGGATGGGTCTGAAAACTGACTTAGGTAACGTACAACTCAACAGTGCCAAGTGCATAAGTATTTAAAAGTTATTAAGAAAAGCTCTTCAATCTTATCAAATGGCTCTTCAACAATTGGATGTCCATACATGGTGGGGCAAAAGTAGGTTGCAATTGTTCATATGGAAAATAATATAACAAGTTAATAATAACACATGAATAAATTTTCTTATTTTTGCCTCACCTATATGTAAAAAAAAGAACCTCAACACACACTTCACACCTTAATATAAAAAATAACTCACAAAAAATTATATACATACCTAAATGTAACACCTAACATTATAAAACTTTTAGAAAAAGAGAAAAGCTTTAGATCAACATCAAAAGCAGACTCCGAAAAAAGAAAAACTGATATCTAAAAAATCACATATGCAATACAGGACTCTTATCCAGAACATATTAAAAACTTTAAAAAGTAAAAGAACAACCAAGAAATTAAATAAATGGGCAAAAAGATCAGCAAATAAGCTTGTTAGAAAAGCTGGTTCCTTTACCAGTTTTCACAAAATAAATACTTCATTCATCCTTCTATTAATTCTGTAAGCTTTTACTGGGCATCTTTAATGTGCAAAATTTAACTCAGAAACAACTGAGTTAAAATATTATCACTGGTCTCTAAGAGTTTAAATGAAGTTGATGTTTCCTGGCAATTGGAGTAGCTCCTACCAAACCAAACCCTCCTACAGATAATGATAAACTCTGGACAATATAAGCAAAAATATACATATAATTTAAAATAATAGTCTTAAAGGCTTAAAGATCCAAAGGACAGAGCTGGGAACAAACAGAGCAGCTGGGAACTGAGAAGTCTGAAACAGGAGAAGATCAAATACTGCTTGCATTTTCAGGCAGCCCCTGAACTGCGTATGTGGGATAGACTCCAAGAAGCCAATTAAGTAAGGCTAAAGGAACTACGCAAAATGTTTGCTGCTAACCACCACAGAAGCCAGAGTTTGAGTCACATAAAAACAAAAACAAACACACAGAGCCAATATTCTCCATAAGAACACAGAATCTACAGCATCTTTAATAAAAACATGTATCTGGAACATATCTCAAAATTATTAAACATTTAAAAAAGAAGCCCTGGCTGGTGGCACAGCGGATAAAGTGCTGGCCTGTGAACCCAAAGGTCGCTGGTTTGATTCCCAGCCAGGGCACATAACCAGGTTGCAAACCAGGTCTCCAGTCAGGTCTGTGGCTGGAGGCAGGTGAAAAGCAACCATACATTGATGTCTCCCTTCCCCTCTTTCTAAAAATGATGAAATAAAATCTTTAAAAATAAAATAAAATAAATAAAAAGAAATATAGAGAATGAAGTGGAAATTGGAAAAAACAGTGGTCACAACTTTCTTCCAAATTCAGAGATTGAAGCTACTAAATGAACCCCAGGCAAGATAAACAGGGAAAAAAGGGAAAAAACCACAAAACTCATACCCACATACATCATAATAAAAATACTGAAACCAAAGACAAAAAGAAACTCCTGAGAGCAGCGAGAGGGGAAAAAAATTACATAAAGGGGGAAAATGATAAAAATGACCACTAAGTTTGCACTAGAAACAATGGGGACTACATTATAAAGTGCTGAAAGAAGGAAAAAAAGCCAAACTAGAGTATTTCCGCTGGAAATATTCTCCAAGCATAAAGGCTGCCCTGGCAGTGGTCCAGCTGTCTGGAGCGCCATCCTGTACACCACGAGGCTGTGGGTTCGATCCCTGAGTGGGGCTCCATACAGAAGGCATGTTGATGTTTGTTTCTCTCCCTCCCTCTCTCCCTCTAGCTTTGAAAGCAGTAAGAATATCCTAGGTGAAAATTTAAAATAATAAAGGCTAAAAAAGAGACACTTTAGGTAAAAAGAAAGTTCGTTACAACAGACTTCACCTCAAGAAATGCTTTTTAAAAAGTTCTTCAGGCTAAAGGAAGAGGATAACAGACATAAATGGGCATCATCAGGAAGGAATGAAGAAAACCCAAAACAGAAGTATGTGCATAAGTACAAAGGACTACTTTTCCTAACGTCTTCCAAATACATATGCCCATATTAAGCAAAAATTTCAACACTGTGAATTTTCTAATATTTGCAAATGATCTAACTTATATGCATATTCAACATCCACTATCTCTAGGTATCTCTAGGCATACCATGATGACACTGGGTTTTAAAGCAAAACCCAGTTTGAGATAAAAATACTTTTGATCACACATGTACACACATAGAAAATTCATATACGCATGTCATGGATACTTATATATAACCATCAATTATCAAGGTAAGTAAAGAAATCTTGGTCCAAATGTGTTCCAACACTTTGTAGTCATACAATCTAAGTTCTCTCTTTTAAAAAAATATTTTAAAATTTTTTATTATTTTTAGAGAGGGGGAAGAGAAACATCACTGCATGATTACCTTTCACTGGCCTTCAGCCACGGACCTGGCTGGAGACCTGGCTGGAGATCCGGCTGGAGACCCAGCCTGCAACCTGGCCAGCAACTTGGCATGTGCCCTGGTCGGGAACCGAACCAGTGACCCCTGGGTTTGCAGGCTGGCACCCATCCACTGAGCCATCAGCTAGGGCGAAGTTCTCTATCTTAACATGACACACTAATGACTTAGTAAAGTTTGCTTGAACCACCTTTGATTTCTAAATTTAAAAATTCCCTAAATTTGGTCTCTGCAGGTTTGGTTCAGTGGATTGAACATTGCCCTGTGAACCCAAGTGTCACTGGTTGGATTCCCAGTCAGGACACATACCCAGGTCTCCGGCCAGATCTGTAGCTGTAGGCAGGAGAAAGGCAACCATACAGTGATGTCTCTCTCCCTTTATTTCTCTCTCCCTTCCCCTCTCTCTAAAAATAATAAAATATTTAAAAATAACTTTTAAAAATAAAATTCCCTAAATTTGGACAATTGTATACATTCATTATTCTGTAAGTACTTTATAGGATTTCCTATTGCTCTTGACTCTATGCCCTTTACACTCTACTTATTTAAAAATACATTTTTATTGATTATTTTACAGAGAGGGGAGAGGAGAAAGGGAGAGAGACATCCATGTATGGGTTGCCTTTCACCTGCCTCCAGCTACCTGGCTGGAGACCTGGCTTGCAACCTGGTTATGTGCCTTGACAGGGAATCGAATCAGCAACCTTTGGGTTTGCAGGTCGGCAACTTATCCACTGTGCCACCAGCCAGGGCAGCTTTCTAATTTCTTAATGCTGCAAATTTAAATCCTATTTTCTGGACAACACATCCACATATCACACAATTCTGACTTCACAATTCAATAAACATACATTAAATGATATTAACACCTGAAGCCTGGCTCCATGCCCAAAGATCATACCTATGAACCACTTTTTAAAAACCTTCCACATAACAACTTATTTATCTGTATTCTGAGAAGAACCTGTCCTTATTAAGGTAATTGTTCTATTATCCAGGATGGAAATGGCTCAAAAATCCATTATTCTGCTATTATTTTTGACTTTTGCATGCCTAAATCTTAAATTACTTATCTGCTGTAAAGAAGTGAGACAATGTATTCAAAAGTGCTGTGTGAGCTATTAATAAAAAGTGCTCACCAAATACTATTGGCCATCACTGCAGACTACTTTAGAGAGAGCTGATAGTTTCTAAGGCTCTTCAGGTGTCCAGTGTTCGTCTCCTGAGCCGCCTGTTACGTGTTAGTGTTTCAGCCTCCTGCCTTTCTGTCAGGTTAAATACCATTGAACTTCAAAGTAATGGTACCACTTCTAATTAGAAACTAGGTCACTTTTAATTTGAAATAACCTGTCGCCTCAGATATCCAAGTATGGCAGATCTGTAAGATCAAACAGGCTCTAAGAAAAAAAAATCTCTAACAAAAAATAATTCTAAAGTTACAATGCCTTCTTAGAAAAACAATATGACATCATATATAAACACACATATCTCTTGAATCACTTTCTCCAACTTTGGGAACCAATCCTAAGAATAAACCTAAATAAAAAAGGCTTTATGAACACAGATGTTTAAGTTGCTTGCAATCCTATTTATAAACTGCATACTGTCCCACAATAAGTACTACAGCATTACTATAAAATGAAGTATCATTTAGGTATTAAAAATACTTGAGTTTGTAATTAAGCAAATGCTTGTATAGTGATATTAAGAAATACTGAAATGAAGAGACTTCTGGTTAAGACGGGAGGCGTAGGTAGACATGCTTTGCCTCCTCACACAACCAAAGAAAGAATTACAACTAGATCTCAAACCAAAATAACAGAACTGCCAGAAAATCAACCAGTATGGAAGTCTGACAACCAAGGATTTAAAGCAGCCACATCATTTAGATAGGTAAGAGGGGCGGATTCGAGAATATAGACAGAGGTGGTGCTAACATGATAGACAAAATGGATAAAATCGGGAGGGTTGCCTCGAGAGCGAGCTACCCCAGCCTCAGGCCAGACCACACCGCCCAGGGTTCCCGTACTGGGAAGATACATACCCCTAACTTCTGGCAGTAAAGACCGGTAGGGGTTGGGGCAGCCGAGAAACTGCCCGATTTTCAGGAGACTCACTTAAAGGCCCCGTATGGACTTAGAACAAATGCAAACCCACCCACTTTGGGATTCAACACCAGGGCAACAGCTGGAAGGCCAGTTGCATATGGGGCGTAGGTGAAGTGACTGGAAATGGGGGGAGTCCTGGGCAACCCCAGAAGCCAGGCAGCAGCACAGTAACCTCTCCGAGCCCTGCCCCACACAGCCTCATAGAGGTGAAGAGGGCCAACTCCACCCTGGCAATTACCTAAGGCTCCACTGCACATTATTTGCAAAATTTTCATAGGGAGTCAAAAGCAACTCTACCTAATACACAGAAACACATAGGGAGGCTGCAGAATTGAGGAAACAAAGAAATATATGGCCCAAATGAAACAGCAGAACAAGTGCTAGGAAAAGAACTCAACAAAACAGAGATGACCAACCTATCAGATGCAGAGTTCAAAACACTGGTGATCAGGGTGCTCAGTGAACTCACTGGTACGGCAACAACATAAAGGAGAGAAAGTAAGGTTACACTAAGTGAAATAAAGAAAAATCTACAGGGAACCACCAGTGGAGGAGAGGGAGCCGGATTCAATCGACAATTTGGAACATAGAGAAGAAATAAGCATTTAACCAGAACAGCAGGAAGAAACAACGCAAAACAACAAGGAAAGCGTAAGGACCCTCTGGGAGGTCTCCAAAAACACCAACATCCAAATCTTAGGGATGCCAGAAGAAGAGGAAGGGCAGAAAATTTAAAAGTTATTTGGAAAAATAGCCCTGGCTGGTGTGGCTCAGTGAATTGAGTGCCTGCCTGCGAACAGAAAGTCACCAGTTTGATTCCCAATCAAGGCACATGCCTGGGTTGTGGGGCAGGTCCCTAGCTGGGGGCAGGTGAGAGCCAACCGAGCCATGTCTCTCTCACACACTGATGCTTCTTTCCCTCTTTCTCCCTCCTTTTCCTTCTAATAAAAATAAAATCTTTTTCTTTCTTTTTTTTTAAAGAAAAATAATGAAAGAAAACTTCCCTAATTTGGTAAAGGAAATAGACATACAAGTTAAAAGAACAGAGAGTCCCAAACAAGTTGGATCCAAAGAGGACCATACCAAGACACATAATTAAAATGCCAAAGGTTAAAAATAAAGATAAAAAGCAGCAAGAGAAAATAAGAGAGTTATCTACAAAGACTTCCTAAGATTTCATAAGAATATGAGCTGAAGGCCCTGGCTGGTGGCACAGTGGATAAGTTGCCGGCCTGCAAACTCAAAGGTCTTGTTCAATTCCAAGCCAGGGCACATAACCAGGTTGCAAGCCAGGTCTCCAGGTCTCTAGCCAGCTCTGTAGCTGGAGACAGGTGAAAGACAACCATACATTGACATCCCTCTCCCTCTCTCCCTTCCTCTCCCTCTAAAAATAATAAAATTTTTAGCAAAAAAAAAAAAAAAAGACTATGAGCTGATTTCTCAAAAGAAACTGCAAGAAAGAAGGGACTGGCATGAAGTATTCAAAGTGATGAAAAACACTGACCTACAACTTAGATTATCCAGCAAAGCTATCATTTAGAATGGAAGGGCAGAAAGTGCTTCCCAGACAAGGTAAGCTAAAGGAATTCATCTTAGAAAAAGAAGGTCAAAACTATGAATATTAAAATGGCAATACATTCACAACTACCAATAACTGAATCAAAAAGAAAAAACAAAGTGAACAACTAGAACAGGAACAGAATTACAGATATGGCAATCATTTGGAGGGTGGATGGGGAAGAATGGGGAAAAGGTGTAAGGATTAGGAAGCATCAATTGTAGGTACAAAACAGAGGGATGTTAAGATAGTACAGGAAATGGAGAGGCCAAATAACTTATAGGCACAACACATGGACCTGAACCAAGAAGGGTGGGTAGTGGGCAGAGGGAAACAAAGGGGAAGAATTGGGACTACTATAATAGCATAATCAAAAAAATATATTTTATTTATTTTATTTTTATTATCTTTTAAAGAGTTTATTTATTATTTCCGGAAAGGGAGGAAGGGAGAGAGGCAGAGAGGGGGTGAAACAGAGAAACATCAATGTATGGTTGCCTTTCACCTGTCTCCAGCCATGGACCTGGCTGGGGAATCGAACCAGTGACCTTTGGGTTCGCAAGCCGGCACCTTATCCACTGTGCTACCAGCCAGGGCCTTAAAATATTTTAAAACATTGAAATGAAATAAAATCTGTAACAGTCCTTACATGATCAAAGTACACCAATTTTTTTCATCTATCTGAACTGCATTACCTTTCTACAATAAATCTTTGTAATCAGGATAATGAGAAGGGAGATTTTTATTAAGGAAAAAATTTCAATAGTAGACTTTAAGAAATTTTCTCAAGAGTAAAGCATTGAAACTTGACTGAAGCTCTTTTTTGCTTATTCCAGGTTTTCATCTCTGGTCCAAATAGATAAAGTTGTAAGTTAAAGGACCTCTGAATATGTAAGAGGTCTCTTACCACTATAAATTCTTTTGTTTGCTCAGTGCAGGGGTCAGTAAACTTTTTCTGTGAAGAGTTAGACAGTAAACATTTTAGGCTTTGTGGAAAAACAGCCATAACGAAATGAAAACGAATAAGCATGGATGTGCCCTAATGAAATGTTATTTACCAACCGTGCAATTTGAATTTCATATATTTTTCATGTTGCAAAATTATTCTTTTGACTTTTTCCCATTAAAAAAGAAAACTTATTTTTTTTAGAGAGGGGAAGGTTGGAAGAGAGACATCGATGTGAGAGAGAAATACGGACTGGTTGCCTCTTGCCTGCACCCTGACCAGGGACTGAGCCTTCTACTGAGGCATGTACCCTGCCTGGGAATCAGCAACCTTTCACTCTGCAGGACAATGTTCAACCAGAACCACCCTGGTCAGGACTTTCCCATTTTAAATCCTAAAAACCAATCTCAGAGGGACAGATCTGGCCTACAAGCCATAGTTTGCTGACCTGTCTACTCCAGTGCACTGGCTCTCCTGAGGAAACCAGAAGCTAAGCATTAGGGTTTTGCTTTCAACTTTTTAAATCATACTATCTACATGCACTTAAAGGATTTCAGATTCACATTTAACCAAATTGATTTTATTATTTTCTTTAAATAACCGAGAGGATTACAAGGAAGACTTTAAAACAAACTCACAAACAAAAAACCTGCACAAGACTCAAAATCAGTCTCTCGGTCTGGGGCAGAGATTTTCAACTGGAGTGTCACAAGAATTTTTAAAACATACAGTACCTATTTCGTCAGAGGAGCATTAACCTCTTTTTCATTAAACCGTCATATAAAAAAACAGAAACAGTGAACACAGTAACAGCCACCTGGGTGTAACTGAATCACAGTTATATCCTTTTTGGTGTTAGATTGGCAGAATTGAGGGGAAAAAAAGATTTTATTCATTATTTTCAGGGAGAAGGGTCGGGAGGGAGGAAGAAAGGGAGAGAAGCATCAATGTATGGCTGCCTTTCACCTGCTTCCAGCTAAGGACCTGGCTGGAGACCGGGCTTGTAACTTGGGTATGTGCCCTGATTGGGGAATCGAACCAGCGAACCTTGAGGCTCGCAGGCTGGCGCCAATCCACTGAGCCACACCAGGCAGGGCCGAATGGCAGAACTGTAGCATTAGTTTGTGTGTGCCATGAAATGAAAAAAGCCTGAACATCACTGGGTTATACTGTTACCACGTTTCAAACATAAAGAAGAGAATGCAGAACAAAGTGGACAAAACAAGGGGAAAGAAAGTACCTCCAACTCTCCTACAGTAACACCTCCATATTTCCACAAAAAAGTGGAAGGGGCATGATGGCACATATGCCACTAAGCAGGACTTCAAAATTCTTACAAAATGCCAAAAATTTTATCCTATGCAGCTGAAAAAGTTGGTATTATCTTGATGGGGGGAGGAGGAGTGGGGAAATTATTGACTTTAGACATAAATTTAACCACCTTAGATCTCAGGAAGAAAAAAACCCAATCTTTTACCACGGGCTGGTATGGCCCAGTGGACTGAATGCTGGCCTAGAACCAAAGATCCCTAGTTCACCTCCCTGTGAGGGCATGTGAGGGGGGCACACGTCTGGGTTGTGGGCCTGGTTCCATGTTAGGGGCCTGCAAGAGGCAACCAACTGATGTTTCTCTGTTGATGTTTCTTTCCCTCCCTCTCTTCCTCCTTCCTCTCTCTCTGAAAATAAATAAAATTTACTTTGAAAAAGAGAACAATCTTTTCTTCTAACAAGCAACTGAGTATCTGGCAATCAGTTACATCATATTAAACTACGTTCACTCACAGAAACTGTATCCAGGAGTTATACATAGGACACAGTAGTGCTTGGGGTATAAATGAAACTTCCCAATATGATTTCCTTTAATAAACAATTAGAATTTACTAATATAGAAGATACATAACAGAAACCCTTCTACAGCTTATGGTTAGTAAAAAAAAAAAAAAAAACAAAAACAACAACTCTTATTTATTTTTAGAGAGGAAGGGAGGGAGGAAGAGGGAGAGAAACATCAGTTTTTAAAGGGCCTTTTGTACTTGCCCTTAACTGGAACTGTCCTGGTGGGGAATCAAACCTTGTGACCTTGAACCTTGCAGGACGATGGCCAGCCAATTGAGCCACACAGGTCAGGGCTGAATTAGTTTTTTATGTTATTTTCTTAAAATTCTGCTTTCTAGCAAATGAACAGGGTTTTATTAAATCCTAAAATCCACCCTGGCTGGTGTGGCTCAGTTGGCTGGAATACTGAAGGTTCCACTGCAGTCAGGGCCCCTACCTAGCTTCAGGTTGGGTTCAATCCCTGGTGTGGGAAGCAACCAATCAATGCTTAGCTTGTAAAGATTTAGCATTAGAAGTTTCTACTAACCACCAATATCTAGTAATCGGCTATTTTTCTGGATGCACGAATTGAATCATACACTTCTCTAGTGGCTGACTCAAGATCCACAGCAACCTTTTTCAGTGTCTGCTCCTGTGCCCCTCAGGGATAGGAGCACACCTCCTTTAGGTCACTGGTCCTCAAGCCCTCACATTGCACCAGAGCCGAGGCCGAACATTTAAAAAACTACAAGTACTCAGATCCCACCTACCCAAAATATATTTGAATTAGTCCGGGCAGGGAAACAGGTACAGATTTTTCTTAGTATTGCTTAAACTCTCCAGGCAAGGCTTCCTCCTTCAGTCTGAATTGAGACCCTTATATTTCGCCATAGTACCTACAGCTAGCAACATATCTTCAAACACCCTAATGATTTTCTAACTAAAAAGTTTCGTATTATTCATCACAGAGTAACAGAAACCAGAATCAAAAACCTAGAATAGTTTCACGTCTGTCTCTAGCTGAATGAACTCAGACCATCTGAACTCTCTGGTCCTGTTTCTCCATTTGCAATTGAAAATAACAGTGATTCCCTCATAGGGTAATTATGAAGACTGTATGAGATAATATGTAAAATGGAAACATATGTGCTTTCCAGAGAACTAAGTACCCACCATAATGAGTAAACATATTTTTTGTGTTTAAAAACCAATATAAAATCCTTTCTAACAGTAATTTCTTTCTGGAAATTTACCTGACATAATCAACTTTCTGGAATGACCTGTATGATTTTTTTCCCTGCAGGACTGCTTAGTGGTTGAAAAATAAAAACTGGCCCTGGCTGGTGGCACAGTGGATGAGAAGCCGACCTTCAAACCCAAAGGTCACTGGTTCGATTCCCAGCCAGGGAAACATAACCAGGTTGCAAACCAGGTCTCCAGCCACGTCCCCAGCAGAAGGCAGGTGAAAGGCAACCACACATTGATGTTTCTCTTCCTCTCTGCCTCTCTCCTTTCCCCTCTCTCTGAAAAATAATAAAATAAAATTGTAAAAAAAAAACAAAAAAAAAAAACAAAAAACTGAACCTAAGTTCAACAACAGAAAAATGATTTAGTGAAATAAAAAAAGCTATGCACTAAATATGGGAAGTTAGTAAAGTTATATTACTAATATTCATGACAGTAAATAAAAATACCAAGTTGCCTAAGGTGTATCATTATGATCCCATTTTTGTTTTTATAAGAGTATATAAAACGAACACTTAACAGGGAGAAGAGGTGGTACTGTAGGCTTTCTCTTTGCATTTCTCTGGGTTGTAAGGCTTACTGAAGTTAGCAAAATTAAGTGTTCTTAAAAAGGGACCTCTATAAACAGTTAGGTGCATTACCATCGAGGGGCTTTATCACAGAATGGAGGAGCACAAGGGATCTTCTGTGACTTTCAGTTCATGTAAGTACTAGGTTGAATGCCCAACAATTGAAGACTTGTCTCATAGGGCTATCTAGTAATTTTTATGAAAAGACTTTACGTACTTATTTTTAGAGAGAAAGGAAGGGAGGGAGAAAGAGAAGGAGAGAGCCAGCGATTGGCTACCCCTGGCCTGCACACAGGTCAGGACCACGCCTGCAACCCAGGGACCTGGCCTGACAGCAAACCCAACCTCCAACTAACTCTCTCTTTCCCAAATGAGCTCCACTAGTCCTGGCGCTACCTGGTAACTTTTCATTGTTACACATTATCAACTGGTATCAACACAGCACCAAGGGAAAAAAAGAAGTGTTAATTAGGTTGTAACAGAACTAAAGGAAGTCATTTGAATGCGTGGTCAGACACAACCTGGGGAAAAAATTAAAAACCATTAAGCAGATGTTAAAGCAGTTTTAAAAGGATTTTTCCTTAATTACCACCTCACGTTGTTCTAAGATACACGGTTCCTTATCCAATACTTTCACAGTACACTGCTCCCCAGCGCCCACCGTTCGGGAATTCATTCTCGACATCGTTGGCATAGTGAAGGCTCTGACAAGTCCTACCATGATAACTGTTTACCTTTACCCAAGTACTATCGTAACTTTTTTTCTGTAAATATGCTAACACAAAGAAGATATTTTGAAGCAGGATTTTGAGTCATTTCCAAGAAAATGAAGAAAAAGGAATACATGGGTTATACAAGTGTAATGTACTCATATTTCAACTATAACTTCTGCCTAAGAAGAGCCATAACTTATGACAGTCGAGTATTAAAATGTTTAATTATCACTATTACGAATAGTCTAATTAAAAATATGTGGCTGTGCAAATCTTTTAATTAAAAGCAAGAGGAATCTTTTAGGGGATAAATATGAATTGTGATTTCTGAAGTTAAACATTCGAGAATAAGCCTTGAACAGGTGATCATATGTTTCCCAACAACAAAGTGAAATGGTCAATTTCCTAAAGATATTAAAAGTTAAAAATAATTCTGAATTGTTTAAACAACAACAACAACAACAACAAAAAACCAAACCCAAACACCTGGACTGCAGAGAAACTCAATCTGTTAGTTTCAAGGAATATTCAAGATACATAAAGGGTTCCATAAAGGGTTAGTGGTAGAAATACTGAGTACAAGTAAAATTTATATTCATTTAAATAAAAAAATTTGAAGGCACACTAAGTATCTCATAGGAAATACACACAATAAATCAGAACTTAATCTTGGAAAATAATGAAGCAAATATTGAATAACAAAAGTAGTAAACTCAAACCTGTGGATAACACAGTGGATAAGGTGCCGGCCTGCAAACCCAAAGGTCACTGGTTCGATTCCCCAGCCAGGGCACATAACCAGGTTGCAAGCCAGGTCTCCAGCCAGGTCTGTGGCTGGAGGCAGGTGAAACGCAACCATACATTGATGTCTCTCTCCCTCTCTGCCTCTCTCCCTTCCCCTCTCTCTAAAAATAATGAAATAAAATCTTTAAAAAAATGAAAAAAATAAAAGTAGTAAACTCAAGTTCAACTTCTGAGATACAAAAATGAAAGGTATACAGTCAATTACACACAATTCTCATCCATAGAAAGGAATCATGCCAATTCCCTGGAGGCTACCTTACTTCCAGCAGTAAGCTTTAACAGAACCTTCTTATAAGGGGTTATTAAAGAGAACAGTTCTCACAAAGTATCTTCAACAACATTCTCTTAACAGATGCAAGGTTTCATTTCATTTTTTAAAAATAATCAGTCCCTTAAGGGAAGTCAGTACCTAAATCCTAATACAATCCAGGGAAAATAGAGTAATTCTCCCCCCTTTAAACTCTGCCATCTCCCTGGCAGAGTCACTACATGTACTACTCCCTCCGGCTGAAAGCCACTTCGCCCAACTCACGGAAAGTAACTTCTCTGTCTTTGTTGACTCAACTTGGCCTCTTGTGGAAAGCTTTTCCTGACCCCCGTGGTGTCTACCTATGTACATCAACAGCACTTTGATATGCTGCACTATAATCACGAGATTAATCCCCCTCCTCTGCACTTCACTATAAACTACCTAAGGACAAGGGTTATTTTTATTCAGCACCAACACCTAAGAACAGTGGAGCACACAACTACCTGCAAAAACTCTGAGCATCTTCTCAACCAAACTTATGAAAATGTTTAGCATACAATTTTAGCTTTGGCAAGATCCTACAGGACCACCTTTTGCTAGTGTAGAAGCCACGTGTTTTAATAGATTAAATGAAGGCACTTAGGACTTCCCTGTGAATGTGGAGCAATCACACCTCAACTGTACGCTGGTCCAAGAAAGTATCTGTAGGCAAAGCTTGGAGTTGTCATCCTCTCTAAACTTCAAATCTTTATTTTGTTTATATTGAATTAGTTTCAGTCAAGTTTTACCATTGAAACTAAAAGTGCTGATAAAATACAAGGCAGATATTACATGACCTGGTCACCAAAATGGAAGACCCAAGTAACGCTTTATCTGTATATAATTCTTTGTTGGTATTTAATGAGGTCATACAACACTTTCCATATTTTTCTCTATCCACAATTTGCCTCATTGGATTTACACTGCTTTTAGGGTCAGCTTGCCTCTACCACTCATTTACCTTCTTTAATGTTTGAATAAGTAAAATCAGCACGACATCTCGTACAGTCAGTTAAGATTCTTTTCCACTGATCACTAAGAAGTCTTCCAGGAGCAGTGGCTAAAATCAGGCATCACCACTTTGAGATCTAGAACTTCCTACTCTTGGTAAGATGTCCACTACCAACAGAAATCACAAAGATCTACTCCCACAATCTAGCTTCCCTACATACTTAATTGGTGTTTTCTTCAGGGGTGGGAGCACGCACACACTTAAAACCTGGCAGTCAATTGCAGGTTTTACTGTCCTAGGCAGGTGTTGAATTAGCCACTTTGTAGTGTCATTTTATAGTCAATTTCATCAAATCCTTTCCAGGAAGCAGATGGGGGGGGGGGGGTTGTCTGTAAGTCCAACTATATGTTAATATACATTTTACCCTAGATATGTGATAATGATGCCTTTTTTTTTTTTCTGTCCCATTTACCTAACACTCCAACTACCTCTTCTTCCTTCTTTCGCACTTTTTTCCTACTTGGCAACTATAGGAAATCCTGGGATATGCCCAGAAGGTGTACACCATTTGGATGTTTTCCAGTACTCTAAAATCTTCTCTTTCTCCACAAGAGAAGAGTAAGAGAGTCAGAATTTAAGTGAAAAATCTGTGACAGGTGAGCTGAATATGGATGCGATTACCGTGGCTAAGTTTACGGAAATGAAATATACTAAAGAAGCTATTCATTTGCCACCATGTTTGAATAACCAATCCTTTTTAATTCCTTAAAGCACTTTAGAAAAATATAAAAAGAAGCCAGGCAAGGGTCAAAAAAAAAAAAAAAGGGAAGAAAAAAGGAAGGAAAAAAGTGTCCTGGCAGGGTTAGTTGATTACAGGACCATCCCAATACACCAAAGTTGTGGAGCTGTGGGTTTTATCTCCCATCAGGGCACATATAAGAATCAAGGAATGAACGCATAAATATCTGGAACAACAAATTGGTTTTGCTCTCTCTCTCTCTCTCTCTCACACACACACATGCACACAAATAAACATACGTACGTATGTGTGTATAAACATTTTAAAAAGAGAGGAGCCCTAGCTGGTGGCTCAATGGATAGAAGCCAGCCTGCGGGTCCAAAGGCCACTGGTTCGATTCCCAGCCAGGGCACATAACCAGGCTGCAAGTCAGGTCTCCAGCCAGGTCTGTAGCTGGAGGCAGGTTAAAGGCAACCATACATTCTCTCCCTTTCTCCCTCCCTACCTCCCTGCCCTTCTCTCTGAAAATAATAAAATCTTTTAAAAAATAAAATAAAAAGGGGATAATGTCAAAAAAAAAAAAAAAAAAAAAAAATCACCAAAAAAACGACAAAACTTTCCACTAGAAGAATTATAATGACTCTCTGGGGAGTGAACATGTTTAATTAGACAAGCCTTCCAATTTTTCATTAAGTTATTAAAAGAAAAAGTCACTAGGAAAATTAATAGTATGAAACTCATATTCCTAAACATACTGCTACCTGAAACTCTGAGAAAAGCAATTTATCATCTACCAACCTATGTAATAATGCTATTCTTTGTATCGCTGGAAAAGTGTCAAAATATTTCGCTGTAAACTCACTTTTCCACTACAAAAGTAGTATTTTAAACAATAATTATCTTCTATCCCTATTGCTAAACATAAAAATCCCTTAAAACATTACCATCTAACAGGTAAGTTTTGAGGAAACCCTTTCCAACCACATTGGAATTCAGGAGACACTCAAGAGTCAGAATGGTGGCAATGCAAAGTCCCTCTATTGCTCATAATGCTACACCGCAAAGCATAGTTTAGACCTAGGCCGCACCCACAGTTATCCTAGCCCAGCCACAGGTGGCACTGGACAACCAGAGTCCCCCTCCAAAAGGGGCAGTCTTCCTGGTGGCCTCCAGAAGCAGAATAAAATGCTTTCTGCAGGGGGCAGAAACAGAAAGGGCTGGGCCATAATTGATCAGTTCCTCCTAAAAACCCATCAAAGGAAAAAAGTGGGGAGGTGACACAATAGAAACAAGTAAGGCTATTTTTATGCCTTCTTAAAAACAGCAAGAAATCTAGCAGTCACAAACCAACTTACCCAGTTCCTAAGTACAATTTTTATCTCAATCTTATCTCCTCAAACTGCGAATGTAAGCCAAAGCCATGAGATACATTCAAATATTTAAGTAAGTCTTAAAGAAAAACAAAACAAAACAAAAATAAACACCAAAACCAAAATACTTTCCTATCTTAGAAAACCAGAAAGTTTAAAGGTCACTGAACAAGGAAGCATGCAGAACTTGAGTTCTGGAGACAGGAACCAACCTCCACTTAAAATGACAAAGATCCTGTCAGAGTTCATAAAAAGGAAACAATTTGGTCACTGAGAAGATTGGCTTTTTTGCATTCGTATCTGGCCAGAACCTCTGATCATACTTATAATCACTCCTGCCCGCTAGGATAAGTACCCGCATAGAAAGACAAATGATCTCTCACCATCAGAAGGATTTATAAACAAGTATAAAAGGTTTGAGAAACAAAAACCTATAATACTAGTACATGTGTTAAGAATGTTACCATATTTGCTTTATATACTTCTAATACCTAACAAAAAATGGCCTATTAAAATGACAATCTTTTAAGTCCAATTTAAATATGACATTAATTTAGACTTGTTTTATTTTTAAAAGGTGAAATCTTACTAAAAATACTGGAACATCTAAGAGAACTTTGGGCTGATAGTAAGCTTAAAAATTATGTATTAAAATTAAAGTTTACATTGTTTGATGGTGTTTAGGTTTATTATTAGCAAATTAACTGGAAGATGAACTAGCTAGACCTATGCAAGAAAAAGCA
This sequence comes from Noctilio leporinus, assembly GCA_004026585.1. Classification (NCBI taxonomy): domain Eukaryota; kingdom Metazoa; phylum Chordata; class Mammalia; order Chiroptera; family Noctilionidae; genus Noctilio; species Noctilio leporinus. The sequence goes on from PVIW01000596.1 coordinate 203,993, forward strand.
ACTTTAAAAAACAAAGCAAAAACCCTAAACCTAAGAGTTTAAGAACCAGATCTGATTTCAACTTTTAAAAGCATGCTTGCTCAGGGGCCGTGCTAATCTTTTTGGTATCGTTCCCTTTTTAGTGTATGTGCTGCCTAAGCGAGCACTTAACTTCTAAAATCAGAGTAGAGCTTTGGTGGTATAAAAGCTGACCTCAAAGACACCAACAAAAATTAGAAATAATTTAATCTTACCAAAATTCGGCCTCTTAAAAGAGTCTTGCAAAAGGGAAATGCCAAGAACTATTGATTACGGCTGTGCAGATACAACAAATAAATTCTGAAATCGGGATATTAACGAAGCTTAGCCAATTAAAAGTATTTATCTTTAAGAGGGTTCCTAGCAAGAATTCCTTCAATCGTCTTCGGAATACTCCAGGGTCACATGGTGTAGTCATCTATTTATTACACACGAATCTCGGCAGCAAACACGCTTTATAAGCGGTAGACAAGCTTTTCAAATCCATAGGTAGCTCGCTTTATTATAAAACTTTCGATGTACAATACCCTTACGGCATTACATTTCTCTTAAGCGTTTAAAAGCAGTTTTCTAATCAAGCGTTCCCCGAAACCCTTGATTGAAAAGGTATCACCAGTTTTCTAAAAATTAAAAAGCTCACAAAAATACCGGTCGGATGGATCGGATTTTAATCGACGTGACTGTCTCAGGACCCCATTAGGTCCGAAATCATGCCCCCGCCAAAAAATGTTTAAATGCGCGCTGGAACGAAAAATTATTAAAAAATGGGTTTTTCCCTAGCTATGTCCTCCGAACTAGCGCTAACTTTTACCAGCGTGTTTGGGCAGAAAACCTTTTAACAATTTGCTTTCCCTAAACGTGGCCCAATTCAGGTGGGGAACGACGGCCGTAACCTTTGAAGCCTCTATTCTTTTCTTTGATCTTAAATTACACGTTTCTTAGTATCAAAGTCTGCTTCTGTAACAAGAACACAACACTCCTCACAAACGGCCCCGAACCCGCGGAGCCCGGATGGCGTTTTCTTCCCTGCCCACACCTGCCCGCCGCCCGCTCCCCGGCCCCGCCGCGGCGGCCGCGTTCCCACGCCCGCTTCCGCGCCCCCTTCCCCCTCGCCCGCCGCGGCGCGCACGCGGCCCCGGCCCGCCGCCCCCCCGCCCCGCCGAGCCGCCCGGCCGGTAACCCAAAGCGCGCCGGAACCCAGAGCCCTGGGCCCCAGGCTGCGGCTGGGGGAGGGAAGGGAGCGGGAACGCCTGCGGAGCCCTAAAAGCGGGGCGCACACCCCCTTCCGGCACCCTCCCCCGGCATTGTGCGAGCGGGCCCCAGGCCGCGGCCGCCCCGGGCACCCCGCAGGCCCCGTCCGCCCGCCCCCCGGCTCCCGCTCCCGCCCAGGCCGCCACACAAAGCCCGGGGAGCAGCCGCAGCGTCGCCAGAGCCCGGGGAGAGGGAGCTAGCGCGACGGACTTACGGGGCTGCTGCGGCCGCGCTGCCTCAGCCGGGGACACCGACCGTTGGGCACACGGCGGCGTCGCTCTTAGACGTCCTCCCCTCCTCCGCCTTCGGTGGCGGCAATATCTTCTTTCTCCACCTACCTCCCCCCCCCCCACCCCACCTCCTCCTTCTCCTCCCCCTCCTCCTCCGAACCACCGAAGTACCGAGGGTGAGACACAGAGACTCACAACAACATGGCTGCCGCCGCCGCCTCCCCTCCCCTCCCCTCCCCCCGCCCACCGGGCGCGCGCAATGCACTCCGGGAGGAAAGGGAGGAGGGACGCGCTCACCGAGGTGCGGCTCGGCTCGGGGGCTTCCGACGATTCTCCCGCGCTCTCGGGCGGCCCAGCCGGAGCTCTGCGCGTGCGCACGTTCTCTGCGCTCGCACGTGCGGCCCGCTGCTCCGGCGTGCGCTCCCCGCCCTCACCTAGCAGGCTGGCCTCGGGCTGCGGGCTGCGCCGGGTTCCCGGCCGGAGTGAGCGCCGCGCTGGGGCGGCCCGCGCGGGCGTGGTGTTTGCGCACGCGGCGTCCGGCTGTCTTCCCGCGTGGGGCCGCGACTTCAGGATTCGCTTACCCTCCCTCCCCTTCCTCCCCGGTGGCTCGCTCTTCCCCAAACTGCGATGCCCTCACTGCTGGCGCTCTGCTTCCGGGGGGCTGGCACCCAAGGAGGCGGACGGCCCTCCAGCCCTTGAAGTGTCACCCTTTCCCGGCGCCAGACCGTGGAGACGGGTTTGGCTGGAAAATGGGTCTTTCGAGTGCCCTGGCATTCTAGTCGCTGCGTCCGGGGCGAGCGGAGCCGGCTCAGCCGCTTGCGGCCGGCAGAGTTGGGCTGGGGCGCACAAAGGGTTGTGCTCCAGCCGGGCCCGCGGCTGCGGCCGCGGCTGGTTTCACCGCCCGCGTCCCGCTGAGCCTCAGCCGAGACGGAGGGCGCTGGCGCCCCGTCCGACCTGTCTTCCCTGCCTGCACAGCTGGCTCTCAGGACGTTCTGGACTTCTGTGCTCATCTTCCTAGGCGACTGTGAGCTCTACCAGGACCCTTTACACGCTTCCCAGTGCCTGGGCCAAACAGCGCGGTTAAAGAATCCAGTGTTGAGTGCAGGACTTGGGTCGACAATGACATTGGTCGCTCTCTCAGGCCTTGACGTGTGGCCTAAATTTCAGGCTTCTGTGTATTTCCACTTAATGTCCTTTCTGGCACCAAACGTTAAAAACCATCTCCAAACCCTGGCTGGTGGCACAGTGGATAAGGCACTGGCCTGCGAACGCAAAGGTCGCTGGTTTGATTCCCAGCCAGGACAACTAACCAGGTTGCAAGCTGGGTCTCCAGCCAGGTCTGTAGCTGGAGGCAGGTGAAAGGCAACCATACCTGGATGTTTCTCTTCCTCTCTGAAAATAATAAAATCTTAAAAAAAAAAACAAAACAAAAAACATTTCCACCCCTACAAATTCTTGCATATTTCAACAGGTGGTAGTGTCACCACTTACTCAGTTCCTCCAAATTTGTCCTTTGAGCCATCCTTGTCTCTTCCTCATACTCCTCGCCTCATAATGGCCACTTGCCAAGCCGGGCATATTTTTACTTCCTGTTTCTGGAGATAGTCTTTTCCTCCGCTTCCCAGGTCTGGAATTCCCTTGAAGGCTCTTGACTGGCCTTCCAATGTTCAGTGCCACTCTTTCCAGCCATTCTGATCACTGCCATCTAATGTGAAAATCTAATTCCTGCCACTCATGTCTTTCCTTCGGCCATCCCATTGCTTCCTGTTACCCACACCTGTATTTTCCAAATGTGTTCTGCTCAGTACTAATAGATGTTAAAGAAGTGTCCCATGGTCAATGGGAGACAGGTCATGCATATATATTTTTAAATTTTATTTATTATTTTTAGAGAGAGAGGAAGGGAGAGAGGCAGAGAGGGAGAGAGACATGAATGTATGGTTGCCTTTCACCTGCCTCCAGCAGGTGAGAAAGACCTGGCTGGAGACCTGGCTAGCAACCTGGTTATGTGCCCTGGCTGGGAACCGAACCAGCAACCTTTGGGTTTGCAGGCCGGCGCCTTACCCACTGTGCCACCAGCCAGGGTGACATGCATATTTTGCCTGCTTTCTTCTTCCCCCTCCATTGGACTGTTAATAACAGAAGAGTTTGTATACAGTTGTTTACTCCAGGTGAAAATATAGGGAACCATCAGACACCCTCCTTCAGAAATTGAAATTGGTACTGAGATACCCCAAACTCCCCCTCTGGGAAGTCTCTTAATCTAGGGATCTCTAGGCCAACTTACTCCATTAGGTGGATGGGGAACCCACAGAGAAGAGTGGAACTGAAAAAAAGGAGCATCCTGACCATGTTTCTCTTCCCCTTTCTCCCTGTATGTTGCTGGCTGTCTCTACCCTTGGGTTCTGTAACATACTCCTGGATCCTCATAGCATATTCTGCTTTTTGCTTAAGCTAGATGAATTTAGTTGGTTATAACCAAGAGTCCTAACTAAAAGCTGTATGTACAACAGTTATTTATTTAGTGCTTATAGTATGTAAGCACTAAAGTAATTCCCATACATTGTCTCATTGAATGCTTCCAATACCCCTATGAACAGGGCAGTTTCATGGGCAGGTGGCCCATGCAGTGACACAAGGCCTCAAGCTTCAGAAGTGTTCCACAGTTGGTTCAACACTCTTGTCGCCATCTAGGAAGTCTTAATAGTTTTTTGGAAAAGAGGCCCCTCGTTTTTATTTTATTCTGGGCTCTACAAATCATATGGTTCATTCTATTTATGAAATATCTCTATTTGAGAAAAAGGCTTTTTTACTACCATACTTCTTAGCAATATGTATTATAAATCTACAAATGAGGGACATGGTATGCAACAGTTCCCAAACACATTTAATTTTAACGGCCTTTTCTTCATGGAAAATCTCTTAGAGCTTTTGTGCTCTGCAGAATACAGGTTAAAGCTCAACCCCTTAGCCCCGGCCTGTGTGGCTCAGTTGGTTGGAGCGTCCTCCCATAGACTGAAGGGTTGTAGGTTTGATTCCCAGTCAGGGCACGTAACCAGGTTACATGTTGATCCCCAGTTGGGGCATACAAGAAGGTGGCCAATTGATGTTTCTCTCTCTCTCTCTCTTGCTCTCTCACATTCTCTCCTTTCTCTCTAAAAATCATGGATAAAATGTCTGCAGGAGAAGATTAAAAATGAAAAAAGATCCCAAGCCTTTAGTGATCTGAGTCTGCCTATCTCTGGCTCCTGATTCGAGAGGCAATGTGAGCGATTTCTTGCCTTGGAGCCTTCCAATGTGCTTTGCAATCTGGCTTTTCTCACCAAGCACCTTCTGATTATAATTGGCTTTGCTTGTAGATATACTTACACTGTAAGCACCTCTCAGCTATCATAAATATTAGATAGTTGAGGTGGACAATATGAATGATGTCTGATAGCTGTTCTAATCACCCGGAAGCTTGTTTGACATGGAGAATCTTGGCCCCCGTCCAGACCTACTGATTCAAAATCTGCATGCTAACAAGGTTCCTGGGCAATTCCTCTATCTGAAAAGGCTTAAGAAGTATTGGTAAACCGATCACGGTAATTTCATTTGGCTTGATGGGAACTGGTTCTGAAATGGGCATGTCATCCGTGTTGAGCCAGTGAGACCCAAAGGGGTGCAACTGGGGTAAAAGCCAGTCTCCCTTTCCTCCTGGGTGTAAACAAGAAAGCATGCTGGTCCAGTTCCTGCTGGCAGGCCTCTTGTGAAACCCAGGCTGTGGCCAAGACTGCTAGTACCCTACACACAGTAACCATTCTTCCTCTTCTTTATTAACAGCTCCTGTGGGCTGGAGGAGGCATAGGATGGAATGAGTGTCCTGACCTTCTGGCATCATGAGTTGCATCTAAGGAATGTGTCTCTGAGGCCTGTTGAGACGAGTGGCTCTCAGCCAGAACTGAATATCAGAATCACCTGGGGAACATTCAAAATATGGTATATCAACTTCCAGACCCATCCCAGAGCTTTTGATTTCATGGGTGTAAGCTGAAGCCTAGATACTGATATTTTCATTGTTATGAAGATTTTATTTATTTATTTATTTTTGGAGACAAAGGGAGGGAGACAGGGAGGGAGAGAAGCACAGTGGTGCAAGAGATACATCAATCCGTTGCCTCTCGAGTGCCCCCAACCAAGGACCTACCTGGCCCACAACCCAGGCATGTGCCCTTACGGGGAACCGAACCAAGCACCTCAGGCTAATGCTCCATCTACTGAGCCACACCAGCCAAGGTGAGACCACTCATAAATTCTTTTTGTAACTTTTTATAAAAAGAAATACACAAAAGTTTAAGGCATTCCAATTTTAATACCGCCGAAATACTGACATCCACATTTGGTGAACACCGTTACTACCTGCGTAGATACTGGTAGCAGATGGATAGGGAACTACATAGGCAGTGACAGGAACAGAAATAGGATCAATCCGTACATGCTGTTTTTAAAATACAGTGTGGAATTCGGGCTTACTTGACTTTAACAGAAGAAATAACAGAAGCAGCTGCTTAGATGCATGTGTCTTCATTGCAACAGATTGATTCATTAAAGGTTTCTCAATGGTTAAACAAAAGTATAGCTATCATTAATAGGACAGAGTCATTTTATCAAACTATATGCTTCAATATTGGCCAATATTGAGTTTCTCTTTTCTTGTGGAAAAGTCTAAAAAATACGAGCACACTTTCACTTCCTTTTGCTTCTTCCCCATACCTCCTAAATTTTTGCTTATGTTACTTTTCACTTTGCCAGGGTTTATAACATTTACATATTTTTTTTTTTTTTTGTCCATCACGTGCCTATTGATTTATTATAATTTCAGTATTTATTCTGTTTCTTGTGTGGTGTGTTTCCCCTCCGCATTTTGTTTGCCTGATGGAAAGACCTTTTTCTTCTTACTACTGAAGGTTATTTTAGACAGACCTGGCATACCTTCTTTTTGCTTTGAGCTAATGAGGGTGAAATCTTTGACAGCTTTTGCACCCATCTGGAACCAATGTATCTTCCCTCCAGAGCTACAATTTGATATAGTTTTAAGCCACTTTTCTGTAGCCTGAGCAAACCATGGTTGGGGAGGGAAAGATCTTAACACTAAATGCAATTCTTGCTGGAGGGCCTAGATTCTTTTCACTCAGTAGACATCCTCTTGGCCATTCTTTGCCAACGCTCAAGCCCTCCAGTCAAGGGCTACCTATTCCCATGGCTCTCATCTTATTCGGTCACCTAAGCTTGTCCTGGAAGATGGCAGATCTTGGTGACCTCCCCTCTGCTGCCTGGCTTGTCCTATCCCAGCAGCTCGGTCTGCTAGATCCCTCTCCTGGTGCTAAAGCCAAGCGTGAGCTCTGGCCTGTTGGCAGAGCTGCCAGGAGCCCCCTGACCTTCCCTGGACTGAACCCAACTTCTTAAGGAACCGTATGTTTGTGGAGGCTTAGTTTATATCAATTTCCCATTGCCTAAATTATGAAGAAATGCTTCTTAGATGTTCTTCGTCCGATGACTTTGCGTACACCGTCCTTTGCTCTCCTCGTAAAACATTCAGTCCCAATTAGAACATTTCTCTAAAGCTGTTCTTTTCAATCTCCAAGTCCTTTCCACAGTTTCCTCCTGACACTCTAGTGGTATTCTCAAGAGCAGCATGGCTGATGCAGGCTTGCACTCTATTCCCTTGCCCTAAAGATCCTGCTGTTAGTTAAACCTTGGCTATCTATGATTCTCCTGTGACAAGCAATAAAACAAGGTTGATAGGGACCGGGGGATGTTAGGGTTCTGGGAACAGTTCTAGCTTGGATAAGCTGGGGTGACTGTGGGTTTTTTCTTGTATTCGCCGAATGCTTGTGTGTGAGGCCAGTGTTGTGGGCATCTTAAACGTTTTCTTGTCCCTTGAAGGAGAGGTTAACTGAGTATTAGAGGGAGAGCCAGAGGCATTTCCCTGAATATGAACATGCCTAGATAGGGTAGGGTTCTCCCTTCTTGTTATGGTTTCTTAGGGGAAAATTCTGGCTATTCCTCAAATTTGGGCATGGTGGAGAGTAGGGCTTTTCTTGGTGTAAAATAAGAGCATTTACATCCTAGAGACAGGGAGCTCTGTGACTGTCCAGTGTCCCTCAGGGAAGGACAACTCTGGACCAGGAAATTGCCCTACCTCAGACATGCCACACTTGAATAATCCCCAGAGGGTAACTTGCATACCACTGACATGACTCTGAAGCTGTGAGAAGGTGAGTCACGGAGTCAAATTATGCTCATAAACTCAAAAATAAATCACCATTCCTTCATGATGTCAAGAAAAATCTACTGGTATCTTATACTTTACAGACTGCCAGGAATGGAGATTTTGAAAGTAGATTATGTTCTCTCATTTTGCCATTAAACTAGAGATACATTCACACAGGAGAACTATATACAAAATATTATAGAGAATGTCCCAGCAGTGTAGCAGGCTCTCGGTGATAAAGTGGATGAAAAAGGGGCTTTAATAAATCTAACCCAAAGTAACACCACAGGCTGATCTGATCATAAATTCCTAAGCGGACAGGTCATGGTGGGTAGTCATGCCCCAGGCCTATAACTTCTTTAGTAAAAGGTTTAAACTAGGTTAACACATCTTTGAAATGCCTACCTCCATGTAATCTTTCTTACAGTTCTTCCTTGATTCTAAATGTATAATATCAAAGAAAGCACAAAATTGTCATTTAAGATCTTGCTTCCCAGCATTGTCATTAATTTGGCTCAAATAAAGGCCTATAAAAGTTCTCTACCATTGGGATGTTTCTTAATGCCAACAATAAGAACTATACATATATTTGTTCTTCATCACCATAGCTGGCAGAGAGCTCCCCAAACCCTTGGAGTTGCCTTAGTGTAAGAGAAATAAAGGTGTCTTTTGTTCGTAACAAATCTTTTTGAACCTGTACTTGAGTTTATGTTAATATGGTGACTTTGGGAAACCGCCTAAGAATAGGGGCTGGCCACCCAAGGCACCAACCAGATCATAAGAGACTTGGAACTTGCAGCCCTATCCCCCTCCTCTGGAGAGGGGTTGGAGGTTGAATTAATCACTAATTGCCAATGATTCAGTCGACCATGCCTACATAATGAAGCCTCTATAAAAACTCTAAATACTCTAAATAAAGCTCTGAGAGCTAAGTTGGTCAGCATGCTCCTCCACACCCCTTCCCCCACACCTTGTTGCCCTGTGCATCTCTTCCATCTGGCTATTCTAAGATGTGTTGTTTCATTTATTTTATCTTTTAAGTTATAAGTGAAAGTTTATTTAGAAAGTTACAGAGGTAGTAGCAGTGAGCCAGCAGGGCTGCGTGGGCTCAGGAAACAAGTTACAGAGGCAAAAGAAGGGCTTGTGGAGTTTAGGGAAAAGAAAGGCAAAGGTAGGGTAAGTGCCCAGGGAAGATGAGGGGAAGGAACAGGAGACTGCACAGCCCTGCTTCAGCGAGGGAGCGCGCACTTGAACTGTATCCTTTTACAAGAAGCCCATACTTTAGAAAGTAAGCATTTCCCCGAGTTCTGTGAGCCTCTCCAACAAATGATCAAATCTGATTTATAGCCAATAGGTGAGAAGCCCAGGGGGACAACCTGGGCCTGTGTTGGCCTCTGAAGTGTGTGGCGGGGAGGGCGGGGAAGCAGCCTTGTGGGATTAGCCCTTAACCTGTGGGGTCTGCAGTAACCCCGGGAGACAGTGTCAGGGCTCCGCTGAATCGAACTGCAGGACAGCATTTGGTGTTCACAGGGAGCTGGAGAGTCGCCTGCTGTGGGTGGCCACTACATTTGGTGACCAAAGTGCAAGTACTGAAAGTAGTGGAGGGAGAAACAGCGTTTCCCGCCTTGGTTTGTAGAGAAGGGGAAACGAAAAGTTTTTCTATTCACTCGCCCTCAGCGTGAGGTCCCCTGTGTACTGCGGTGTCGAAAGGGCTCTACAATACCTCTCCGGTCACCAAAGCGCTCAGAGGAGGATGATCTCAGTGAGAAAACACAGCGTGGCGGGAAACAGAAAGGCCCCACCATGCAGCCTTCTCAGGTTGACAAGTGGAGGCCAGTCGGCATTGTACTATTAGAGAGAAGCAAATCTCCCTTTGAAATGCAGACATACGCGCTCTATGACTCCTTGACCATGCGCAGTAACTGTGCATGGAGGCTGTAGCGCGGACCTTCTGATCCGTGCACATCCCAGCACTCACTGTGGTGTTACCCTCTGTCCGTGTCGCCACAGGTTCCTGCTCCGGCACCCTCAGGCCGCCAGCGCCGTGCCCTCGCTGGGCTCCTTGTGCACTTAAACGCACGTCAGCACACATGTCTGCAGGGTCACCCTCTTCAGCAGACCGTGGTGCCTGTGTCCAGGTTCTCGGCACGTC
>PVIW01000596.1:213996-443832 GCA_004026585.1 Noctilio leporinus
AAGATTTTATTTTATTATTTTTAGAAAGAGGGGAAGAGAGGGAGGCAGAGAGGGAGAGAGACATCAATGTATGGTTGCTTTTCACCTGCCTCCAGCCACAGACCTGACTGGAGACCTGGCTTGCAACCTAGTTATGTTGCCCTGGCTGGGAATCGAACCTGCGACCTTTGGGTTCACAGGCCGGCACCTTATCCACTGTACTACTAGCCAGGGCTCATGTCCCTTTTTTGATTCCTGATTTTCATCGTCTTCAGAGAAATACAGGATCCCAGCGTTGAAAGCAGTTGTTTTTTTTTTTTTCCTGTGGTAGCTCCATTCTTCCTGTTTGCTCAGGTCGACAGGAGCATCCTGGGGGCCATCTGTGGTTTTTATTTTTCTCTAGCCCTGCGCATGCAATCCATCAGAAACCCCTGTTGGCCCTGCTTTTGCAGTATATCCGGATTCCGTTCCTTTCCTCCTGTTTCCATCACAACCTCTCTCAGCTGGACAGCTACAAAGCCTTGTCTCCCTGTCCCCACCCTTGCCCAGATCCAGTCGATTCTGCGCCCAGCAGCCGCACGTTCCGTTTGTAACTCAAGTCAGATCCTGTCTCTCCTCCGCTCGGAACCCTCTAGTGCCTTCTCATGTCACTTGGACTAAATCTAGAATCTTTGCCATGACAAAGGTAGCAGGATCCCTGCTACCTATTAACTGTATACCCCTCACCCTCACTAGAGCCACTGTGGACACACCAGCCACTGTTGCTTCAGGGTCTTTATGGTTTGAATTCATCTGCCTGCACCATTTTCCTGCAGAGTCGCACATAGCTCACTTCCTCCATGTCTTTGCCACATTCGCCTTACTGGGTAGACCTCCGAAGACCCTCCAGGTCACATACAACGTCCTTCCCGGCAGTTGGGGATCCCCTTACTCTGATGTTTCATCGTGGCACTTGGCACCCCGCCGGACATTCTTTGTCTGTTTATTGTGTCTGCCCGCACTAGAATGTGAGCTCTGTGAACGCAGGGACCTGTGGGACCCACTGCCGTACCCCAGCGCCTGGAACAGTATCTGGTGTGGGAAGGGCACAGAAGAAATACATGTGGAATGAGTGAATGAACTCCTGGTGGGAAAGTGGCTACTTATACATGCCCTAGCTTTTCTGGGAATTTCCCCCAGACCCTCCGGGGAGACACGGTCAAGGAGGGTGCTACCTGGCTGTGCGTCTGTCCTCACTGGAGCAGGCAGCGGCCCCAGGGAAGTAAGGCTGAGCCGTGCGAGAGATGTTTATGTCTGAGATGTGCAGGTCCGTGACTTGGAGTCATCCAAACCAGTCTGACAAGGCTGAGGGCAGGATTCTGGATTCTGTTCCAAATTAGTCACAGGGGCCTCCCAAGCCTTGCTCCGTCCCTGCCCAGTGAGACCAGCAAAATGAATACCTTGGCAGTCCCATAGAGGTCTTGCCAAAGGACAGGGACTGGGCCAGGGAAGGCGATGGGGCATGGTCCCAAAACACACAGGGTGTGGACGCTGCACTGGGATGGGCCGTGAAACCTGCAGCTATGGCTAAGCGGGCCTCACTTTCAGGGTCAGTGAATAGTGGCTGCCCACGTGCCAAGCCTGGTGTTAGGCCTTAGAGGATGAGGCAGAAGCTGGAGGTTCCTGGGACGTGGACCGCAGGGCCACAGGGAGGGCCGAGCTCGGCTCAGGAGAGTGCCCCGGCCCCTCTGGTTTAGGTCCTCCCTTTCCTCCAGGGGGAGCCGGCTGAGGGGTGGCCAGGCTGCCTTTCCACCTGCTGAGGGATCCATGGGCTGCCGCTGGTGAATCGAGGAGGCGCAGGGCCGCCACCAAAGGCTCTCATCACTGCCCACCCCCACGAGGACCCCTTAGCCCACCCCTCCAACAGCTGCCAACTCCCGCAAGGAGGAAGGGACTTTCCCCCACCTGCTGCCCTGTCCTCTGGACCCCAGGCTCCACCTGCTGACTGACTCTCCCTTTTCCCCACCCTGGAGCTGCCTGGGGCACTGGCTTTGGGGTTTGCTGGGGGTGGGGTGGGGCAGAAGGAGGGGGTGGGCAGGAGGACAGCTGTGCCTAGCGGGGAAGCAGAAAATGAAGATGGCATTCCAGGGCAGGGTACTTGGGCGAGGAAATCCCCCGTAGAGCTAGGAAGGGGACAAATTATAAGCCAGTTATGTTTAGAATGGAGCTCAGGCCCTGACACAGGAGCCCAGCCCAGTCTGGCCCTGGCAGAGGTCCCCTGGGTGACAGGGCCTGGAGGGCAACTGGAGCTCCACAGAATCTTTAGCAGGGTGCGGTGACCCTGGGGTCCTACAGGCTGGCCTCACCTGTCCCCCTGAGCCACAGGGCGGTGCTCAGCTCGGACTTCCTGTAGGACTCAGAGTAGCAGGGCTTCTGAGATGACTATCTTCTCTCCGACTGCTGGAGGGAGTGAGGTCGCCTGTCAACCCTTGGGTGTATCTCTGAAACAGCTGGGCGAGGCTGAGAACAGGCAAAGGCTGACAGGCCCGGCCTGGGCAACCCATCCTGAGTTCCGGTAATGACCAGCCCAGGGGCGCTGGGGCTGTCCTCCCCAGCAGAGGTGCGGCGCAACTTCGGGTCACCGCCGGCCATGCTTCCGGCACCGCTGCCCTCTGACTCAGGGGAGGAGAGGTGCACCTGATGGACTTGTAGACGTTTCCGTGTCTTTGGAAGAACACTCAGCTCTGAGTGCAACACTGGGCCGTCGTTCCGGCATTTTCGTACAGCGAACCTGCTGTGGGGGTGACCAGAGCCTAGGGTGGGGGCACCAGGGATGTCCCCAAACCAGTTCCCCGGCCAGGGGAAGCCTGTGAGTGACGAGGAAGAGTAAATCACAGATGGCGTAAGCATTCCGGGGGGCCTCGAAGTACCCAAAGGGAGGTGCTGTCGGCGGCGCGTCCACCTCAGAGAGCGGGGGTTGGGAGGTGGAAGAGGATCTCATGCTTTTTATAAATGAGGTTACATTTTTTCGAAAGACATTATTTGGCAGTCACAGGTTGCTGAGGTCTGGGAATTTGGGTGAGCCAAACAGGGTTCCTCCAGGTGGTAAAAAGTATTTCGCAAAACGAGGGACATTCCTGCCCGGAGGCCGGCACTTCTGCGCCTCCACCAGCAGCTTTGGAAACACAGAGCGTGTCCTTGGCGTGTTCACAAGGGACACTTGCCTTCGCTGCAGGACCCCAAAACGAAGGAACGGGGTGGAGTTGACATTTGAACTGCAGAATCCTTTCCGGCTAGTCCCACGCCGGCTGCCTGAGAGGGGAAGTGCTAGCAGTTTGCGTGAAAAACTCTCTTGAACTGGGCTGAGGTGCCCTGCGTTTCCACAGGTCTGAGTCCAGGACGTTCCGGGCACCACTGGGGCCAGAGCCGGGACCAGAACCAAGGTCTTCGGAGTGGCCTGCATATCCTTTGGCTCAAACACCCCTGGGCGGCTGCAGTCATTAACTTTTGCTAAAAGCTCACGGCACCTACCTCTGATAGGCTAAAGGGAGTTTCTACAGAAGTTCTGCGATGTGGGACACAGGGCAGGTGGGGGGCGAGGTTGCCCAGCAATGCCCCATGTCCCTGATCACGTCTCTGCAGTTGTGTTGGTGTCTGTGGACAGCCGTGGGGCCTCCTGGTCATTCTGGGCACTACGGGAGTGGGGAGGTGTTCATTTGCAGCTTACCTCTCCATGGTTCCTTCTCACCTACACACGGTCCTGATAACCTGCCCCTTTGCCGTGGCAAAGCCCTCCTCACCTGTAGACTTTACCACTCCATGCCGACAGCTTCCTCTCCCCCGTGGGCTGTGACTCCCTGCATCAGCCAGCTGCTGCCCATGTGGCCCCTCCCTACTCCCTTAGGCTCCAACATCCTAGAACAGGTCCCTCTTTGTCTCAGTCAGTCCGGGCCACTAGAACCAAGTAGCAGAGATGGGGTGACAGATAAACAACAGACGTCCATTTCTCTGGAAGTCCGGGATCAGGATGTGGGCGTGGGTGGGTTCTGGTGAGAATCCTCTTCCAGGCTGCAGACGGCTGGCCAACTTCTCGCTGTGTCCTCACGTGGGGGAAAAAGCCAGGGCACTCTCTGGGGTCCCTTTCAGAAGGAAGCCAGGGCACTCTCTGGGGTCCCTTTCAGAAGGACACTAATCTCATTCCGGAAGCCTTCACTTTCACAAGCTAATCACCTCCCAGAGGCTCCATATTCTGCATCCATCACAATGGGGGTGAGGATTTCAAAATAGGAGTTTGGTGGGGGGCACACAAACATCCATTCCGTCCCACTCTTCTGCCCAGATGTCCTCCCTACGCTAGTCTTTCTGGGACTCCAGCAGCCCCTGTCCCTCACTCCCTACACACATGCCTATTTTGCTAGGTGCCACCAAGGAAGTGACTGTTGGACCGAATTAATTAGAAGGGAGAGGGGGGCAAAAGAGTGAGAAAAAGAGTAAGAAAGGTTGTTTCAACATCTACTAAATCTTGCCAGTGACCATTTGGTGTCAGTTTCTCCCTGTGCATGGTTTTTCAAGCTCCCTCTCTTTCGGGACCATTTTCCTGCATCATTTGTTCAGCTCCCTTGTTTTTCTTCTTTGGAGATTCCACTCCTGTCCGCGGCAGAACACTGCCTGTGTTCTCCATGTACCAATGTTTTTATGAGAGATTTAAAAGCTGTAATCTGTTTCATTTTCTACATTTGTTTCATTCCTACTCTTAAGCTCTTTGTTACAGTTGATTTTTAAATAAAAGTTAAAAAGTTGATTTGAGATGGAGAGAGAAACATTGATTTGTTCAACTTATTGATGTACTCATTAGCTGATTCTTCTACGTGCGCTAACTGGGGATTGAACCCACAACCTTGATGTATCAGGATGATGCTCTAATCAACTGTGCTACCTGGTCAGGGCACAAGTTCTTGTTAACGCCTGTTCATTCCACTACTACTCATAATAAATGGGAGAGTTTTCCACTCCAAGCAATTCTTCAGTTTTCAGTGGGCACCAACAGGGTGTCCTGTAGTTTAACTCAATTCTGACACTCCCTGCCTGGAGTTAATGAACACCCCACAGTGTAAGCTCACTCCCCAGAGACTGCCCCCATTTCAGATGCGAATTGAAAGTCTCAGGTCATCATCTGTACTTCTGACCAATTGGCTATAAATTGGGGGTGCCTATGACCCTCCTTCTCATGTTTGATAATTTGCTGGAGTAGCTCACAAAATGCCGGGAAATATTTGCATCTACTGGTTTATAATAAAGGCTATAGGAAAGGATACAGATGCACAGCTAGGTAAAGATGTGTTCGGTAGGCCAAAAAGTTCGTTTGGTTTTTCCCCATACGATGGCTCTGGTAGTGCTAAGTTGTCTTTAACTTCATCCAGAACAATGTTGTTAGGTTGTATTGTGACAGCCGTCATGTCAGCATGCACTGAAAAAAAAAAGTAGAAAAATTGGTGAATTTTTGTGCAGCCATTTTCATATTGAAGGTGGAAAAAATAAGCAACATTTTGGCATATTATGATTTACTGTTTCAAGGAAGGTAAAAACACAACTGGGACACATGAAAGAAGATTTGTACAGTGTATGAAGAAGGTGGTATGACTGATTGAATGTGTCCAAAGCGGTTTGTGAAGTTTTGGAGATTTCCCACTGGGTGATGCTTCACGGTCGGACAGAGCTGTTGAAGTTAATAGCAACCAAATCAGACATTAATTGAAAACATCAACATTATACCACATGGGAGACAGCAAATATACTCAACATTTCCAAATCAATCAAGTTATTGGTGAAAATGAAAGATGTGTCTTTTATTTTATAGAAATAAGTAAGTGGGCATTTGGGCCAACCCAATACATAGTGTAAGATCCGGAAGGGTCCTGTGCTAATGCACTGTTGGTGGGAATGCAGACTGTGCAGCCACTATGGAAAACAGTATGGAATTTCCTCGAAAAACTAAAAATGGAACTGCCTTTTGATTCAGTGATTCCACTGCTAGGACTATACCCAAAGAATCCTAGAACCCCAATTCAAAAGAACCTCTGCACCCCTATGTTCATAGCAGCATTATTTACAATAGCCAAATGCAGGAAACAACGTACGTGCCCATCAGTAAATGAGTGGATCAAAAAACTGTGGCACATTTACACAATGGAATACTACACAGCAGAAAGAAAGAAGGAACTCCTACCCTTCATGACAGCATGGGTGGAACTGGAGAGCATTTTGCTAAGTGAAATAAGCCAGGAGGCAGAAGGACAAATACCATATAATCTCACCTATAAAAGGAACCTAATGAACAAAACAAACAAAGAAGCAAAGTAGAACCAGAGGCATGGAAACAAGGAACAGACTGAAAGCGACCAGGGGAGGGGGGAGGAGGGAAGGGGAGAATGGGGAAGAGAAGGGGAAGGTCCAGTTAAGGAACTAGTATAAATGACCCATGGACGTGGACTCCAGGGTGGGGACTGACAGTGGGATGGGTCGGGGGTGGGGGATGGGTGGAACAGGGGAGAGCAACAGGGGAAACACTGGGACAACGTAATAAAACAACAATAAAAAATTAAAATAATTTTTAAAAGGAGTCACTGCATTAAAACAAATGATACTCTTAGCATCTAGGAAGTTCCAAGGGACTTGGTTCTGTGTAGGAGGCTCTTATCCCATCACTCAGGAAATGCCAAGAATTTTAGGAGTTCTGTGTCAGGAATGGGTCAAAGACCAAATGGAGAACAAAAGGTGCTCCTAGCACCTCTATCACTTTGAAGATTACAGGGCTTTGGAAACTATGTGAGGAACTGGGGTCAAAGATCAAATATTAGCAGAGACTGGAGACAGAGCTTTTTATTTGTTTAAGATTTTATTTATTATTTTCAGAAAGAGGGGCAGGGAGAGAGGCAGAGAGGGAGAGAAACATCAATGTATGGTTGCCTTTCACCTGCCTCCAGCTACGGACCTGGCTGGAGACCTGGCTTGCAACCTGGTTATGTGCCCTGGCTGGGAATCGAACCAGCGACCTTTGGGTTTGCAGGCTGGCTCCTTATCCACTGTGCCACCAGCCAGGGCCCTAATTACTTTAGCTTTATTAGGTAATTTCATATCCCATAAGGCTAATCTTCCTTCATGCTCTTTTATTTCAGAATTTCCCTGGCCATTCTTATTTGTTTGATTGTTTTCCATAGGAACTTAAGGACCAGCATGTCTAACTAACTAATTAAAAATTAATTAAATGTTAATTAAGCTCCTAACCTTGATCATGGTTTGAATTTACATCTGCCCCATTTTTTTTTTTTTTCTGGTTTCCATCAAGAACTTTTAAAAACATTTAAAATGAATCTTGTTCATTGAAGTTTAGTTTGCATTCCTATAACTGTTATTAAGGTAGAGCGTATTTTTATGTATTAATTGGCCATTCATTCCCTACCTCCCCTTATTTTGTGAATAGCCTAGTTGTACATGGGCTATTTCTTTTCTTTTTTTAAAATTTTATTGTTGTTGTATTACATCCTATTTCTTTTCTTATTCATTTATAAATGTTGATTTATACATTTTACATAGTCTGGATACCGATGTCTAGTCAGTTATATGAACTGGAAATAGCTTCTCCCAGTCTATTGGTGGTTCTCCATTGGCACCCTTTGATTTTTAAAACTTTCAAATATAACAACATTTACCAGTCTTCTCGTTTATGGTTAACGATTTTCGGGCAGTATGAATAGCGAAGGGTTGGCTGCATGGGATAGTTCTGGCAGGTCTCGGGCTAGCGCAAGAGGGTGCCTCTAGTTACCCAGGCCTTGGGCTGGGCAAACATGGGCCTGGTCTGTGAGAGCTGGATACAGGGGTGGCTGGCTGGCCTACGAGCAGCGCGTTCCCAGGTAAGCTGTTTCCTACCTTTGGGAGCTGGCTTGCCTGGAAAGCGGAAGCCTCTCTCTGAGTGTGTGAGGCTCCCAAGTGTCAGAGCATCAAGAACGTAGAAAACATAGTTCACGTAGAAGACACTAGGTCTTAGGGTGAACTGTGAGTTTCCGTTTGACTTCCTGTGCTTTTGCCTTATGCGCAACATACTCCATTGGTCTCGGGAATGAGAGACACACAGACCAGAGGTGCCCCGCCAGACACCAGCCTGCAGGCCGAAGTACAGCCAGGCCAGGGCAGGCCTGCCGACCTACCTTCAGGGGTGCAGGCAAAATAATCGATTGCTGTGTCAAGCCACCGAGTTTGAGATGTCACGCAGCGTTACGGTGGCCATGCATTACTGATAAAATTAGTGTGTTTTATAAAGGGGCACTTTCTGATTTTTTAAAATGGAATTTATTCGGTGATATTGGTTCGCGAAGCCAGACAGGCTTCAAGTGCTCAACTCAATACAACTGCATGCTGCATCGTGTGCCCGTTGCCCCAGGCAAAGTCTCTTTCTGTCGGCCCCACCCCCTTTCCCTCCGCCTGTCACCCACATGTTGGAGGGGAAAATGGCCCCGAGAAGTTCAAGAACTTGTCCAAGATTACCCAGTTAATAAGTCAGGGTTTAAACTCAGACAGCTGGACTTCAGAACTTTTCTCTTGCTCGCCAGGCTCCGCAGAGCTGGTCACTGGGGTATCGTGTGTTCTTGGCGAGGGTCAGGGACTGAAAAACCAGGTTTGAGGAATACAAAGGCAGAAACCACATTCCAGGCAGCAACAAGCTCATTACGAGGTGAAGGCAGCGGGAGAAACCCTGAGACTTGCGTTGCTCACCCCCGGGAGATGACACTGGTGACTGTCCCGGGAACTTCCACCACCGCCAGCACTCACGGACCACATGGGGCTTCTGCTGCTCACGTCACCCTTTTCTGATTCCAAGTGTCCGTGCGTCTGATGGGCAGAACTGAGGCCACGTGCCCCCACGCCTAAGCCGAAAGGGAGCCTGAGGAGTCAATTTTAGCTTCCTTACTGAGATCCACGTTCTGCCCCAGGAGGTGAGGCTCTCACATACACAAAGACGTTCGAAGGCTGGGCAGCCAAAAATGACAAATGTCAGCATACTAGATAGTTGGCTTCTCTTTTTCTTTTCTCGGAAAAAGACTTTGTGTTCTCCTGTTGTAGTTGCCCGTGTTATTTACCAGGTGTTTGGGAGGTGATTAAATTTGTCACTTAATATGATGATGGTTTCTCCTTGTAGGGTGATGACCCGTATCTTCAACTTTCAGAGTAGAGTGAAGATCACTGAGACATCAGGACTTGGCAGAATGTGGTGACTAATGTAATCTTTGCCCATTTCCCTTTGGGGAACATGTTAAGTGTATCAAGTAGCTTTGGTGGTACAACAAATGACCTTAACATGCGTGACTTCACATGGCAATAATATATTAGTTAATGATTCTGTGGGTCCACAAGTTGGGCTGGCTCCATTCTGCTGGTCTTGGCTGGGCTCCATCAAGCTTCTGCGGCTTCTCTAGTTTTGGGGGCTTTCAGTCAGTGGCTCCCGGCCGCCCCCTCCATTTCTGACTGGGGTCGGGCGGTGAACAGGGCAATTGCTTGGTTGCATGTCTCTTGCCATCTGGCTCACTCACGCGGTTGAAGTCAGGGTTCCAAGTAGAGCACGTGAGGGCAAGCTTCCAGGTGCCAGCCTTTTAAGTCTCTGACTGCTGTTGCCACGTCAAATGACACGACACCACCGGGCTAGTATGAAAGGGGACAATGGTACGAGAGCCAATTGTTAAATTTCCAGGAATTTCACAAGCCACTTGTTAAACTGCTCATAACTTGACATGGGCTGTAACGGGATGTTTACCCACAGAAATTGGTCAAGGCTACAGTCCAGGGCTCCTCCCTCTACCCCCCACTCTGTTTTTCAGAGAACGAGTTTACCACTACGTCACCAGAACTGTCTGAGGACATGGACACACAGAAAGGAATTACTGCAGCTGTTTTTGAAACAATTATAATGAATATGGTCTTTTTTTTTTTTTTTTAATAGCTGAGAGTCACAGTGTTGAAGCACAACCATCATTGGAATGGTACGTATGCAACGATAGGTTGTGTGTGTCCTAATCAGTCACACTGTGGTGGTCATGTACGCTTTTTAAAAGCACCCTTTAGTGTTTTCCAGTAAGAGACCCTGCTTGAACCAAGCTAAGCCACTCTCAGTTGACACAGTGATTTATCCAAGGGACAAACCCACGCAACCACGCTAATTCAGTCAGAATTATTCCCCAGGGTGTTTTTCAAACTGAACTTCAGGGAGGAAAGTCCCTCTTAGAGTATGAGCCAGGGAGCCACCGCAGTCATATTTATACGTCTGTGGCGGCCAGTCTGCCTAAGGAAGACAGAGATTTGCATGCAAGAGAAGCAGGAACGGAGCGGAAGAGACCGAGAGAAAGAAAGTTGGTTATGTCTAACCCGGGACTTGTATTGTCTAAAGGAGGTTCAACATTCTGTCCCTTCCACCCAAACAGCCCGCACGACTCCACAAACACGCGTATCTCGTTGCAGAGGTGGAGAAACTGGGACAGGGGAGGGATGGCGTTGCTGCACAAAGACAGGATCTGGGTCAGGGCATCGAGCTCATCCCTGGAGGTTAAATTAAACAAAGGAGGGCATCGCTGCTATCAGAGGAAGCGCTCCTCTGAGATGGGTAATTCCCTCTTCCCGGCCCCCTGCGTCAGTTCAAGGAATGGCCGATCGAAGATAATGGAAATGACTCCGGACCATTGAGGGGGAGCCTGACTGCGGAGAAGCGGCTGATGGCAGGAGGCTGAGCTTCCAGGAAAGGCTCCCCTGCCCAGGAAATCATGATCCCTGTCCACGGGTCCGCCACCTCGACGGCAATTCACATGGAAATAAAAAAATTGTGCCCTGTCTCTTTGCAACCACAAAACTAGTGCCTGCCACTGAGATTCCTATTTCCGCAACCGCAGCAAAAACAACAGTGTGTACTCACTCCCCAGTCTCGCTCCTGAGAGGCAACATTTTCTTCCGAATCCTTCCAGAAAATTTCCAAGTGCGCACACACATACATGCTTGTGTGCGTGCGTGCAAACACGCTGTATAAAGCAGATAGGGTCACACTAAATATTGGTCTGGCTGCTGATTGACTTAAAGGACCTCTATCTGGATGACTTTTCTTGTCTTTTCTTTCCTTTCCTTTTCCTTCCTTCCTTCGTGCCTTATCTAAGTGAGAATGAAGGAATCTGGGTTTCTTTCTTTCTTTCTTTCTTTCTTTCTTTTTAATGACTGGGTTTCTTAAACAGATCATTCTGATCCCTAATTTTAATATGAAATCAGAGTTCTTGATAGTAAATTTAAAACATTTAGGAACAACATTAAGAATTAAAGGAAGAGGCACATCACATTTTGAAAATCACTTTAAAGTGTCTTTTTGGAAGGAAAGCTTGGATTCATATGCGTGCACATCTTTTTCTCTTAAAAACAAAAGTCTTTATAATTTATGAAGATGAAAATCTGTTTTCATTAACTTTTAAAAAGAGCAGAATTTTATAGTTTTGTCTAAATTCTGTCTCAAAATTCACAGAGCAAAGAGCAAATACATTGTCCTTCTAACAACACAGCCAAAATGACAAAATCAAAACAAATTTTTAAAAAACCCTCCAAGTGATAGAAGAAATAAAAAATTAAACTGAAAAAATATTAAAGAGGAAGAAAAAATTCTGAATCTAAGAATAAATAGCATTTGTGGGCATGGTTTCACATAAGGGACAATGGATCAATATATCACCTGGTCAGTGCCACTGAATCACTCCATAGAGTCCAGTGATGTAGGACAAAGAAAAGTCTAACTGAGGGGGAAGAACCAGGAAGCTCCACTCTCACCCCGCACTGAGCTCAGGCAGCCCCACACCCTGGGGAGCTGAGTCTCAGAGGAGGCTGGGCAATCCTGAGTTACTGCCTTTGTGTGGGGACCTGCCATGGGAGCCTGTCTCTGTCTGAGAGCCATCGATCCGGCGCCACTCACCGCTGTTAATCATCACAGCCCAAGGGGTGGCCTCTGGGTGTGCGCCTCAACGGGAGAGATTCCACCCCGTCTCTGTGGGCAACCAGTTCTCTCTAACGTCGGGGTCACACGCTTCGTGCTCCCACGGTGGGGACGTCCCCCTGGCTGGCTGTTCTGGGAGCATGGTGGGGCCTGACTGGGTGGTCCAGGGCAGATGGGGGCATCCAGAGAGGGCTGTTGGGCTCAGATCATAGGGGACCCCCAAGATGTGATGCTTGAGTTGGGCTGCAGCTTTGGAGAGCAGGGAGAGGAGAGGAGAGGAGAGGAGAGGAGAGGAGAGGAGGGGAGAGCAGAGCAGAGGAGAGGAGGGGAGAGGAGAGGAGAGGAGGGGAGAGGAGAGGAGAGGAGGGGAGGGGAGAGGGGTGCTCTGGAGGATGAGTCTGGCTCCTTGTGCTAAGGGAACTGAGGGGTAGGTGGGATCTGCTGGGGACCTGGGTGGGGCGGCAGGTCTGAGGGGTGTGGCCGGGTCTGAGACACAAGGCAAGGGGAGTGGCCTGCTTCCTGTCTGTGGGTGAGGAGGCAGTGTCAGCCACGGCTCTGGGTTTGAGCCCTGTGACGGGGTGGCAGCTGGCCTACCCTGGAAGAGGGTCTCTGAGACAGAGGCTCACGCTCTGAAGATTGGCCAGGCAGTTCTCTTGGGCTCCCTGCAAGAGAGAAGGGACAGGAGCAGGACTGGGCACACGGAGACGCTGAGCCACCGTGCTCAGCGACCCTGAGAGATGGCCCTGCAGAGCTGCGTCATGGAGTGGGCAGTGGGGCTGGCCTACACGTTCTCTCCCTGATCGGGTGCCTCCCTGGGGAGGGAGGGGACTCAGCCGCGGGCATCCCACTCCGGGGGAAACCCAGAGGGAAACCTGGGGCTCTGCCAGCAGCACTCGCAGCAGCTGGAGGGGTAAACCCGTCATTCCCGAGGGACTTTGGTGGCCCCGTCAGTGTCTGCGTGGTCAGGGAACATGGCAGGCCCACAGGGGGCGTGGGTCGGGGAAGGTGAAGTGCTCTGTTTCGGACACGCTGAGTTGAGGGGTCTAAGGGATACGCAGGTGGGGCATCCAGTGGACTGCAGGCCTGAAGCTCTGGAGGTAGGTCAAGGACAGAAAAACAGAGTTAACGAAACCACGAAAGTGAGTGGATGTGGGAGGGATTGACGGGGCGATGAGCTGATTCATTGGGCAGCTGGTCCTCGGCGGGTCTTCGAAAGAGGAGGCACCTGAAGAAGAGCAGTGGGTCCGGGAGTTCCCAGCCCGGGCAGACCTCCGCAGGTGGGTGAGAGTCGGGGTCACCCAGGCAGAGCTCTGGGCTGCTGACGGTGCATCAGGCGGAAACACCGATGGCGGGACGGGAAACAGCACCGCCCAGGGCATGGGGGTGCTCATTGGCTGGGGGCCTCTCCCTGCAGCTCCGTCCAGCTCCCACGTCCTCCCCTCGCTGCCCCCCCCCCCCCCCCCCCCCCCCCCCCCCCCCCCCCCCCCCCCCCCCCCCCCCCCCCCCCCCCCCCCCCCCCCCCCGCCTCCTCTGCCCGCCCTCTGAGGCCTCTTTTTCCCTCTCCCTGTTCTCTGTGCCTCCCCCTCTGTCCAGGTCCTTTTCCTTCGCTGCCTCTGCGCCCACTGGAGGGCAGCAGCTTCCAGCCTCCGCCCGTGTCCCCTTCCCGGCCTTTGCCTGTGCTCTGCCCTCTAGTGGGGGAGTAGAGAAGGGGACAAGCACCAAGGTGACCTCAGGCTCCTGGGGCTCCTGGGGCTCCTGCACGGGTAGGGCTCTGGTGCAGCGGGAAGTGCCATGTTCAGCGGAGAGGCCAGGGGTTGCTTCTTCCTTGCCCCTGCCCTGCTGAAGCGCGGTGGCCAGCTGCACCTGCCTTGAACAGGTGCGGACATGGAAGGGCAGGAGGGCCAGGACCTACTCAAGATCTCTGAACGGACGATTCCTGTCCCCGGCTTGCTCCTGAGATGGCCGGCCCACCCACCTGTCGGCAGCTGGACCCTGTTCCCACCTTGTATGTCCCAGGGTATTCTGGAAAGGGTTGTTGCTGGAAATGTCAGGTCCCAGTGTTGTCCAGAGTGTCAAAGGCCCAGTGCTGGTCCTGGGCTGTTCCATCCCACCTCACCTGGAAGACCCCACTGTGGCCCCCATCGCCTGGTTGTGTGAGTCACCAGCCATCCTTGAAACGGCTCCTTGTGACCGACCACAAGTCAGAGGAGTGACACATCCGAGGGCTGCGCCCGGGCCTGGGTTCCTGAAGGCACGGTCAGGCCAAGGAAGACTGCGTTTCTCCAAGCGGGATCTAAAAAATGAAATAGCCTGGTTGGGGAGGGTGTGCGCTGGGGTCAAACCCCTACAACAGCAGGTTGGGGACCAGAGTGCTTGCCTGGAGTTAGGTCCCAGCTGAAACCCCTGCCTCCTCCCCCACCGCTCCCCGTACATGCATACATACATGCAAACATACATGCAAACATGCATGCAATAGGCCATCAGAGACCGAATTACTCAAATAGATTGTTCTGTTTAGGAAAACTGGAGATACCATTAATAAGCAAAATTAAATTTTCCCACCCAGAAGCATGGGGTATCTCAACTGAAGAAAATTTAAAAAGCTACATTTTCTTTGCATCGCTGAGGAATAGCTTGTAAATTTATGACCTGCCACACCTGGTAGGCAGAATGTTCTGGTCTAGAGGGGCAATCTGCAGTGTTTCCCATGGGGCTGCTTTCCTCTACATTCGTTCAGATCGAGGGGTACAAATAAGATTTTATATAGAACATTGATCTCTCTGCATGTCCACTCATCTCCAGAACACTGACTCCAAAATATGTTTTTTCTGTAGATGGTTCTTTTTCAAGTATATGTTATACATTGAATTCTCTGGATTTAGAGTCTAGTGGGGAGTTTATTTGTACATTTTCTTATTAATACTTGCACTCATTTATGCATTTACAATCTATGTATTTGCTCCCTCCTTCATTTTTTCACTCCCTCACTTGCTCACTCATTGTGAGCCCCTCCAGAAAATGCTGATCCCTCCTGCTGCACTCCACTGTAAAACGTGTGGCAACGAGTGGGAACCGTTCCCACCTTCTAGGAGCTCCCCCGGGGAGAGAAAGGTGACAAAAGGAAGCACGGAGTTAGACAATGAAAGAGAAGGTGCTAAGGGTCATGGAGGGTACAGCAGCTCAGAAGAGGGAGAAATAAATCTCCGGAAGGACCATCTTACCTGGATAGTTGCCCTCGACCTATTGGGAGTGGAGGTCCTCGTGTTGGGCACGGAGTCCGCCGTCACCACCCAGCGTGGCGGGAGTCACCAGCTGGCTCCGTGGCCTGGACCCCACGCTGCCTCACTAGGTGCCTCAGCGTCAGCCGGTGAAGCAGGAAGGTACTGGATTAGCTCATCTGTAGAGTCCTGCCAGCGCTGTGCCTCAGGAGCCTCAGGACGGGGTACACGTGTGCCTCATGGCGGGGCAGGTTAAGAGTTCGCTAGTTTTAGACGGAAAGTTTGCACTGAGGAACAGTCTCTCCTGTGTTCACAGCACGGTGTTTTCTGGGTGCTTGCTGTTCTTGATGCAGCGAAGGGAGCCAGGGCTCGCAGATGGGGCTCCCTAGAAGCTGGCAGTCGCTGGGAAGGGCTCCCTAGAAGCTGGGAACGCATACTGCGTCGTGCCTGCACTTACGCTCCCCCAGCAGAGTAGCTGGTTGACGGGCATCCTGGCTCACACACCAGGGTAAGCACCTTCCCACCTGTGGCCTTGGGGATAGAGGAGGGACAACCACAAGTAGAGAGTGAGCCTCTTGCTACTGGTGCTGGCAGGACGGAGGCAGCTTTCCCTTCGCGGCACGAGAACTCGGGCTTCGGGACCCTTTGCTTGCACAGACATCTTGTAAAACCCTCCAGCCAATCCTTTTAAATACAAAAATTGAGATAACGTTCACATAACATTAACCATTTGAAAGCACAATTCTGTGTTTTTTTGGTATGTTCATAACATTGTGCATCTATTACCACTAGCTAATTCTAGAGTAGTCACTGCACCCCCTAAAAACTGTGTCTATGTGATGGAACCCCAAGGCGCCTGACTCCCCAGGGAGAGAACTGGAAGCCTTGTGTTTGGGACCCTCTTATAGTCTGCCCTGTGTCCTTCCTTTCATGGCTGGTTTTAACTGAATCCTTTAGGTGCAGTAGAAGGCTTTCGCAAATTCTGTGCATCCTTCTAGCAAATTGTTGGATGTAAGGGTGGTCATGGGAAGCATGACAGGACACAGCAGTGTGGTTTGGGACAGGACCAAGGGCCGGTCCTGCCTGGCTCGTCCTCCTGTGAGCTTGGGGCTGGCTAGTCATTGCCCTGCGGGAGGCCGGGTCTACAGCACCCCTTGGGAAGCATTTGGAACACTGGGGTTCTTCAGCCACTAGAGATATTAACTTCTTGCTATAAATATGCTTGCTTAGGAGGCTGTTTGTTTTCCTGTTCCCCTGCAGGAATTTTAATTCTTATAGGATGAGAACTATCAGTCCTTTTCCTTGCTGTCCCCTGGGTTGGCTTCAGGGCCATGACGGCTCTTAGCTCTCAGCAAAGACTCCCTGGAGGGGGGTTTGGGAGATGTGAGAAGAAGATTGGAGGCTCAAGTCCAAGAGCAGAGAGAGGGAGGAGTCCTGGGACCTACTTTTTATTCTTGCATGTAATTCCTTGGGCCTTAGTTCTTAGCCTGTAAAAAGGGGTCATCATAACCTCACTGGGCTTTGGGGTATCAAATGGTATAATCACCTTAGATGATGGCGAGGGCTCTGGGTGCTGCAGACAGTTGTCATTTCAGATGAATGGTTAGTGGGTGCTCAGGCTGGCTCTGGAGTGGAGTGGGGACCTCAGAGTGGGATCGTGGCTCATTCTTTTCATAGGCACTAGGCCTCTCTCTCTGAAACCATCCAGGCCCTGGGCTCAGAGGTGGCCCAGCCTTCAGTGAGATGGCGTGTTCATCAGGCCTGTCAGCACCCGCTGACTTACATTGGGAAAGCCGAAGCCAGGGGATTGGGCCCTCAATGCCCATGCCCACCCGCCACCAGTCCTAAGATGGGGATGACTGGCTCTGAGGGTGAGTCCCTGAGAAGAACCCAGGCTTCCTTGACATTCTACCAGACCCTCTTTTCGGGAAACACAGATACCCCTCCCTCCCCTTGAAAGTTCATCCAGGGACAGTCAGAGGCTTGATCAGGAGCCACGTGGCAACTGCTCTGGGGTGGTCCCGTTTGGTCTCAGGCTCCCACCCGGGGACCCAGCCCACCACCGAGGCACATGTGCCCTGACTGGAATTAAATCACTGACCTGGTTACAGGCTGGGCCTCAGTCCACTGAGCCACACCAGCCAGGGCTGCAGACAGGCATTTTTGATGCCATAAATAAGCTGTTCGAGGGAGCGACCAAACTCATGGAAATCTACCAGGCCCGTTTTAAAACTGTCCCCACCCACCAAAAACACACCTATGCTCACTTCCTGCAAACATCACGACACTCATGCCGCCGGCTGAAGACTTGAAAGTGCACCTCAGGAGTGTCTAGCACCCCGTGAAATTATGGGGGTGAGCCACACAGCTCAGGAAGGCTTCGTTGAATGGCGGATCATGAAGGGGTAAGCACTTTCTGGAAGAAAGCTGGGGACTAAGTGAGGAGCGATGCTTTTGCTCCCCGATTCACTCTCATCCAGGGGTTCTTGGGCGCTGCCCCAATTGGTGTTTCTCTTACAATCACAATGATCAGCATTTATTGAACACCTGGCTGGTGATATTCTTCCCACTCCACGTATATCAACTCATTTAGCCTTTACAACCATATAAACTGAGGCACAGGAAGGTTAAGGAATTCGCCTGCTGTCACACAGGTAGAAAGCGGTAGAAACGGAATTTGAATCCAGGCACCCTGAGTTCCAGAGCTTAGGATATTGGAATTGGGAAAATGTAGCCAACTTATGCTGATGCCAGCGGTAATAATAATACTAATATCAATACCTCCATTGCAGATACCTTACCATCACATTACCTCACCCTGGGAATCATACTTCTTTTTTTATTTTGGGGGACTGAGTCTCCCAGTTTTCCAAACAGCTCTAGGAATGCCTGCAACACATAGTACCCACCCTATCCATGGGTGGACACGTGACCCAGGTGGGATCAATGAGAACCTCCTCTGGGAGTTTTCGGGTTGGTACTGATCGATGAGGGCAGATGCTCGGGGCTAACAGGAGAAGCCAGACCAACAGCAAAGGGAACTGGCTGGCAGAGAACTGCGGGGGCGAGAGGAAAGCACCGCCTTTCCCTGTCCTGGGTCTTGATACTCTGAGCCAGTCAGTTCCTCTGCAGCCTCAACTGGTTCATGTCCGGCTTCTTACACTAACGACGGAAATATCAACTTAGAGTTTACAAAACCTTTCCTAGGAAATTGACTTCTAGACTAGCCTGAGGAGGCAGGTGGGGTCAGTATCCCGTTGTTATTTCTCAAAAGGGAAACTGAGGTTTGGAGCAGTGACATGACCTGCCAAGCAGCATGGGAGTGGCTGGTGAAGCAGCCAGCGGCTCCCTGAGGGTCAGGGTTCTCTCTTTTTCCACTATGCTCCCATGGGGTCCAGTGGAGGGGGTCTCACTGCACCCCTTCCCCAGGGCTTGTCCCTCACTATCTCAGAGCCTGGGGCTCAGGAATCCACCCACCCAGCACCTCACCCACTTTGGGGCACCTTGATGGCTTGCAGGGAAGCTCCTCCTCTTGCCGAAACAGATTTGGGGTGCTCTTTCTGGTCTGGGCTGAGCACAAGGAGGGGACTGGGTGTAAGCACCTCCTCTGGACTTGGGGCTGGAAAAGTGGAGGCCCCTCTGCGTTGGGGGCTTGGCGATCCAGCTTAGGATTGCCGAGCGCCAACTCTGGTTCTGGGTCCTAGCTTAGAATCTTCAGGGTGTCAAGAAGAGCAGGGGTTGGGGCGGAAGTTTCCTGTTTACTGCTGGTGTCAGGGAGACATCCTCCCGTGGTTACCGCGGCCCTGGTGTCTTCCCTCCACCGCAGGCAGATAGCCCAGCCCGGGGTGGAAGCATTGTGCCCTTCAGCCCTGATTTGCCCATCTCCGTGGCTGGCCTGGGAGCAGTGGGTGATCACGGCCGCCTGAGGCCTCCTCCCATGCCCACGACTTTGGTGGCACCTCATTTCACAAAACAAGGAGCTGAGGTTGCCAAGTGTAGTAAAAGCTAACATGAAAGATAGGATGCTTCGTGAAACTTGACCTTCAAATAAACAACAAATCCTTTTTCGTTTGCGTATATGCTGGGCTTTGCCTGTGAACCTGAAGCTCAAGTTCAGGGAGCGGCAGGCGGCGGCGGGGCTGCTGCAGTCAGCAGCGCAGGCCTGAGAACCCAGCTCACCAACGTCCCAGGGCGGGAGAAGACGCACGTCCCAGCCCAAGGACAGGGCAAATCCGCCCTTCCTCCACCTCTCTGCTCCATGTACACCCTCAGCAGATTGAATGATGCCCCGCTGGCGAGGGCCACCTTCCACAAACCTCTCCTGGAAACACCCTCTCAGCTGCACCCAGAAATAACATCTACCGACTGTCCCGGCTTCCGTTGGCCCAGCTGAGTTGACACATAAAACCCACCTTCATAGCCCCCCCACCCCCACCATGTTCTACTCCTCTCGACTCCACTCACCCTGGGCCTAGGAGACTTTATTCCCTGGTCAGAGGCCCCCAGCATTCTTTGGGTGGTTTTATCTCACACTGTGACGCATTTTTGAGCAAGTCTGTTCACCTCTCTGTGCCTCAGTTTCCTCATTTGTAGGACAAGGAGGTTAAGCCTTGCCCCACAAGGAAGTGGTAAGGATGGAATAAGAAAGTGTTTGATCATGCTTCACTGATAAACTCTCTTTCACTTTAAACTTAAAACAAAAGAAAAAGAAAAAACGTTGAACAAATGTCCAGGGGCTTGGGCACCAGGCAGGGGTTTGTTAAAATTACATGTTGACTCCTTTCTGGAGCCACCGGAGGGCTGGGAGAAGCCAGCTGGGCTGCGCCGGCCCAGCCCGTGGACAACGTGAGGGCCCTGCACAGGCCCTGGCTGTAGCCACAGCGCCCATGTCACAGGGCTCTATGATCTGCTTGGCTCTATGGTGGTGGCAGTGCCAGCGGTGGGGTAAGATGCCACGTAGAGTTTGTGGCCCATTCTGCTGGGAGAAACACAATGCAGACCTGTGGGATCCTGGAGCAAGGACATGCCTTCTGGGGTAGAGAATTAAACGTCTTTTGGAAAGCAACCTCTGGCATGTGTCCGGGCCCTAGGACAGGCAGGCCCGCTGAGCACGGGCTCCCAGTGACCACACAGCTGCAGCTAGCTACCCATCAGGGATGGAGTCAGACGGCCAGATCACCAGGTTGAGTGGGCCCAGCAACCATCCGCCGTGGGATGGGAGGGGTGCATCTCTGAGTGTGAGTGGGACCAGAGAGCACAGCCAGCAGGAAGCCCGGAAACCCCGTGGCACCCACCACGGCAGCACCTGCGCCCCTCCCCCACGCTCGTGGCTGGGGAAAGAGGAAAAAGACTAAGCTGGCTTTATGGGTAGGTTTCCTTGGTTACACAGGAACCTCTAAACAACAACATCTCAACAACAACCTCGCTTAGAGCGTAATGGAAGTTTCTTTTCGTTCCTTCACTTCCTCATGTCTACATTAATTTTATCCATTCGTCCCATCCATTCTCTCCAAAAGCCCCTGGACTTTGGACCTGTGCTGCTTCTGATAGGACCTGACACTTGTCTGCTCTGGAGTGTACCTTCCTTCAGCACTTAGCTTTACATGACATTCTTTCCAGTAGCACTTTAAAACGCTTCATTTTCTTTTCTCTTATAAGGAAACAAAATGTAAACTTTCTCAGAACAAAGAAAAGAAAAAAAACGAATTGCAATTTCACTTCCCTCTTTGTCTGTTGCCCATCTCTCTTCTTCTATTCATAGCCAACTTCTTAAAAGGAACTGGTACCTATTGTCTCAGTTTCTTGCCTCCCCAGAATCCTCAACCATCTCTTCCAGTCAGGCCTCCATCCCCACCAGCCTCTCTGAATGGCCCTCATCTCTCACATCTCTGTCCTGCCCCTGTTCTCCACATCTTCATTGCCACCAGTCTGACGCAGGCCACTCTGACAAGTGTCTGTGTGCACACAGGGTCTGTGATAGGCTCCTAACATTTCAAGGAATCTTTTTGCTCTTTGGGTCCATCCCTACGTAGCAACTAAGATGATCTTTTAAGAGCATAAATCTCAGTCTTTCACATGCTGTCATTGTCAGCTAGGACTCCCATAACAAAATGCCAGAGACTGGGTGGCCTGAGCAACACAAACTTATTTTCTCACGGCCCTGGAGGCTAGTGGTCCAAGATCAAGTTGTTGGCACATTTGGTTTCTGGTGAGAACTTTATTCTTGGCTTTATCCTCTGGCTGTGTTCTCACCCCGTTTCCCCCGCTGTGAGTGCACTTCCCTGGTACCTCTGCCTCATGGTGTGAGGCCACTAATCCAGGTCAGACCCAAACTCTTTACCTGGCCTTCAAGGTCTGCATGATCTGCCTTTGGCCTGTGGTCCAGTCACACCTGGTCACCTTTCCCCTTTCTTCTGATTTCTGATTTCTCAGTTCCTCAAACATGTGGTTTCTTCCCTTTCTAGGAACTTAGTACCTGCTATTTCTTTTGCTGGAGATATTTCTTAACCACTCTCCCCACACGGTGATAGTCTGGGTGTGCCTATCGATTCTTCGAAAGTAAACTCACGTATCCTCCTCAAGGAAATTTTCCTTAATGCTGATACCAGGTCAGGGGTCCCACTTATTTGTTCTCTCCGCATGTCTTTCTTCTCCTGTGGCACTTTCACCATTATAATGAAATCTTTAACTGTAGAATTAATTGTTTCATGTTGCTTTCCTTTCTACAGACCAAAAGCTCTGAGATAGAAGGAGCCACACCTCCTTCATTTACTGCAGCAAGCACAATGCACTGTTCACACAAGGTACTTAAAAAAATAGTCACTTAAAGAGCTAATTCGCAAAGATCAAAGGTAGATGCCTCACTGGTCTTTCAGGTGAGGAGAAGAACCAGCAATCACCAATAATTGAAAAAACTCCCTGTCCATGAGCCTCTTTCTAGCCTGGAAAGCCAGGCCCATGAGAATGGTATCATCTCGACCTGTTTCAAAAATTGCCCAGAAGACGAGTTAAAATCTCAATGATGGGTGTTCAATTTCCGTCTCTGACCAAATTGCTCCATTGTGGGAGGTTGTTTTCAAAGATGGCCACAGCAGTTTGTGCCATGCTTCTTTGCAATGTCCACGACTTGGCTGCTCCTTCCAAGAATGGGGAATGTCAGCACGTCCTGCCCTGACACCTGGGCTGGCTTTGTGACTTGCTTTAGCCAATGGCACTGGGCAGAAGGTGACGCTATGCGAGTTCCAGGCCTTGCCTAAAACAGGTTCTTTGCCATCTGCTTCCTCTTTCTTAGAACACTTCCCTGCCAACACCATAGAAGGAAGCTGGGTTAGCTTCTTGGAGGGTGAGAGACCAAGTGCAGGGCTGTCATGGTGACCCAGAGGACAGCCAGCACTAAGTTCCAGACATGTAAGTAGGGCCCTCTTGGGCCTTTCCACCCAGCCAATCCCGCTGCTGAAACCAGCTTGGTAAGGAAGCCCAGGGGAAAACAACAAAGTAACCCACAGAATTGGGACAATAATAAATCTTCGCTGAATGGTTTACAACCCAGAAATAGCTCAGTGGAGTATCAGTCTTCCTGATTTCCACATACTAACCCCATTTTCCCTTCTCTAAATGGTCATGCTCTCTGTCCTGACTCTGTCCCTGTCAGGCTCAGTATGAATCACCAGAACATTCCAGAATGCTGCTATTTTCAACTGTAAACCCAACCGAGAAAACAGACAAGAGAAACAATTCATGGCGGGGTCTATACGTATGACTTCAGCTGAGTCTGGATGGAAGGGTGTTGTCGGGGACCACATTCTTGGAAAGGCGGCCACAGTCACTCACTTGGGACGTGGGACTCTCGAGGTGAAAAGTAGACACATCTCGTACGCCCTTGCCTGCGGTTTCCAAACTTGAAATGCAACCCAGGATTTTTGTCATATTTAAAGCTCCTTGCTGTGACACAGCTATATCTCCTGGAAAGTCCCCCACATGTGCCCATTGGTCTAGACAGTTGCACCATTGATCATTGTGGATATCACAGAAAACATGAAAATAACTCCAGTGCCCAACAATGGGAGAATGGATAAGTATTCACAAAATGGAACACTGTACAGGGAAAATGAGTGGACGGGAGCTACAGTAACATAGCTAAATTTTGGAAAACATCACTGAGTAAAAACAGCAAGTTTTAGAGATTAGGTGAAGTATAGGATTAGTGTAAAAATTTGAAACATGCGAAACACTACCATAGACTCTTTAGGATGCACTCATAAGTAATACATGTATTAACATGTGCATGGGGATGATAAGCAACATATTGAAGGGAGGGAGGGTGAGAAGAATTGGGGAGGTGTACACAGGCGTACCGAAATGATTTGAAATAAGTACGGGAAACCCAAAGATTAGCAAAGCCGGGAGGCAGGTATTATTCTCTATCTTTTTCTTGTGCTTCAATCACTATGTGATTAGAAAATATAAAAGTCCAATTTCTTCAAGACTGCCTTGCTGGCAACCCTCCTTCACTGGGGTAAAGTCGTACAACATAAAGCCCATGGCGTGCTTAGCTTTACTTCCTGACTATGGGGCTTTAAGTCAGAGTTTTAGAGGCAAAGGGAAGGAGTTGCCCCCGGTGCGGGCTCCAGAAATGATTGCGCGTGGAGTGAACCATTTGGGCTGGACTTCCTGACTGCACTGCACTTTGCCGTGCCTGCTGACAGGTCTCAGGGTGATCGCGCCGTCACCCCCTTCACATGGCTGACTGAGTTTCCTTAAAGCACGGCAGCCGGGTTCCAGGAGGAAGCATTCCGAAGGGCAAGCTCCACTGTGCAAGACCTTCTTGAGCTGCAGCTTGTACCCTTCTTTGCTACTGACTCTCAGCTTCAGCCAGTCACCCGGCCAACCTCAGACTCACCATGGGAGGGGTCCACACAGCAGATGAACTATGGTGTGAGGGGCATGTGGTTTGATGAGGGTCACCAAAGTAGCCACATGCCACTCAGTTCAATTCTTCTCTGCCCTCCTCAGGCCCTTCCCCTGGGCCTACCCATTCTTGCACTTACCTCACTTGATGGAAACCAACTGTTGAATTGTCACTGTTATACTGCATTGCCATTTATGTGTATGAGCTGGGGCTCCTCTGGGGACAGGGACTCCTTGTAACTTCTCCCTGTAACCCATTGCTGGCACAAAGCATGTTTGCATGGATGATCGACTGAGAACAGCAACTTTCATCACGCCCTTCCTATTTGCCAAGTTCAAGCCCTGTCCCTGCCTCATTTAGATGTAGGCAGTTTAACAGTGGTCTGAGGCCAAGTACACGAAGTCCCTGAACTCCGTGAAGCACAGCAGCGAGGGCTTCTACGGAGGGCCTGGCACACAGGAGGCACCTAACACATTAGTGGAATGGATGAGAGTGAAATTTCTGGGCACAGCACCAAGATTCCCAGAGTGTACATGCATCAACTTCTTTCTTATGGTGACCAAACTGAGCAGAAATTATACGACTCCATATTCCAGAGTTGTTCAAAAGAAATTTTTCATGTCCTCCTTTCTGATCAAGGACCCTCAAGAACTTTCTTTAGCTGAGCCGTGTTCCACTGATCCGTGCGGGAGCGGAAGTCGAGGCCCGGGATGGTGGGGCGAAGTGTATCCATCTCAGCCTCCCCACCAATGTTTCCTGCTCCCCAGGTTCCCTGGTTCTGAGAAGTGGCTCCTAACAGACTCCTTCTTGTGCTATAAATAGCCACAGACACATCTTTGGTGGTAACACATTGAAGTGGGGACACCCATTGTGAATTCAACTCCTCCCCGATTGCAAAATTCTGACATCATAAGAGGACAGAAGAGGTGACTCATCTCTAAATAAATACTTTGATTAGATCACTTGTTTTACTTTCAAGACTGAAAAAGAGAAGAGGAAAAAAAACTTGGTGTAAATAACCCTCTGCCCTGGCCTAAGGAGGCAACTGAACACCAACCCCCTCTCAGCTGTGAGAATAACTTATTCTCACTGAAGACCACAATTTCTGAGGCTACGTCCTTTGGAATAGTTCATCTCTTGGACCTCAGTGTAAGCACCTTAGGTAAAAGAAGATCTTGAATAACAAGACTAAATAATAAGGATTTTTTTTTGCTCTGTAAAATGATTTTTCTCACTTTATAAACAAATTAACTCTTATTTTCTGCAGGTGAGCCCCCTTGACTTATTAAAAATGAACTTCATCCAGTCAGGGACCCCAAACTGATGCTGCTGGCCCCACGCAACCTGCTCTGCCTGTGTCTCTTCTGGACAGCGAGGCAGTTTGTTTCGAAGTTCTGAACTTCTCTGGCGTAGCTATGGCACGTTTGCTGGTTCCACACAGTTTCCACTGCGGCCTGACGTCTTACATTTAATGTTACCTGGGAGACCCTTCTGGACGCATCAGTTTCGAACCGCCGAGCTCTCTCTCTCATGTTGTACGTGGGGAAACTGAGACCCAGGAGGCACGATTTGCCCCAGGCTGTACAGCTAGGAATCGGAAAATCTAAAAGTACAATCCTGCAAGTACACACCACTCGCCCGTAGTTTGGGCTGAATGATCTCACACGTGTGTGCAATGTCTGCACTTGCCACAGAGCCCGCAAGCATTTGCTGGGGGGGATTTTGCAATGACAGCACTTACGTAACGGCAAATTCATGTGCCCTCCTTCCTCCTTTCTCTCTGTCCTCTGGTTCCTCAGGCAGGACAGACCTCCCCACAGTGCTGACATCAGGCAAGACTCACGTGGAAGGAGGAACATTGGT
Organism: Noctilio leporinus; assembly: GCA_004026585.1. NCBI lineage: Eukaryota > Metazoa > Chordata > Mammalia > Chiroptera > Noctilionidae > Noctilio > Noctilio leporinus. The sequence goes on from PVIW01000596.1 coordinate 239,951, forward strand.
CTACTTGCTGACTGCCACTTCTCCTTTCCCCGTTTCTATCAGGATGGCTCCTGATAAAAATCCATGCAGGAAATGTTTCAGGTGGTGCCAATGGGCAACTCTTTCTTCCGGAAAGATCCCACTTGTTATTCAAGGCCCTGCTCAAGTGTGACCTCCTGTGTGAAGCCAGCTCCACCCTGGCTTCATGTCCCATGGTGTGTGTGTGTCCTTCCATGTTGATTCTAAGTCATACTTATCTTTAACTTCATTATTTTTAAACTAAAAAAAGTTTTCAATTAAGATGGACAGTTCATGTTAAATTCGTTTCAGGTGTACAGCAGCACAGTGGTTAGACATTTATATAGCTAATGAGCTGATCCCCTGATAATAACTAATATATCTTTTGTGTCTTTACCACCCCGTCCTCAACCTTCCCCTACATCCATGTTCACTGAATCGAATTGAGAAGATTGGGGTTGATGAGAGAATTCCAGAAAACAATAGACAAGCCCCACTTTCCTATCAAAATTGGACAAGAATTAGCTTTTGATTCTCTGGTTTTTGGAGAGGAAAATAAATCACCAGGCAACAAGGCCGGAGCAGCCTCCACTGCTCAAGAAAGCCTATTTGTAAATTATGTAATTGTCTAACCACTGTGCTCGCTCACCTGAAACTAATATAAAATAATAGGAATGTCAGCTGTAAAAAGTAAAATTTAAAAAAGCATCACCCTGGCTGGTGGCCCAATGGATAAGGTGTGGGCCTGAGAACCCAAAGGTCGCTGGTTCGATTCCCAGCCAGGGCACATAACCAGGTTGCAAGCTAGGTCTCCAGCCAGGTCCGTGGCTGGAGGCAGGTGAAAGGCAATCATACATGGATGTCTCTCTCCCTCTCTGCCTCTCTCCCTTCCCCTCTCTCTCTAAAAATAATAAGTAAAATCTTTAAAGTACCGTCCTCTGGAGGCCGAAGTGGCCTTAGTCCCTATGCAGGCAGCCTTGCCTGTTCCAGACTTCTGTTCATTCAGGCTCCGTCCTGGAGCCTGCCTGTGGAGCCCACACAGTCATGGGCCGTGTAGCTGCTAAGGTCGCATGGCCCATGGAGAGGACAGGTGAGGGCACCGTGTGAGTCAGGTCAGAGTCAGAGCCACCTGCGTTGTTCCCCTGGGATTATGTTAGCAGGGGTGAGAAAGGCACCACCTGCTTTTTCAAAATGAACAATCACCTGCCCAGACTTTTATGCCCTTCTGGTGGGTCTACCTTCCAACTAATCCCTTCTTTTCTCAGGCTAGAGAGACGGGCCTCTTTGGTCTAGCACCTCACCCAGCACCGTTTTGACTTTGATGGCACAAGTGCCTGCCTTCTCCTGGCCCTGCCCCTAAGCTGGTACTGGAGGGGTGGAGCAGGGCTTTTGTTTTCCCCAATTCTCTTGCTAGCTTTTCACATGCCAGTTGAAGAATGTCCCCCAGCTGCCATCTTGACCAATGGAGGAGACTCCCTGGTGCCCTGCTTTTCATGGTTAACGGTCGCAGGAGGCTTATATAAGGGTGACTTCCAAGAGGATGCTGAGTGAGGGGACAGCTAGCCAGCCACATGAGCTTATAGACATTTTAGAGCAGTGCTATCCGCTAGAAATACATGAACCACGTGTGTAATTTAAAATGTTCTAGTTGTTACGTCAAAAAACATAATAACATCATACCCTGGCTGGTGTGGCTCAGTGGCCTGAGGGCTGTCCTGTGAACTAAAGGGTCGCTGGTTTGATTCCCAGTCAGGGCACATGCCTGGGTTGAGGACCAGGTCCCCAGTTGGGGGCTGCAATAGGCAACTACACATGGATGTTTCTTTCCCTCTCTTTCTCCCTCCCTTCCCCTCTCTAAAAATAATAAATAAAATCTTAAAAAACAAAAATCATAATAACATCAAATTCACTTGAATTATATACCCAAATATATCCAACCTATTTAATCTCATATATTTAAATATAAGTCTACTATACCCAAAATATTATGTCAACCTGTAATTAATATAAACATTATAATGAATTTTTAACATGTTTTTCCATTTAAGTCTTCAGATTCTAGTATTTATTTTACAGTCACAAAACATCTCAATTTGGACACTAAATTTGCACTGAAAATACTCAAATCTGCATTTAGATTTTACAAACTTTCCAGTAGGAAAAAGCAGATTCCCCCACCCATTTTAAACATATACAAAAGTTGCCCAATAATTGAACCAAGTATTTTTTATTTTTAGTGATCCATATAAGTATTCATTTAATTATTTTTTCCAGGCTATCTTGAGATATAATTGATATATGACATGTGTAAGTTTAAGGTCTACCATGTGTTGATTTGATACACTTGTAGGTATATTGCAAAATGATTACCACCATAGCTGACACCTTCATCACACCACATAATTACGGTTTCCTTTTTGAGATGAAAACCTTTAAGGTGTACTTCCTTAGCAACTTTCAAGTATACGGTACAATGTTATTAACTACATTCACCATGCTGTACATTAGATCCTCAGAATTCATTCATCTCCCAACTGGAAGTTTAGAATCTTTGACCAACATCTCCTCATTTTTCACCCTGACTACCAGTTTTTAAATCTTAAGTTTAAATTAATTCTGATTAGATAACATTACACACTTGGCTCTCCAGTGGCACCAGCAGCATTTCAAATGCTCAACAGCCACATGTCGCTGGTTACTATATGGGCCAGTGCAGTTTTAGAGCCATCAGGGGCTGCCCAGTTACCCACTGCCTACTCCCCTGGACTGGACAGAGAGGGGTCTGATCAGAGGTCAGTGCCTGCACTCTGAAGTTGGACTGTCTAGCTACGGTGGTTCTCCTGTGAGCGCAGGCTTCTCTGTCTCATGCCTGGGTTACGCTGGGTCACCATCTCAGGGCAAGTGAGGGGTGTTTTACCTGCTATTGCTCACAGCTGGAGACCCTGGAAAGTAGCTTGATTACTTAATTATGTAACTCATGGCTGAACAGGCCCCAGACTAACCAGGTGGGACCATGCCAGTTTTCCCATGAGCCATGGTATGGCTAGTTCTAGAAGAGCCCTTTTAAAAACTCGTTGCATTGAGATGGAAGTTGAAAATTTTCCTAGAGACTTTAAACTACTCCTTAAATGAGAAAAAAATTAAAAATCAATTGGCTATAAGGACTGGCTCTCAGTAAATGCTTATTGATAAATGAATTATTATTATTTCTAATTATACCAGAACATCCAATAATGGCATTCTTAAAACTGAAAAAAAAAGTAGATTCTTGTGATTAAAGTAGTTTTACATTTATGTACATTATAATCAAAGAACAATGAAGTCCATTTTTATCTAAACTGTCTATAGCCTTTATTTCTTGTACTCTTTTATATGCTACTATTTAACGAGGAATTTTTTTTAAGTGTGTATGAAGAGTTAAGTGTGTATATCTGTGAAGAATTTCTGAAAAATCATTTAGGGTTTTACATTCAATGAAATACCTCAAAATAGAAATAGTCATAAAATGCATGCTTTTTGGTCAGATAAGGTTTTTAATAATCATATGAAAGCACTTTTTTAAAGGAAATAAAAGCGTGTAAAAGTTGCCACAAGGTGGCGCAAAAATCTAATGAACATTCCAGTCTCTGGTTTTCTCTGGGAGTAGTTAGGGGGGCGATGTAAGGATCTGAAGGAGACACTGGGAAAAATAAAGACCAAATAAATTAAGATGAAGATTGGAGACAGATTAATATCCTTCTTTAGTCTGAAGGATAATCCTCCTCTCTCACGGGAGTGTGTATCTGTCATACATTGGCTCTACATTAATAAAGTTCATTATTAAAATGATTTGTTCTCATAGACAGTCAATTTTATTCTTGCTTTTCAGTGGAAGTATACCAGGAAGGGAGGGAGGAAATGGGCTCACCACCTAGTTTGGAAGAGTTTACCCTGTGAGTGGAGCAGTCTTTGAAGTCACCAGTTTCCTCAGAACTTGCCTTGGACAAAAGTATTCTGGACAGAGGAAAAAAAAATCATAAAAAGAAGTTGCTGCAGAACACAGATTTTTCCATTTGTTTACTTTGGCATATTTACCAGCTGAATATTTTTAGACATTATTTTGATACGGAAATTCAAGCTTGGAACACCTCATATGATATGTCTGAGAATCAAAAACAAGTGAATTAAATCATTCTTCCTGATTCTTTGTATTTCAGTTTTTTTTTTAAATACATGGTACAATTTTTTAAATTGTTTGATTTCTTACAATATTTGACGCTTAAGAACATGGCCAAAGTTTCCAACCCATGTTAAGACCAAGGAAAGCAGTGTTAATAATACAGCTATAAAAAGTTTTGACTAAAAAAAAAGAAAAATTCAGATAAGAGTTTCTAATAGGCTAACAGGAAGAAAGAAAGAAAGAAAGAAAGAAAGAAAGAAAGAAAGAAAGAAAGAAAGAAAGAAAGAAAGGGGGGAGAAAGGAGGAGGAGGAGGAGGAAAGAAAAAGTTTCCAAGATGGAGCCCTAATGAAGGTCTTTATGAATTTGATTAAGCTTTAAATCCTAGCTCTCGAAATCGTAGTGTGGTCCCTCTCTCTACATATATACCCCTCAGAGATCCAGCCTTTCCCCTGGATAATCAGCAACCCATAAGGCCACAGAAGACAGTAGCTGAACCTAATGGTCAGGGTTCTGGATCCCTGGCAGGCTAATGATAGCATCCTAACCTAAGTTATGTTTCAGCTCCAGAGCGCTAAGGTGGAAAGACTACCTGCTTACTTTCTCGTGAAAACAGACAGAAGGAAGGATGACTTAGTGGGTTTCAGAATTGTCCTCAAGACCTGAGGAAATGTTTTATACCCTTACCTCACCTCTAACCAATCAGCTCCCAGTATGACCTAGAATCCCCAACCCACAGTGTCTTATGATTTTTGTCCTAGCTAATCAATCTGTAACCAACAGATTACATCATTGTACATCATTGGGGTACAGGTTTGTTTTCTTTTTGAGCATTAGCTTCCCGTTCTTCTCGGTGGCGCCATTCATAATAAAATAGCCAATCTTTCTTCACCGCAATTCTTGGGGTTTGGCCCTGCTAGTGCCAGGTGGACAAACTGTTTGTTTGATAACATTAAACCAATGATCAAAATGACTTACTGTCTCACATGGGGTCCCACTGTGCAAAAATTATTTACTTGTTGACAGTGCAGTCCTTTGGATCTGAAAAACAAAAGCAAAACAAAACAAAAAAGCTGGGCATTGTGTGGAGCTAATCCACTGTGAAGGAAGCAGCCTGGTCCTTTGAATGAGCTGTTCTCTGCAGGATGGGCTTCAGAGGTTCGCTGCAGAATGTCTTATTTGACTCGATTTTCTATCTGTGGTACCATAGAGAGACCTAGATCTCAATTTCTGAATCATAGGCGAAAACATCAGGGCTCAGCTACAACTGGTTGCACCGGTGTGTTCGGTTAATGGTTTGAGCAGAGTCTGGAGTTTGAGGTAGGAGACCCCCAGGAAGTTCCATCTGAGTTTCTGAATACTTAGGCGAGTTCTCCAGTCATGTCCAGATTCTTGCAGTGTCGGGCACTGTGCTAGACCTTCAACGTGCTGAGATGAGAAGGAATCCTGGCTCCCCATCGGCTTCCAGTCTTAGGGAGGCAAAAATCGGAAACAACAGCCTCGTGTGCTGAAGAACCAGTGGGCATCGATCAGCCTGCCTCTACAACTGATGCAGACCACCCTGCTCAGTTGGTGCCCTAGCCCCACCGTCCGCCCCAACCCGTGTCAACTGTCCCCATCAAGCGCACCACTGACTAGTCCCTGTTCCAAGCTCTTCCACACCTCTGCTTTTGTTCATGCTGTTACTTCTTCCTGGAAGGAAGTCTGGGCTGCTTCCACCCCCCACTTCCTACCTGTTCTGTCCTTTGAAATCTCTTGACTTAGTTCTTCTAGATCAGCTATAAATGTCATCTCCTGCAGGATCTGTGGGATGGATGAATTACGTTGGTGTGTGACAGGAGATGGGACCCACCACCCCATTAATTTGCTACGGCCTCACCTTTAAGTCCCCCGCCCCCCGCCCTTCTTGCCCAGCGGGGTGGGGGTGGTTACATTCCACTGTACTACCTACCCCAGAAGACCGGTTCCGAACTAATCATGCAAACCAGGGCCTAGGCTGTCTTTTTCTTTTTCTTCTGCTTCGTAACTTCCTCCAAGTGTACACAAAGTTCTCAACCAGCTTTGTCCTTCCCTTTTCACTGTTCCTCTTCCCCTTAATTTTCACCCAGCGACCCAGGCTGGGGGAGGGGGAGGGGGGCGGGCGGTAGGGCTCGCAGGAGCCGCGAGGCTTTGCTCGGGTCCAGCCAGCTCACAGTCACCGTGACCTCGGGTGTGTGTGTGCGCGCGCGTGTTTATTAAAAACCCACCACCGCCACGTTAGGGGCGCCTCCCGGTCCCCCACGGGTCCGACCACCCGCTGGGAGTTTGCAAGGAAGAGGCGCATTTTGAGCGAGAGGTAGTCGTCAACACAAAGTGCGCCTCTCTCAGCGCCCCTCGCCTAGGCCCTGCAGACTCCAGGCAGCCAGCGCCGGACCCCCGGCACGGCGCGTAAAGGCTGAGACGAAGAAGGGAACCCTGGCGTCCCCCGAGCCCCGCAGCGCCAGGCTGAGCGCAGACTCCTTAGTCACCGCCTCTCCCAGCCCCGCGGCCTGGGCCTTCAATCAAGTCCGCCCGGCCCCGCCTCTGGGCTGCAGCAAACGGCCAATCAGAGCCGAGCTCCGCAGCGATGAGCTCAGTCGGCTCGCTTCCCATTGGGCGGCTATATTAAGAAAGTGGCCGAACTCTTTAAATAGCGGGCGCTAGGGCCGCAGCCTACGTCTGCCACCGCAGTCTGGCCGGTGTCGTGAGCTCTCCCGCACTCTAGCCGAGGCCTGGAGAAACCGGGTGCGATCGGAGGCCTGGTCCGTTGCTTGAGCTGCGGTTTACACACAAAGGCGCCGACTCCGGTTCCGGGGCGAAAAGGGCGGCCACTGCCCGGGAGCAGCGCCGAGACGCACGTTGCGCCCTATGCTCCGGCGCCCCCAGCGTCCCCGCCGCAGCAGCCGGAGCGCACAGAACGGACGCGCCACCGCGGGGTCTGGGTGCAGCGAGCGACCCTTGCCCCCAGCGCGCCGCCCGAGGTGAGCAGTGAGCGGCGAGCCGGACGGCAGCGAGGCGTTCGCGGGCCCCCTCCTGCTGCCCGGGCCCGGCGCGCTCATGGCGGCCATCCGCAAGAAGCTGGTGGTGGTGGGCGACGGCGCGTGCGGCAAGACGTGCCTGCTGATCGTGTTCAGTAAGGACGAGTTCCCCGAGGTGTACGTGCCCACCGTCTTCGAGAACTACGTGGCCGACATCGAGGTGGACGGCAAGCAGGTGGAGCTGGCGCTGTGGGATACGGCGGGTCAGGAGGACTATGACCGCCTGCGGCCGCTGTCCTACCCCGACACCGACGTGATCCTCATGTGCTTCTCGGTGGACAGCCCGGATTCGCTGGAGAACATCCCGGAGAAGTGGGTGCCCGAGGTGAAGCACTTCTGCCCCAACGTGCCCATCATCCTGGTGGCCAACAAGAAAGACCTGCGCAGTGACGAGCACGTCCGCACAGAGCTGGCCCGCATGAAGCAGGAACCCGTGCGCACGGATGACGGCCGCGCCATGGCCATGCGCATCCAAGCCTACGACTACCTCGAGTGTTCGGCCAAGACCAAGGAGGGCGTGCGCGAGGTCTTCGAGACAGCCACGCGCGCCGCGCTGCAGAAGCGCTACGGCTCCCAGAACGGCTGCATCAACTGCTGCAAGGTGCTATGAGAACCGCGCCCGTCCGCCCGCCGGCCCCGCCCGCGGGGCCCCGCCTCCCGGGCCTCTGCTCCCGAGGACCCCACCGGACTGCCCGGAGTTTGCCCTCCCGCCCGGCAGCCGTGGCCTGGCGGCTGTGGCTCTGGCGCCGGGAATCGGCGTGGCAGGCACCGGGCGCCCCCTTTCCAGTGTCTGTGTGCGTCCGGCTGTGTTGCACAGGCCCAGGCGCCCCACTGAGTGCCAAGGGTCCCCCGAGCACCCTTTTCTGAAGAGCCAAGCCTCTTCAGAGCGTGTGGCTGTGTGTATGTTCCGACCCCCCCACCCATCCCGTCCACAACCCCGCTCCCCCGCCTCTGGTCCCCGGAGACCCGGAGAGGAGCTTGGCGCGGGGTGCAGCCGCGCCCCATCCATGTCCGCCCAGAACTAGCGAGCTCCTGCTATCTCTTGTCTGTAACATAGACCACGGGAACTGCGGGGGGAGGGCGCTGGGGAGGGTGGGGTGTTGTATAAATATAGATATAATTTTATTTTCGGAGGTAGGATGGTGTTATTTAATGGTGGTGGTGGGTGGAGTGACAGGGCGGAGAACAGCCCTAGCCCGGCCTGGGTCAGGCGCCCATCCAAGCGCGAACAGGACTTGGTCGTCTTTCCAACGCTGGGCAAGACAGTTGCCACTGACTCGGGGCTGAGAGGACACAGCTTCCAGATTCGCGTCCCTGCGCCAGCCTCCCGCAACCCCCTCCCCAGCTGTGGCAGGAGGGGGAGTGCTGCGGGGCATTTTTGCCATAAGCGAACTTTGTGCCTGTCCTACAAGTGAAAATTGTTCAGTCCAAGAAACTGATGATGTTTGATTTATTTAAAGGCTATAAAACTTGGTTGTTTTTTTTTTAAAGAATTCTTTGCACAATTGTTTCGGTGTTCGACACTTAATGCACTTGTCATTTGCATAAGACAGTAGCATTCTTACACTTGTACGCCGTAACCTCATCTACTTCTGATGTTTTAGAGAAAAATGATGATGACTTTTCAAATACGAAAGGAAAAAGAAACCACTAATTTTTTTTTTAAGTGGCAACACTGTTTTGTGATATTATTTGTGCAGGTATGCGCACTATTTTAATAAAGGGCAGTAACAAGTTTTGGGGCCTCTTAACCCCCCCGTTTTTTTCACAAGGCAGTCTCTAAAGCTATGTGAAATTTTCTCTGCATCTCTGTTCAGAGAATGAACTTGCCCCTAGCCTCCTTCCCTTTCCTCCCTTCCCCACCCAGTGGTACTTCTACTAAATTGTTGTCTTGTTTTTTATTTTTTAAATAAACTGACAAATGACAAAGTGGTGAGCTTATGATGTTTACATAAAAGTTCTATAAGCTGTGTATACAGTTTTTTATGTAAAATATTAAAAAACTATGATGATGACCTTTATAAAATGGCTCCTGTGGTTTAATAGTGTGTAAAAATATCCTAGTGAATTGGGGGCAAGAGAAGAATTCTGCTAGGCGAGGCCGTTTCTTCTCACCAATTCCATTTCCCTGATAGTATTTATAGTAAGAGAGGATGAAATTCCTTTGGGGGTATCCTGGGGTTGGGTGGTCAAGGAAGACCAGGCCGCTGCTATCCCAGTCCCGGAAGGCGACCAAGTGGGTTACCCAGGCACCCAGCGTCAAAACTTTTGACCTAATGTGTACTGTTTGTAGGTCTTAAAAACACATGTGTCTCATCTGGTGAGAGACCTTGGCTTCCTATTCCTTGAAGCTTGGAATTGTCGTTTGTGTATTTCAAATTGAGATAACGTTTTCCCACTCATCGCTGGTATGGGGCCAGGCTCTGTCTAGAAGGCCCTGTTGGGTTTCCTTCAGCTGCTCAAGGGGTTACACTGCAACCCATGAGACTGTAGGTTGGTAGGTTGGGGCTGGGAGCTCCTAGGTGGGGCCCAAATTAGAAACTTGCATCTGGATGTGCGTCTATAAGGAACCTAGAACACTTTATTCTAAAGTGTCAAGAATGGCCATCTTGCAGACAGAACCCTGGAGGTTTTCGGTGGCTCTTATTTAAAGTTGGAGCAGCCGCATTTTGAGGTTTAATCCTGATGAGCTCTAATTTCAGACACTTAGCTGGCTGCAGGGGGTCTCAGAACCAGACAAGACAGATTTATACTTGGAGACCACATGGAAATCCTGTGCAGACATGACGGCTCAGGCCTGCCAAGTCTCAGCAGCTTCTCGAGACGGTAGTCGGATGGTGCCAACCTCTCCCAGCTCCCAAAGAAGTGTGGTTTTTGTTTCAGGAATCAGCACTTTCTGGGTTTCTAGCACTTAGTGGCTCCCCCTCCTCCCCTCTCCCCACACCCTGGGCAGAGACAGCTGGAAGTTTGCTTTAAAGCTTGAGGCTTCTGTTTCACTGTCTTTCCCGGACCCGCAGAGCTCTCCAGGAGTGAGGCAAACCTGGTCGCCGGTGACCTCTCACCCACTTAAAGCGGGGTGCGGGGCACATGGGGACAGGTGGGACCTCCTGCGCTGCTGCCGGGCCCTGTGGCCAACAGAGGGGGGAATTGTCTGGGCTCCTCCAGGCGCAGAGCAGGGAGCCGGCCCCACTCACCTTCCACCTCCCAGGCTACATGTTTTCCTTCATTTTAAAGACAAAACTTCCCATTGAAAAACAAAATGTTGACTTGCAGCTTTCATGGGCGAGCAAATCCTTCCGTACCAGGGAGTGCGGGACTGAAGAGCTCAGGCTTGGGCTGGATGCCCAGGACATAGCTTCGCAACCAGCCCAGAGCCTGGCGACCCAGCCCCCTGAAAGGGCCTTTTCTGGGTTTCTGCCTGCTCCAACGTGCCTGGTACCCATAGCTGTCTTTTGGCGGGGGGATGGGTGAGGGGGAAGAAAGCCACTCAGATGATGCATGGCAGTCTGAATTGTACTTGTTTTAAAATGCATGGCATTTAATAATCCTGCCGGAACACACTCTTCTTGCTGCATTAGGATCTGACTGCAAACTATAAAGATGAATTGCTGTAGGCTGGAAAATCAATTAGGAAAAAGAGGTAAAAACATCTGGTGTTACTTTTCGGATATGAAAATTCATTTTGCACATTTAAAATAAATGTGCTGATTTCATTTAATTGCCTGTTGAACGGTTTCATGGAGACTAGTGGGGAGTTCCATTGATCCTGGGCACTTTATATAGCAAGGGGCATCATTGGCTTGGGTTCTCATTTCATCTTAATTTTAAGTCAATCTGGATTGTATTTCCAAGGTCCTTTTTTTTTTTAAATTTTACATGTGGTTCGGTGTCCATAACATGGTGGTTTTCAAACTTAACCCTGCATCAGCATCACATGGAGGACTTCAAGCACAGATGGCTGGGCCTGGTCTCCTCCGTTTCTCATCCAGTAGGCCTGGGATGGGGTCTGAAATTTGAGTTTCTAACAAGGTCCTAAGTGATGCTGATGTGGCAGGTCTGGGAACCCCACTTTGAGAAACACTGGCTTAGACTAAGGTAGAATCCTTGTCAATGCACAGAGGTGGGCAGCTCAAGTTCCTCAGGTTTTGGGGGGTGGGATGGCACACCCTGCAATCCTGGCTTCCTTAACTCAGGGAGTCAGAGAGCTTCCCCACAAGGACCCTTATCTTCTCTTCACATTCTTGGGCAGAAGGGGGTCTCATGCGTTCTGGAGATTTATTTCTGCCACTCCTGAATGCGGAATGCAGCAGCGTTCTGTACGTCTCCCAGCGTTGGCACCTACTCCGTCAGCTCTGCTGTGACGGGGGATACAGAAGTGAATAAGTCTCAGTCCTTTGTCCTGGTGGGCCGTGCAGGTCCAGAATTCAGTCACCAAGACCCCTGGTACCGCATGCTCAAATGGAGGCAGTAGGCCCAGGGCACCACAGGAACGGGGGAAGTTGGGGAGGGCCTCCTGGAGGAGGAGACATTTGACCTGAGTTTTAAAGCAGGAGCAGGGGATGTGTAATGGAAGATAGAGCTCTGGGGAATAGAGATCTCTTGGGTGAGAACTACCTTCCACGTTTGGCCCCTTGGCATACATTTCTCCAGTCAAGAGAAACCGTGTTACCCAGCCAAGTCAAACACAGCCTCTCCCCTGCCCTCCCTGTCCACACACTGGCCAGGAGAACAGGGTGGTGATGATGGTGTCATTGTTTTCTCTGTGCCTTCCAGGCAGACACAAGGCCCAGCTTTGTGATAGTCATGTTCCTGGGAAATGCGCAGTTTGGGCTCAAGGAGGCTGTGCCACCACAAAGGGACGTTGTACTCCCGCCTGTTGGGGGATGGGCCCTCACCGCTTGACTCAGTCCCTCTTCTGGCTGGATGGGGAACCTGGGCACTCAGAATGCTCCCCCAACTTTCTGGCCTGGGACAGAAGAACCTGGAGGACCCTAGTTCATTCCTTCCCATTCTTCCTCCTAGTCAACAAATATTTGCTGTCGACTAAAGGTAAAGGACTCTGTGCCCAGCATTAGACCAGAGCTTGGGACCCAGTGGACAAATAGGTGGGCATAGTTCCTTCCCCCTCCGAGCTTTCAGCCTAGTAGTATGTCTAAACTAGTAATAATAATGATGACGATGACAGCTAATGTTTATTGACTGTGCCTCAGGCGTTGTTCTAAGCCCTTTGTCTGTATCGCTTTATTTAATCTCTGGATTAGTTATCTACTGTTGCTTAACAAATTATCCCCGAAGAAACGGTGGCGTAGAACAGCATTTATTGTCTCACAGTTTCTGCGGGACAGGGACGCAGGCACAGCTTACCTGGGGCTTCCGGGTCGGGGTCTCTCTTTGAAACGACCCCATGTGTTGGCTGGGGCTGGGTTTATCTCAAGGCTGAGCTGGGGAAGGATGTCCTTCCCAGTGCACTCACATGGCTCCCGGCAGGGCTCCGTTCTCACTGGCTGACGCCACCTTTGGCTGGTTGCCATGTGGCCTCTTTACAGGGCCGTCCCAACATGGAAGCTGGCTTCACCAAAGCAGGCAAGAGATAAGAGCAAGAGTGGGAGGGAGGGAGAGAAAGAAAGTCAAAGTCTTCTGTGACCTATTTTTGGAAGTGACATCCTATCCCGTTTGCTGTTTTCTCCTGATTAAAAGTAAGTAACTGGGTCCAGTTGATTCCCAATGGAAGGGCATGACCCAAGGTCATATGTGTTGGACAGTGGGGTCATTGATTCACTGATACAGATGGGTTAAAATTCCAGTGTTTTGGGGTCCCTCCTTCATATTTATATTGAGTATGAGGTACCTTTGGAAATGAACACTGTTCTCACTCTCCTCACCTTTTTTTCTCACGCTACTGTCTTCTGGGTACCCTCTGTACAGAGCTAGATTATTTTGTTGGGTCATGAGAAAGACCACAATCTATATGGCTGACAGAAGTCTCCCCTGAGGGAGGAGACATTCTTGAGATCAACCTTCTTTGGGAGAATCAAGTTCTGAGATAGGAGCTGTGGTCTGAGAAGGGGAACTGTAGGTAGCAGGTAAAGAAGGCTTCTTATTCTCTCTAAGGACCCACTCCAGGCAAATTTACTGTATTTCTGGGAGGTGGTGGGGGGTGGGGAGGGGAGGTGCTTTAATTGTGTGGCCAGTGTAGGCAGAGATCCAATGAGGACCATCCAAGCCAGTGGGCTCTAGGAGAAACTATGTCCAATGGCCAAATGCAAGTTATACTGGGTGAGTAATTAATTCCTTTCTATCCATTTGGGACCTTCAGTAAAGCACTGCTAAACATTTTCGCCTGGCTTCAGCTCTGCCGTGGAGATTTAAGGGAGGAGTCATCCATGTCTGGGTAGGTGGGGAAGAGAAACAGTGCTTCTAAGGTTTCCATCATGATGGGTTGGGCTGGGGTCAGAGCAAGTCTCCCCAGGGTAAGGGCAGCCTGGGAGAAGAGCTGTGGCTGTGGTGGTCGACGATTGCTCTTCACATGGACTTTGGCTTCCTCACCGCCTGCCCTAGTCAGTATGCCTACAGGACACTGTCCGGCACACAGGTGGAGGGGCTTCTGGTCAGCTGAGCAAGGACGGTGCTGTCAGGGTCCAGGGGACAGCAGAAGCCTTGGAGAGAGGATGAGATGATGTGGGAAGAGTATGTGGCATGAGAGAAGACTGCAGACTGAAAGGTTGATTCCCAGTCGGGGCACACGCCTGGGTTGTGGGCCAGGTCACCAGTTGGGGGTGCACAAGAGGCAACGGATCTATGTTTCTCTCTCTCATCAATGTTTCTCTCCCTCTCTTTGTCCCTTCCCCCTCTAAAATTAAATAAGTGAAATATTTAAAAAAGAAGATTAAAAATACAAACAGTAAAATGGCGATAAATACATATCTATCAACAACTGATTTTTAGAAAACAAATAAACAAGCAGAACAGAGACACAGAGAATGTTTTGATGGTTGCCGGATGGGAGGGGGGTCAGGGGGACAGGTGAAGAAGATGAGGGATTAGGAAGTCTAAATTAGTAGTTCGGAACAGTCCTGGGGGTGTGAAGTACAGTACAGGGAACAGAGCAGCCAGAGAACGCATGACCCACGGACCTGCGCAGCCGGTGTGGGGATTGCCTGAGGGAGTTGGGGATGTGGGCGGAGGGGGAGAAGGGGGAAAAGCAGGGGCGACTGTAATAGCATAAACACTACAATTTTTTAAAAAAGAAAGCCTTCCTGTAAGGCCAGGTTTTGGGTGTGGTAACACAGAAGGAGAGGAGGCCTTCTTTAGACCCCACCCCTGGCAGAAATCACAACGTGATGGGCCCAGCAAGGTCCCAGGGGAAATGCCGTAGGTGATCCTGGGATGAGCAGGCAGCGGGAGCCCATTTCCAGGGCCGCAGGCCACCCTCCGAAGGACCATGTGGGTGGCTGGAAGTGCTCAGCAGCTGTCACCACGGGCTGAGCTCGGAATGTTTGTTGGAGGAAGCTGGGCAGTTTGGGATTCTGGGCTGGGAGCTGGGCACAAGTGGCCCATGTTTTTCATTTTAGAAACTGTGGCCTGGAAGTGCAATTCTAAGGGCTGTGGAATCAGGCCTTGGGCTTTGATGACTCCGTGTGACCTCCGTCCTCTGGCTGTCATTGGAGTTATTTTTCTTCCCCCTCCAATCCTGAAAAGGGAAGAAACCAATGTTACCAGAAGCCTATTTCGCATCACTTTGTTAATGATTGATTTCATATTATTTCAGAACTTGTTTAGCCTTTGGATAAACAATCGAAACCTTGTGGAGGCACCTAAAGGAATGCAGGAATGCGTTTGCTATTAAATGGTAGAAAGATTATAAATGGGACTCTGACAGAATAAAAAATGTTATTTATATAAGTGCTTAAAAAGAAGTCACTTGTAAAGTATACACTCTTCAGGGAAGGCCAAATATGGGAAAGCGTGCTATCTGGTCACATAACCAGGCTGCCTCTGTAAATGGGAAGACCTGTCTCTCCATCCCCCTTTCTCTAGGTTGAGCAATCTTGTAGCTAAAAAATGTCTTCCACAGAAATCTAGAGTTATAGGCCAAATAGAGACCCACAATACACGCGCAAGATAGCACCAACATGAATGAGCCTGCCTAGGCTCCTGAAGGTGTGCTTAGCTGGGCCAAGGGAGAGTTATAAGAACAAATAGAGATGAAATGCAGTGAAGGCATAAACAACTTAATGGAAAGACAGTGATAATTGGGCTGGAAAGCCATGAGTTTTCCAGCAGGCGGACATGCTCTGATCGCCTTCCACGTCATAGCAACCAACTGGTGGGCAGTCTCACCTGTCGACCAAAGAAATTCAAAAGTCCCAGCATCATCATCGTGAGTGAGGCGCAGAGGAGAGCCATCATCAGCCAGGGCCATGGGCCCACCCTGGGCAGGTATAACCCTCTCAGCCTCAGCTGGGTGATGGAGGAGATTGCAATTCATGGGGTTTGCTAGGACCTCAAGAAACACGGTAAGGGGGTTAGCAGTGAGGGTATGTCTCCCCATCTCTGTCTTAGCATCTATCCCACTCTGCTGTCCATCTCCCACAGCAGCACAGCAGGTAGTGTCTTTGGTGAGAAAATCAGGGATTCCAGGCAGAAGGCCCAGCTTTGTCTATCACAATCTGTGCACTCACACGTCAATTACTTTTTCCCTCTCCTGCCTCAGGATCTTTACTCGTGGAGTGGAAATAATTTTGGAGATTAAACAAAATCAAACCAAGTACTTGGCACAAAACCCAGCTCATCCTAAGTCCTCGATAAACCTCGATTACCTTCCCTCTAGTGGGTTTATCTCAGTACCTTCAGCACAAAGTAGAAGTGGAATACATTTTGTTGAGTAAGGGAGTGAGAGTTTAATAATAACAACTTGTTGGTTTATTCAACTGTAAGCTCCTTAGGCTATTACATCATACTCATTTCTGCAACCACAACACCTAATGCAGAACCTGGCACATAGTAGGTGCTTAGTTACTACTAAGTTACTGAATAACACTAAGTCCAGAGGATCCTAGAAAATCCTAGAGATTCTGAGGATAGCATGGAATGAATTGGCACTCAGGGAAGAATGCCTACCACTTGGGCCCCAGAAGACCTGGTGGCAGAAATTGAGCCCTGTGAGTACTGACAGGAAGGTGACAGGGGTTTGGGGACCAGCAGGATTTCTTCCTAGGAGCATGGCATTCATGAATCCTCAGCTGGGCCTGGATGGGCTCTATACCAGTCTGTTGACCCAAGGACACATAAAAGGAACAAGTTGGCCAGGGTGTACAGCCAGGAAAAGCCTGCCCAGCCTTCCCTTGATGACATGCCCGCAGATGGAAGGAGAGCTGGTAGCTTCTCTAGGTGAAGTGAATGCCAGGAAAATACTGCCACCTCCTAGATGATCAAGAAACATGCACAAGGAAGACACAGCCTTTGGTCCTGTGTGTGCATGACCCAGGACTCAGCTGCTGCCATTGTAAACAAGCAAGCCAGGCTCTGACTATTACGTAATAATAGCTGATGGCTCAGCAGAACCATCAGACCCACCACCGAAAGGAAAGGGAAAACAAAGAAACGAGGAGACTTGATCCTCTGACCCCAGCGCCTCTGAGAACAGAGCCCAGTGCTCTGTTTTGCAGGAGTTTACCAAACCCACCGCCAGTGAGCTGGGCAAACTGGTTCTCTTGGCACAGAGGTAGGAGCCGGGCTAAATTAGACTGCAGGATTAGACTGGAGGAGAGCCCTTTGTTCAGGTTTGGCTCCAATTCTTTTGTAACTTGTTGAACAAGAACAAAAACTTGTATGATCGTGGGCAGAAGCACAGGACAGGGGTACAAAATGGAAATTCTCATTCAAGAGTAGACCTCTCTGTGTTCAGTCTCCCCGCATTTCAGCTTTTCAGAAAGCTGACCCCGAATGCCAGTTCCCGGTCATGCTGGACTGTGATGGGATATGGGGCCGTGTCCTGGGGAGGCCTGGCTGCTGAATAGACACTGGGCTGTTCCCGTCCCATTGGGGCAGGTTTTCTCCTTGCGATTTGGAAATAGATGTCTAAATGGGCTCAGCTGTGCCAAGTTCCAGGTTCTGAGGAGTCTGGGCTGAACTTGGGGGTGGTCTGTAGCCTGGTGACCTCCAGGCCCAGGGAGGGTGTGCACTGGTGGTCAGTGGTGGAAGGCGAGGCTGGAGGTGGTCACTTGTCTTACCTTGTTTGAAAGCAAAAAGTTGTATTTTGGAGCTTGGGCTGATAACAGGCATGGGGGAGGGAGCTGGCTTTTGATGTATCTTCTTTAAACTCCATTAAGATTTCTCAGGCTCCTCTTGGGTGATGAGGCCAAGAGTCAGAATGCCATTTGAATTCAAGGAGGCAGCTTTGCACTGAACCTGAACTTGCTTCCTGAAGGGCAGTGGACTGAGTCCTGGGGCCCCAGCAGTGGTGAGCATCTATCTGGGGCCCCAAGGGAAGAACCAACAGGATAGATTCAAGAGGCAGACTTTGGCTCGAAAGAAGGAAGACTACTATAGCGATCAGAACAGTCCCAAAAGTCATGAGTCAAAGGCCAAGAGCTCCCTGTCACTGAACACACTCAGGGCACAGCTGATTGACCCCAGTCTAAAATGTTGTGGAGGGGATTCAAGGGTCAGGTGTGTGGTGGTCTCAAGAGGAAAGACCAGCTGAAGGTGTCCCCAGGGGCTGGGCAGGTGTGAAAGGCAGGGAGAGAAGGTGGCCTGTGGTGAGTGGGGTGCTCCTTTGAGAGGTCCCCATGAAGGGACAAGACTGCGTTTTGTTTTCACTAGATCTTCAAAGCAGAACCCAAATGTTATCCACCCTTCCTGGCTTCCTCTCTCCCTCTTCTGCTCAAGACACATCGTTTCTTCTTTTATCGCCATTCTCATTCTTCTTTATTGTAGTTGTTAATTAATTATACGGCTCCCATCTAAAATGTGATTTCCTGGAGGATGGGGATCTGTCTTATAATTCTCTCTCTCACTTGTTTTGTGTTCTTGGACCTGTCTTATAATTATTTGTGTCCCAGGTATGTAGAGCTGGGCCTGCAGCTTCGAGTGACGGGACTCAATGAGAACCTTTCATGTAAGGCTCATGGGCCTGCTCTGGAGGCAAGAGTAACACGTGTGAAACAGAGGAATTCAAGGAACAATTTCATATTGAACTGTATGACTTCCTGGGACAAAGGCTGATCCGTGAAGGAGCTAACGTGGAGTCTGCTGGCCTCTCTGAAAGCTTTAGGGAAAGGTCTTAAGCAAGATGCTTCTTCCTCTGCTAGAATGGAAGTGCCAGGTGGAGCGGAAGCACTTTGGGTGTTGAAGTTAATTTTCCTGAAGCAGACAGAAGTCGTGTGGATGGTTAACTGGTCCTGAAAGGACTCACAGGCTGGCCCAACCCCCAGGGCCAGGGCTGGCCCCTGGGCATGTGGCCTGCTTAGCTGAGTGACCTACACACAGCTTAACACGATGCTGGTGCTGGTTTGAAATTCTTCAGTTTTGAACAGGGAGCTTATGTCTTCATTTTGCACTGGGTCCACACATTATTATTATTGATTCCCGAAAAGGTTTTCTTACACAGGGGAGGGGACTCAGTCCTCCTTGGTCATTGCTTTCCTCCTGGCTGCCAGGATGATGCTCAGCTCCTCTCTCCTCTTGGTGAGGATGTGTGTCCCACCCTTTCATTGAAGAACTTGAAGGCCTGCATTTCCTTGGAGACCTCAAGGGGCTCCATGGCACGCCACTCATAGGGACCAAAGCCACCCCCCCTCGGATCGCACCCCCCAGGAACTCGGTGTGCTTGGAGAAGCGCCCATGGCCTTGGGGCACCGTAGAGCCATGGCTGCTGCCCTTCAGTGGCTGCTGTGGCCCCCACGAGTTACGTAGCCAATTCTGCCCACCGAGGTGCACATGTTCACCCACAGCGTGGGCCAGCAGACGCAAAGAAGAATCTTGGTCTGGACACCCGTACCTGGCAGAGGGACCTTCCCCCTGGGCCCTGGCAACCATGCTGGCGCGTCTCCCTTTCTCGCCTGGCCTGAGTCTGCAGCTGCTCCATCTGATGTAAAGTAACCGCAGGGAGGGGTGGCATAGCTACAGGCAGTGACCTCACTGCTGCCAGCATGCTGCCACTGTCATGGGGATGGCTCTCTCCCTCTGAGTCGGACACTTGGATGGCACACTTCGTAAACAGTGGCCTCACCAGGATGCCTCCCACCCCAGGAACTTCCCACCCTACCCGCCCTGTTCATTTCTCTTGGGGAGACACCAGGTTTCATGCCCCGCGAGGGCCTGGTGGCAGAGTTTCACAGGGAGAGCACACTTCCATCCCCAGGATCTGTGCCCGCTGTGTGTCCGGCAGGGTGGGGCTGAGTGACACACTGAGAGTATCACTCAGTCCTGAGAAAAGTCTCCTCCCTCTGCCCTGCTACACAAGAGAGGTAGGATGGCTGGGTTTTGGAAAGGGGATCCCGAAGCCACACCCATGGTGTCCAGTTCCTGCTGCTGGTTGTGTCTTGCTGCTCCGGGTGGAGCCCAAGGTGGAAGCAGCAGGGCCTATGGTTTCCTTGAAAGGCTGTGTTTGTGAGTCTCCAAGTTTATCCAGGGTGTTCAGCCAGCAGTCACAAATGTGTCCCTGTCGCTGTTCTTCTGTGACCTCCTAGCTGAGGTCAGGGCTCCTAACAGGACAGGAGCATATCTGCTGCCAGAGGTGGCCAAGGGTAGATCTTAACCTTTGCAAAGGCTTCTTAAAAATAAAAAAATGGCGGGTCGCTGGTTTGATTCCCAGCCAGGGCACGTGGCTGGGTTGTGAGCCAGGTCTCCAGCCAGGTATGTGGCTGGAGGCAGGTGAAAGGCAACCACACATTGATGTTTCTCCCCCTCTCTGCCTCTCTCCTTTCCCCTCTCTTTAAAAATAATAAATAAAATAAAAAAATGAATAGAAAACAAAGGTGGTTTTCTGGCTGGGTCATTCAGTTGGTTAGAGCGTCATCCTGATAATGCCAAGGTTGCAGATTTGATTCCTGGCCAGGTCACATAAAAAAATCAACCAGTGAATGCTTAGATCAGTGGAGCAACAAAATCAATCTCTCTCTCTCTCTCAAATAAATAAATAAGAAAGAAAATGAAGATTGTGAAGGTAGATTTTTACAATTTGCAAAGTTGATATCATGATTCGAATTTAAAACTTTTTTCTGTAAGACACTGTTGTTTTTACATTTTGTACACTGCCCGAAGTAGGAAGGAGACCCAAGGCCGCCCTCATTTTAAAGATGGAAAACTAAAACAAATAAATAAAGGAAAGCTGAGGTCCATGGAGGCTGGGGGTCTGCCCAAGGTCACAGAACTCAGAAGGAGCAGAAATTAGAACCTAGGTCGCTTCTTCCTGCCCCCAAGCCTCTGCTCTAGATCTACATCAAAGTTCTTCAGCTATTTTAGTTGCTCACTAAACATTCACAGTTAGAAATGGGAGGAGTGACCGGAACAGAGTGCAATGTGCTTTCAGTGCATGGGCAGGGTAACCTTAGGGCATTTTACGAGTATTTGTTCTTCCATCATTCATTCATCACCAACTCTTTATTGAGCAATTGCCTTGCACCTGGCCTTGTGCTCCGTCCTAGGAACACCGAGCGGAATCATGCATGGTTCGTGAACTTAAAGGCAACTTTCACTGGGAGTACACGCGTGCACGCGTGTGTGACCCCAGCCAGAAGCGCCCTCTGTGTAATCTCACGCAAGAGGTCACTGTGCCCAGCTTCAACACCCTCAGTTAGAAGACCTGCTTTGGGAGCTCTTGGGCAGCGCCTTTGACGTCAGAAGAGTGAGCAAGGCCGGTGACACTTTAGGGAGAGGTGTCGTTCTCTGCCTTATTTCAAGTCAGAACTGGAGGCAGGTTCACTGGGCCTGGACATACAGTCTTGGAGGCTGATAGAGGTGTCTGTGCAAGATCAGACACAACTGGTGTGACACATCACACACACACACACACACACACACATATACATACGCACGCACAAGCACCGTACAGAGCCAGGTCTAAGAGCGCAGAATGTCAGCTCTGGATCCCAGGTTCCTTGAGACTCAGGTCATTTTAACCGCTTGCGTCGTTAGCGAATGAGTTAATCCAGGTAGCTAGTGGATTCCTTCAACAATGTAACCTTTTAGCTTTTTCAGGAACTGAAAAATGGGAAGCGACTTCCCTCAGGAATAACTTCCTCTGAAATGTCACTGCGCTCCAAATGACATCTTGCAGAGGCATCAAAGAGGCCGTGGTGGCCTGCAGTTCCACGGCTCCGATGGAAGGTTCCGAGTGACTGGAAGTCAAATCTGATGGCCCCAGATGCCAGTGGCTCCCTCTGACAAAGGCCTGGGACACCCCAGCTGGCAGGGCAGATGTTAAGCAGGCCTCCACCCTCCTACTTGCAGCCCAAGGGTCCCCCAGGAGTCTGCAGCGTGGCGGGAGGATCAAGTGTGCGTTCAAAGCCCAGGGCCCCACCGCAAGATGTTCTGGTTTAACCATGGGATTACTCTTCTCCCTTCAAAGCCCTCTGATAAAAGCTGCGCAGGAATGCCCTGCAGGGGCAGCAGGCTTTGATGCCCTGAAGGCCAGGACCCACCCCCTCCCCTAAGCAACTCAGCCCATCCTTGCGCTCAGAACCCGGGCTTCTTGAGTGGGAGAGGCCTCCAAGACAGCTGAGCGCAACTTCCCTCTGATGGTCTCTTTCCAGAGTATTCAGACCTTGCTCGCACTGAGAGAGAGAGAGAGAGGGGGAGAGAGAGAGAGAGAGAAAACATGTGCATTCCTTCAAAAGAGCACCATTTCCAACTTTGGACAGGGCTGTCTTCTCCCAGGGAAAAGGCTGCCTTCCTGTAATGTCTCCCTGGGGGCCCCAGGTGTGCAGTTGCCCGGCTCACCGTGCCCTGGGGCGGGCGGTGTGAGTCTGATGTCTGCTATGCTCCAGGCCAGTCACCCACAGGTCCGTGCTTGGCCACCCCCTTCCCAGACATGGCTGTGAAGCCTTTGACCTCCTCTGCTCCGGTGTCTCCCAAAAGGGCGACTCTGGAACTACTGAGAAACCCAAACCTCAAACTCCAGCTACAGACTGGCCCTAGCAGAGCTCAATTGGCTGCTCTCCCCCAGCCTCAGGGACTGCTCCCCAGCACGGAGCACAGAAGTCACCGCGTTTGGGATATCCTACCAGTTGCCCAGGTGTGCCCAGGTGTGCCCAGGTGTGCGTCTTCTCTCTCTTCAGGCTTTGTTCAGTCACCCCAGGGCTGGGCTCTGGTCTACTCCCCTCTGAGTCCCTCATCTCAGCATAGAGTCTAGCTGGAGCCAGAGAATCTTCTAGATGTTTCAGAAATAGGTTTCATGAGCTCCAGCCAGGGATCAGGGCCTTGGGCTCACTGAGCACGGTGTCTTGGGAATGTACCCATTCCGGGTCGTGGTCACAGGAGCAGAGAGCTGTGAGCTGTGATAGGGCTCCCAGCTCCAGTGGGTCATTACAGCTCAGCCGTTAACCACCTGCCATTAGGCCTGTGTCTGGTTAGAGGCCAAGGCCGGGCTGGGTTGCAGGGTAGCTGCGGGAGCTCTTAGGGCAGAGTGTGACCCTGACGTGCCCACGGTGACCCAGTGGGACCGGGCAGTGCTCACCTGGAGTGTTAATGAGCTCACCCAGGCACCTGGCCCTTCCCTTTCTCCTACTCAGCAACATTTATATTCAGCAGAGTAATCCTGGGGAAAACGATTCTTTCCTTGCCTTCTATCTGGATGAGCAACACCCCCAGGGGTTATTTGCACATGAGTATAAATGATCTCTGACCTGACCTAGTAAGTACAGGGATAACTAAGAAAACCTAGGGGATTAAGTGGCAGGCGTTGGGGGTGGGTGGGCCCGAGTCTCATGCACCAGGAGGGCCACCATCTTAAAACAAGAAGAACAAAGGGGCAGTCACCTGCTCTGCAGCTGCTGGGGAGGCCGGGCAGGCTGTGCGACAGGGAGAATGATGTTTATGCTGCCCTTCAACACAGAGTAATGACTCCGGGAATGAATGTTTGCACGTGGGGGACGTGTGTGCTCACGCGTGCATGTGTTTGAGCTGATCATTATCCGTTCGATGGCCTGAAGGAACGAGGAGGCTTTTTGCCCTATACACTGGTGGGGAGACCTAGAAAAGACTCGAGTATAGTGCCCCAGAGCCCAATGCAGATTATCCTGCTCATGAGGAGCCCATCTTGAATTATCCTGCCAGGCCAAAGATGGTGTTGGACTGGAACTACCCTAAATAATTCAGGCTGGGAAGTAGGCTGCCTAGGAGTCTGGTGTCTCCCAGATTACCTACGTGGAGGGGAAACTGGAAGAGGCAGATCATCCTGGCATCTGACCATTTGGGTCTGCTCAGGGGGACGGCTGGGGTTTCCCCCTACACAGGGAAGCAGAGCCCCCTGTAGACTTGCTCTCAGGGAAAGTCAGATCTGAGCATGGCCTCCGTACTGCCTGGGCTACGTGTGAAGAGCAAAAGGCCACCTGAATCCAGATGCTGCCTCACACGGGGTCAGGGCCCTTCCCCAGGCTGGGGACCCTTTTCAGTGGCAACTGTCTTTTCCTGATCAGAGCCACACAACCCACGGCTGCAGTCCAGGCTGCGGTCCCCATACCTGTTTCCTGAGGACCAGAGATGTTGGCTACTGTGTCAATGGGCCCTGCCCGGGGTCCAGCTGTCCGCAGACCTCCCACGGGCCAGTCAGGGCTAGAGCAGAACCAGTTCACCATGCAGCCTGGAGAGCTGGTTTCCAGGAATCCTTGACGGCTTGGTTTCCCAATTTTTATCCCCAGCTCCTAGAACTGAGGCTGGGACAGCCTAGACCCTCTCCAGTTTTTGCTGAATGGACACATAGAGTAATAATGAGCAACTTCTCTGCGTCCGTAAGCAGAGCCAGACCAGACATCACAGACACTCTTCGGTGACTTCTCAAATTGCAGGGTCCCGAAATAACCATCATTAGCAGACACTGTGGAAGAGCATTCATTACATCACCACACGACACTCTAGTTAGAAGGTGGCCTTCTCATGTTTGCTTCCCATCTATTTTATTTGCTGGGAAGCAAAAATGTTATCTTGATTTTATTCTTTTCAGAGCTCTTTGGGTGTGCATGTGTGAACACGGCATTTGACCTTTGCAAGGGTCTCGGACAACAGGCGGGACGACTTAGCTTTGGTATTCCCATTTCACTGCTGGGCATGTTGAGGTTGCCTGTACTCCCAGATCCGTACGGCTGGGAGTGGGCTGGCCCCGGGCGCCACACCTGAGGCCTTTCTACTCCCCCGCAGGCTGGAGAAGCTGGGTCATCGCAAGTGTGTAATTTTCCTTTTGTTCCGCCAAATGAGAGGTGGCACTAAATCTGGTCCTTATGGAGATGCTGTTATAAGCCAGATGCAGGCCCCGAACAGCTCTGCAATTACCAGGGAGAGGGTGTAATTTGGGGGAGCTCGGCCTGGGTGGGCTTTATTCGGGAAATCGCACTGTCATTAACTCTGCTATTATCTGACGAGATTTTGTGTGGGAACCAGGAGCAGTGGTCTGACCGTGCCTGGCTCAGGGTGAGGCTGCCCTCCGTGCCCCCTAATTCTGTGTCTCAGGCCGTGCTCCCCGAGCTCCGTGTGAAAGCTGCCAGGGCAAACCCTAGGCATGATGGCCCCATGGTGACCCTTGGCACTCTAGATCCTGCTGATGGCCACTCCCCCTCCTTCCCGGGCCTGGGCAGGATTCCAGCCCAGGGGAGCCGGGCTGAACCTGCCACTGCGCTCCCACTGCCGGCAGTGAGTTGCAGCTGGGGATGTCCCTCTCAAGCGCCAACCCTCACGGGCTGGGCCGTGACTCCAAGCAGGAATCTTACCTGCAGCCTTGGGTGCAGCCCAGCTTTCCAATGTGTACAACAGCTGCGTGAGGTCCTTCTGTGAGTGTCGTGGAGTTGGGTGCAGAGCGAGCTCCTGCTCTGGGTGCCCCTTTATCTGACTTATTCTTTAACACCATCCTCTGAGTAGGTACCACACCTCCATTTTAGGGATGGAAAAGTTATGCATGGCAAGATTCAGTAATGGGCAGGAAAGGGAAGGAGAGCTGCTCCAATGCTGTGACCTCATGGGGTTGGGGACACCCAGCACCTTTCTGAGGCAGTGTCTTGAGTCTGATTTGTGTCTGAACCTGGTTGATAGGTTAGGCCCTTCTGGCCACCTGCTGTCTTTAAGAATTATTGTCCTAAATGTTGGTCGTATCTCCTTACCTCAAAATCTGTCCTCTTCCCCTTTCACCCCATTGGCTGCTGGATAAAGTTCATCCCATTTTCTTCTATTATTCCCCAGAGAGCTTTCCTCGGGGGTTCAGTTGGTCCACTCACTGGACCCCAAACTCAGGAGACTTTCTAATCGTCCTGGTCCCCGTGCCTGGGCTCAGGCTTGCCCCTCTCCCGGAACGCCTTCTCCATTCCCCTTGGTTAGTCTAAACAGCCCCGGTGTTATCTCCTCTACAAAGTCCTTCCTGAAAACTGCAACCTAAAGTGACCTCTCACCTCTGGCAGGTCTTGAATTATCCCTTTGCAGGACAACGAAGCTCCACGATCCTGTGGTAACCTTTCATCGTGGCCTCAACCTGCCATTTTAATGTGTTCTGTTATTCACTTTTCTGGGAAAACATGTCTCCCTAATAAGACCTTGAACTAACCCAGAAGGGCTGGGCTTGGTGTGTCGAGAAGTGTCCTGCGGGCTCTTGGGGGGAACCATCTTCGCTGCTCTCCATCATGTGAGGTACGGGGCCAACCTGGAAGAGAGAGCCTGTTCTTTTCATCCCTAGAAGGTTTTGGTACCTTTGGCTCCTTCAAATATTGAACAGCATCGAGACAGCTACTTTGGGGGGAAAAGGCAGCGTTTTTCACTGTTGAGAATACATTGATCCAACTTTCTTTCTTTTTTCTTAAGGAAGCAATATATCAAAAGGAGAAAAAGAGCCTCTAGGACTCTGACCTGGTTCTCTGGAACAAGGAGCATAATTTGGCCTCAGTCCCAAAGAAGGAAAGAAAATGTTTCTCAAGATGTTGATGCCTTACAAATTGAGATTGGTGTGTGGAATGTGTCCTGATGTGTGTGTGTGTGTGTGTCTAAATGTCTGGTCACATGGTTCTTGAACTTTTCATATGTTGAAAACAGACCTGGAATGGTGCAGCCAGAACTCTGCCTGCCAGCCCTACGTGGTCCAGTGTAGGAACAGATCCACGTGGAACGGGGCTTCTACAGGGCATGGTGATCAGGAGCACACTGTCTTATTATCTTTAAAAGGCAGCTGCGGATCCCACAGGAGTGCCCCCTGCTCTTCCTGGCTCCCAAGGCCAGGGGTGCGCCCTGGAGAAAAGGGGTCCCTGCCAGGCTCACAGGGCTCTGAACAACACTGCTCCTTAGCTTTCAAAGCTTCAGCAAAAGTGGAAACCACAGCACCCCCCCTCCTAGCAGGCCCAGGAGGCCTGGGCTCCAGCCCCTTCTGAAAGTCCCCCTGCCTGAGCACCATTCCCAGACCTTGAACAACGTTCGCTTTCTTCCAGGGCTACTTTGGTCTCTCCTGCTAGGTCTCTCACCTTCCTATGGCAGCACGGAGGAAACAGAAGTGCCTATCAGGTTGAAGTACGTCTGCTGGCACTTTCTCTTGAAAGCCCTTAACCTTGGACCTGAACTCACGAGAGGCTGCAGGCTGCAGGCTCAGCGAGTGACGAGAAACACCCAAGCCCCAGCTGCCGTGGAAACTCGGGCTTTGTGCAGGCGAGTGGTTTGCCCCAGGATGAGGAGCTCCCCAATTCTGCCGCTGCCCCTGCCTCTCGCTGGGTCTGGGATTATGGGCATGTAGTAGGGGTGGTCAGAGAGGAGGAGGATGGCTATTCTGAGCAAACACTCCAGCGGCCAGGCCTTGTGCTAGGTGCCCACACATGCAGGATCTTACCCAACCACCATGACAGCTGAGCAAGGAGGAGGCATGTGCTCTGTTTTGTAGTAGAGGAGGCCAGGCTCCATGGGATAAATGTTGGGGGAGGCCAGGGATCGCCCCTGCTCGCTTGTGACTGTGTCTGAGTAGCATCTAGGAGGACCACGCTACCCACCCTAAGAGCCAAAAGGAAGTCATACATTTGATGCACAAAGACAGGCTATTAGGATGTATGGAATTGGCAGGAAGTGTAGCCTGCAGTCATCAGTGTGACCGGTGTCAGGAGGGGCGTTGTTCTGAAGACGGCCCTGTATCAGGACTTGTTCTGTCTTGTCCCAGCCCTGGTGTCACCTCTGATTCTTTGCATCTACCAGGTAGGACAGATAGGGGCCTGGCCCTCAGGAGACAGGGCCAGGGTGGAGATGTGTTTGGGAAGGGGGAGCCCCAAGCTGTTATGGCCCATTGTGGACTGAGGATTTGTGTCTCCCCAAATTCCAATGGCATTTGGATGGGGGGGCATTTGGGAGATAATTTGGGTTAGATGAGGTCCCCTGGTGGGGTTAGTGTCCTCGTCAGAAGAGGAAGAGGCTGGAGCTAGTTCTCCTGCTACGCTGTGAGGACTTAGGGAGAAGCTGGCCATCTGCAAGCCAGGAAGAGAGCTCTCCCCAGAATCCAACCACACTGGCACCCGCTCAGGCTTTCGTCCTCCAGAGCTGTGAGATACACTGTCTGTTGCTTTAGCCACCCACTCTCTGGTATTTTGTCACGGCAGCCCGTGCTACCAAGGCGTGGCCCTGCCATCAGAATTGCGGGGACACCGAGCGTGTGGGGAGGGTGCTGGCCATCAGCATGCACCCAGACTCTAGTCTGGGGGTGCCAGCTAGCAATGCTCCCCCTGCCCGGGCTGGCGGAACAGGCAACATCCTCAGACAACCTGCTTTGGGGGAGGCGGCGATTTCTGGGCCACGTGTGTGCTGTCGCTCCCACTGTGTAATTAAAGCACAAACCAGCCGGCAGCAGGGCTGGGGCTGCACTGGCACTCGCCCTCTGCCTGGGTGACGTCTGGCCTGTGTCCGGCCACGTAGCCGTCAGCGGACCTCCAGCCCCGGCCCTCCCCCCGCCGGGGGCTGCGTGCTTCACTCCTCGAGGAGCTGGCCTGGCGGGGAGAAATGACCGGGCCTCCGGTGTGCACAGAGCAAGCAGACCCGCCCCAGGGCCTTCGCCTGGGAGCCTTCTTCCAGCTCTGCTGATGAGCCTCGTTTCCTGTTCCCTGAGTTTCTGGCTGATTGGTCCATCCGTGCGGGAGGCCAGGGCTTCCCAACCGTGGCAGGTTTGGTCCCACGTGTCATCAGAGCCTTGACCTGGTCCTCAGCGCAGGGTCATGGGAGGAAGCGGTCTGGACAGGGCCATCAATAAGGAGTTCGGGGGAGTCCCACAGCCTATTGTGGGGGCCACCAAGGGATTTCCGTACAGGTTCTCCCAGCTGCAAAGCCCTTGTTCTGTGAGCCTCCTCTTTTAAGGGGCTCCTGGGACTGCTTTCCCACCCCGCCTGTCAGCACCCGGAAGACGCTTTCTGGGGCCCTAAGTCTGAGCAGCCGGTTCAAAGCTTACTTTGAACAGCTGAGTGGGGGTGGGGGTGGGAAGGAGGGGGATGGAGGGAGAGGATTGAAGAGGAGGATGCTGACATTTGAGAAGCACCTGGCCCCAAACCTACTGTGGCCTATGGACACCTGGGCAGCCCCAGTCCTGAGCTTCCCAGCGGTGGTTTGGAAGCCGCGTTTACCTTCTAGGAAATGAGAGGCACAAGAATCCACACATTTGGGCAAGGGGCGGGGGTCCTCAGAAGGCAGCATCTCTCAGCCCTGCCGCCGGCCCAGGCTTCCCCGCAAGCGCCCACTGCGGCCCGATGGGTGGGATCCCGGGGCATACCCAGAGGGAAGCGCCCAGCAGAACGCTTGCCTGTGTGGGGGTGGCCTGAGGACCTGCTCCCCAGAGCCTCCCGGGAAGTGTGGGCAGGTCAGGCTGCGTTCTAAAATGCTCAGCGTAGCTTTTTATCGTCAGATGAGATGGCCCACCAGGCCTGTCGAAAGGACCCCTCACCCTTTGGGTTGTACGGCTAGGGAGACTGAGGCCGGGACAGGCCACGGGTTCCACCTGGGGTCTCACCTCAGGGTAGGAGCTCCTTGGCCCAGAGATTCCTGGGCAGGAGGCCGGGATTTTGCAGCTGCGGCCGGGTCATTTGCTATGATGGATGCCCCACCATGCTCAAAAGGCCGCCTCTGGGTGTCCTGCTGGTCCAGCTCTCTGAGCTTGTGAGACAGGGTCCTGAGGGTTGCTGCCCAGCATCTCAAAGCCAGGCTGGGTTTGCTCAAGACCTCAGCCTGATTTCTGGTCCAGCAAGGATTCTGCCGATCCCTGTTCCTCTCCTCCAATTGTGGGGTGTGTGTCCCACAAGACCTGGGGCCCGGGCACCCCGCAGAATACTTCCACTGAAATGTGGAAGGTGCAGCACAGTTAGGGCGTGTGGGAAAATGGGCTCTGTCTCTGCTCTGTCATGGCCTGTCTTACAGCCTGTTGTGCCTCTGGGCGCTCACAGGCTCCCATCACCCCCCTGCCCCCCCAGAGCTCCCAGGTAACAGTGCAAGCCAGCCCACAGAGTCCTAGCCCCTCCTATTATTTTCTCTGGAACAAACTTGTAGGCCAAGGGGAACCCCACTTAGTTGCCCCTTTGTCTTTCTCGAGTTCCTCCCTAATCTGCCTATTAAAATACAACCTCAAGCAGGAGTCTCACTAAATGGGTTTAAGCAAGACCATTAGCCCGCACGATCCATTCTCTCCTGGGGCAGATATGCCATTCATCTTTCAGCAAAGCACCCGGTGACTTCCACACCAGCTGAAGAACAATGGCCATCGGTCCCATCTGTCCCCAGGAGAAAGAAGAGGCATTCCGAGTCAGTGCCAGGGGCTCTGACCCCATTAGGGACTCCTCCCGGGGAGCTCCGGTAATGGTGACATCTTAACTATTGATAAAATGAGTTTAGAGACGCAGGCAGGGGAAGGAGGCAGCAATACAGCTGGGGTAGAGCAGAGGCCTGGGCCAGGGGTGACCCCTCCTTTTCATGAAGAAGCCTGTGCAGATTGGTTCAACCTCTCTGCTCCCTTGCTGGCACCCCCCGAGTCGCCTTCCAGACTGCTGCAAGGGGGAGGGTGCCCCAGCCCAGGGTGTTCACCGCCCGTGCGGTCCTGGGTGCAGTTGCGGGGCTGCCCGAAAGGGGTGGGCGTTCCTGTGATGGCACGAGGTTGGCCCTTGTGCACTGAGCTTCAAGCCCCAGCTGCCCTGTTCCACAGCTGTGGGTTGTGGGCCTGAACAGGCCACGGACACGGAATTAAATGCATCCTCTCTTCTTTCCAGAGGAAATGGGTGTAACTGCCCTTCCTCAGCCCGACCAAGGCAGGAGGCTGATTTCTGCCCTGGGCCTGCCTGAGGTTCTCAGCCTCAGCCCCTCACCTGGGCCAGGTCTGTCCGGTTGGCCACGCCCTGTGAGCTCGGCTTTCCCTGCCGGCCCAGGGCGTCACCCTCTGCACCCTGCCTGGCCCGGCCCTGCCCTCGGAGGCCCAGCGCCCAGGGACCTGTGCGGCCCGCGGTGGGGTGACACTGGGGGCCGAACTGAATAAACCTCCCCAGAAGCACAGCAGCTCTTGGAAGAGGAACCACTTAGCAACTGAATGCATCCTGATGTTGGCCTAAGAAATGTCCAAACCTGTAAGCATTTCAATGCGTTTCCTTGAGCCACACGGATGGCAATTGTTGGGAAGCGAAATCTCAACGGGTTGAGAAAATGCTCCAGAGAATAGCAGTGTTGAACCTTATTTTATACATTCCAATCAAAGGAGGAGGTGTAAGGGGTTACATGAAATCCACTGGTGATAGAGTAGGGGGGTGGGAGAACGCAAAGGGGGAGAAAACTCTGGGATTGGACAGAAGGTAAAACAAACGAGACACATACTTCTTTTACACAGGTGGGTAGAGAAGAGTCAACAACGAACACGTAGCAGCAACAGTGAGGGGTTCTGTGGGCTCTGCTGTGGTGCTGATCCTGCCCGAGGGGTCTGGGAAAAGGAAATTAGCCTGAGATTCCAAAGGTTTGTTATTGATGGTGCAAAAAGACAATAGTCAGGCTCAGTGAAGGAACAGATTGACCTTTGTCAGTGAAGATTCTGGCCAGGGACCGGACTACCTCCCCTACCCACTTTTAGTTAGTAGGTTTTCATTTCAGGCCATTTTATGTGATTATTTTCTGTCTCTGAGGTTTTTATTTTTTTAAAGGTTTTATTTATTTTACTTTTCAGGGAGAGGAGGAGGAATGGAAAGAAGTGGGAGAAGCACCCATGTGTAAGAGATACATTGACTGGTTTGCCTCTCACATACCTCCAACTGGGGACCTAGCCCAGTTGACATGTGCCGTGACTGGGAATTGAACAGGTGGCCTTTCAGTTCACAGGCCGGCGCTCTTTCCACTGAGTCACACTAGCCAGGGCTGGTCTCTGAGTTTGTAACGTTGCATGCAGGCCTCCCTTGTGCTGATTATGTTTAGTATTGGCCCCACTTTTTCCCAAACCACATCAAGAACCATGGAACCATAGGAAAATAGAACTTCAAGTTTGGAAAAGATTTTTAAAGCAATCTGCCTTCTGCCAGGGCAGCAGCCTCATCTGTCCACCGTTTTCCTGCTTGCCACATTTGCTGTCTCCTTGGAAGGGAGATTGTTCTTGTGGGAAACTGCCCAGGGCCTCTCCTTTCCTCCCTGGATCTGGGGAGACCACACTATGCAGTACCCTTGCATTAGGAAGGGCCGAGTGACATTTCTGGCAAATGCATCTCTTCCAAGGGGAGGCAGTGAAAAGGCCTGTGTCACTCTCTGGTGTCCCACACATTTGTGATGAGATGGCAGAGCCACAGATCAGAGCTACCCGAGCCACCAAGACAATGCATAGTGGTCAGTGTCCTGGACAGAGGCCTGAGCTACAGCAGCCTTCTATGTGCTGAAATCTGGGGGCCTTTTGTTACCACAGCATAACGAAGCCTGGCCTGGCTGTGATATTGTGACTCACAGTAAGAACTACTTATTAGGTCTGGGTCCCGCTCCTTGTGTCTGGCAGGGCTCATAAACCCCTTGGAACTTCCTAAGTGCTACCTGCTAAAAAGGCATCTTTTATTATGTTGATGACCTATCACCTGTTGGCCAGAACTAGTTACCGGAAGGGCCACACGTAGGATCAGGGGGTTGGAACTCTCAGACTCACCTGTCAAGCTCAGGGGTGGGGAGAGATGCTGGAGATTGAATTCTATCCCCAACGGCCAATGTTTTAATCGTGCCTGTGTAATGAAGCCTCCATAAAAACCCGAAAGGAGGGGGAGGGTCTTGGAGAGCTTTCAGGTTGGTGAACAGGTGGAGATGCAGGGGGAGTAGTGGCTGAGCCCGGAGAGAAAGTTCCATGTCCCCCTGGTCCCCTACTCCCAAGCCAGGAAAAGACGCGGAAGAGACTTAAATTCATATTACCAAGTGCAAGAGGCCAGTCTGAAAAGCCTGCGTGTTGTACGAGTTCAATTCTATAGCATCGGACAAAGGAAGAACTGCCCAGGCAGCCAGGAGGAAGAGGGGCGGGAGGGCTGACCAGGCTGAGCACAGGACTTTTAGGGCAGTGAAAACACTGTGTACGATAGTGAAATAGTGGAAACCTGCCACCATGTGCCTATCAAAACTCATACACCATACAACACGAGAGTGAACGAACCCTAATTAACCATGGGGCTAGCGGGGTAATGCTGGGATGTCGATTGTAAGGTAACCACTCTGGTGGGGGGTGATGAGGTCAGGGAGGCTGTGTCTGCGTGGGGTCAGCAGGTACCTACCAACTCTCTGCACCTGCCTCTCAATTTTGTTGTGAACCTGAAGTGTCTCTAAAAAAAGTAAAATCTTTAAAGGAAAGAAAAAGGAAGTGTGCCTCAACCCTCCTGCAGGCGGGTGACAGGCCGAGGCACTGGCTGGGGGAGGTGCCGGGCTGCTGCTGTAAAGACCCAGCGTGGCAAGCCCGCACCTGCCTGGGCTGCGGAACCACTTCCTCTGGGCCAGCTCCGACTTCTGGGAGGACGCGCGCTGTCTTGGCTTCTGCAAACACATGAAATCATGTGTTTGCTCATGTTTGGCTGTGTTGCGGATAGCGCAGCCTCCAGCTTCCTGGGGGGCCGGCTTGGCCAGGTCCTTAGCTTTTCTGCCCCAAATCCATGCACTGCAGTTCAAGGCGCTGCCTCTTACATCATGTGCCTGGCAGGGGCTCCTGGGGACAAGGCAGCCAGAGCTGGGACTGATGGCATGAACGCTGGGCACCACGTCTGAGACACCCGGGCCGGCCACCTCCAGGTAGGGTCATCCCAGGAGCAGCGGGTCAATACGGGACTTCTGTCTGTAGGATGGGAGGCTCCAAGGCTGACTTTGGGGTGTCCTGCCCTGTCCTGGGGAAATGGCTGACCCTGCCAGAAGTCGGTGAGGCCTTAGCCCAGCAGTGCGGTTCTGGAAACCAGGCCCACTGTCAAGGGGCCTTCCAGGAGCTTATTCAGGGCTTGTAGAGAAATAGGCGACTTCGCCCTAACACCTCTCTAGGGTCGACACTGCTGTGTAAGCCTCCCTGGCCGGGTCCCCGCTGTGGCCAGTGACATGCTGAGTCCAAGCTCCATTGCTCCCCAGCCTTGTTCAGTCCCACCCATTCCTCCTCTTCCTGCTTTTTCTGTTCCAAAGTTTTGATGATGAAAATGGTTAAACGTACAGGAAAATGGATACAGTGGTGTAAAACATCCCTTGAAACCATCACCTACATTGAACGATTATGACTATTTTGCTCTATTTGCTTCGTCTACATTTTTGCCTGAGGATTTTGAAGCAAACGACTGATACACATTTTACACGAACTATGTTGGTCTGCATCGCTCACAATGAGGAGAGTTTTCTGCATAACCATAACATTATTGTCATAGCCATCGAAATGAACAATTCCTTAATATTGCGTAACACTGGGTCTGAATTCGGATTTCTGTAAATGCCACAAACGTGTCTTTTGTGGTTGGTTTACTGAAATGAGAATTCAAGCCAGATTGCCACATTGCATTAGGTCGTGATATTTCTTAGGCCTCTTTTTAAAATAGGTTTGTACCACCCTTCCCATGACATGGTTGCAGAAACCAGGTACTCGCCCAGGTCGCACACAGTGGGTCCCCCAGCAGGTGCCCAGAGTCCCTGAACCTCTTGGGCTGAGGGGGTACCCTGCAGCCATCCCACGGAAGAGGTTCAGGGGCACTTCAACCCTGAAATATTTCTTCTTTAAAACTCAGAATCCCAGAGACACTGTCCCTCCTCGGGGAGCCATTGTGGCATACAGAAGGGGCCTGGAAGATGGCCCAGAACAAGAATAAAGGCGTTGAGACCCTTGTGGTCATACCGACTCTGTCAGGGGGAGAAGAATACATAGTGCCTCTGGGAAGAAACTTTACAAATGAAGCTCCGTGGCTCAAAGGCCTGTCAGGGCCGTGACTCTGGTACCTCTGATCCCTCTGTGAGGCAGGCTCACACTGCTTCCTTTGATGGAGGCTGTCCCTGCCCCGGGCCCTCTGAAGGTCCCCGCCCCCAGCAGCTTCTCTTCTGCCTCCATTGTGTAGCAGCTGCTGCAGCAGCTGTGACACTGTCCAGACGCTTCCCCCGCGCCTCCCGCCTGGCCCAGCACTTTCTGTGCACCTTGCTCTCTGCGCCTGTTCACTGCAAACAAACAGAACCTCCCAGATCGGCCCGGCCTCTAGACTCACAGGAAGAGGCCAGCACGGCTCGGGGAAGCAGGGTGGGAAAAATGAATTTAAACCTTAGAACCTCCAGAGTTGCCAAGGGTGTGGGGAAACAGTCTTTTATTTTCTTGGTAGAGTATACATTGACCTGCCCTCAGGAAAATGACCTGGCTACGTCTTTCAACATTAAACATGGCCGTGGCTTTTCATCTATTTTTTATTCATTCGGCAACTATTTACTTTATAATAGGAATCCCACTTACTGTGGACCCTATTCTTGTTGAGTGTTGGGGCTACCGCAGTGAATTAGATAAGGTGTCTGCTTCTGGGAAGCTTATAGTTTAGTGGGAAAAGCAGGTAATAAAGCCCAGAAAAGTTAAGTCACTGGCCCAAGGTCACACAGAATGCAGATAGATAT
This sequence comes from Noctilio leporinus, assembly GCA_004026585.1. Classification (NCBI taxonomy): domain Eukaryota; kingdom Metazoa; phylum Chordata; class Mammalia; order Chiroptera; family Noctilionidae; genus Noctilio; species Noctilio leporinus. The sequence goes on from PVIW01000596.1 coordinate 275,403, forward strand.
AAAAGGTGGGATTTGGCTCCACATTCCAGAGACTCCCGAATTGCACTCTGTTAACAGATAGGCCTTGAGACTTGAATTTTCCCAGCGTACATTTTCTATTTTGAGAGCTGAGTCCTGAAGAGACCCCAGGGGCATCTTGGCATTCACTGGAGCAAGAACAACTGGTAATTCCTATCTCTAACCGCCTTCTGCGGTTGGGGAACTAGTTGTCTCGCGGTGCTGGGACGGACAGAATAATCCCTTGACTGACCCGCTACCACATTGTGAGAGTCTGAGAGTGGCTTCGGCGGGATGAGTGAGTCCATTCTGGACGTGCGACGGGGCGGTGCGTGTGGAGGAGGGGAGGCGGCATCCCTGGAACAGGCTACATGGAGTTCTTCTCTGAGTCTGGCTTTCTCTCTCTTCCCGTACCCTTTCTACCTCATTAGGAGGAACAGACAAAAGCAATTCCAAGGAAATGTAGCAGAAGCATCCCTCTAGCTCTGCTCTCCTAGCAGAAGGATCACACTACACCGAGCCCACCAGGAGACCGAGTGGGGCCAGGACACCAAGCACTGCTCCGGGGTCACCGTGAAGCCACACGAGGTGGCTGGCTGGGACACGGGCAGCTGCCATGCAGCTTTGTGAATATAGTGGCTTCACTGGAAACTCTTCAAAAGCTTGGCACAAACACATCCCTCCTCCGGTGACAGCTCACACTTCGGAAAGCATCAAATTGCTCTGAAATGTGATAATGGCTTCTGACAATTTGTGCACACAGGACGATGTTTTCTACTGCAAGAATAGTAGCCGTGGCCTTCTGGAACTGTTGGGGCCTCCAGACCAACAATCCCCCACTCCCTGGAGCAAGGTCGGTGGTAGGTGGGGCCAGAGTGGACGGGGTGATGGGGTGGAGAGGAGCTGGCAGGAGCAGCTACCTCTCCACCCTCCACTGTGGGTGGGGGCCGGGGGAGGACTCGAGGACATTCCTTTGCCAGGCAGCAGGCACAGCTGTGACCAGCAGCAGCTGCAGAGCGCCAGCATGGGTCTGAGCGTGGCCTCTCCCTCCCTGGGCCTGGCAGACGGCCTCCTGCTCCCCAGCTACATTGCTGGCTCTGGGCTGGGGGGCCAGCACTCTCACCTCCCCCTGCGGTGCCATTTGAGCAGGTGCAGAGGGGCAGGGTACCTTAGGAGATGAAGGCAAATGGGGTCGAAGTGCCAAGGTGGCATTGTGCCTGGTGCTGGCAGGGAATGAAAGGAGGCCACATGCACTGTTTGGATGCACTTCTGACTTAGGCCTCAGTCCTGGGACAGGGCGTGCTGCAGGGGAGCTGCGGAGAGGGAGGGGCGAGGAGCCCCCGGAAAGGCAGGAGAGGTGAGGGCAGGGCCCGGGGCAGGCTGCCCGCAGGGCGGAGTGCAGCAGGGTGGAGCGCACACGCTGTGGCCTCACCGTGACCCGGGCCCATCAGCTCCTCCTCTGAGTGAGACCTGGCCTGGCGGCCTGCCGCTGCCTCCTCCGTGGATGCCCCTAAGATAAGGCGGCCTCAGCTGTAAAATGGGCCTGATGCTCCCTCCCCACTGGGGTTCCAGTGAGACCAGATGAAACACGGACTTGACGTGGGTCCCACAGGACCTTTTCGGCACCCCTCTCCCCTCTGGTGTCCCCACCTGCTCCGGAGCCTCTCGTCAAGGCCGCTGGTGTGTGGCTTGTTGGCTGGAGTTGCCAGCAAGCGGGTCCCGTCTCCTGAGACCCCACTCCTGACCCGGAGCGGCCACAGGCGCTGGGCGTGGACTTGCTGAGGTTCTGCGGAGCAGGACCACGCCTCCTGGGTCAGGTGCCACGTGTTTTGCGTGAGCCGACCCGTGTGCCAGAGCAAGGGTCCCAGCTGGAAGCTGGGAGAGTGGTCCCAGCTGGATACTTACCCACAGGCCTACTCTCCAGCCAGCAGCCAGGACTTGGGAGCCCCCCGAGAGTCAGTGCCACAGGACAGGGTCCCCATCTTCCTCAGGGGGGAAGGCAGATGCCAAAGGCTGTCGTAGGCCAAAGGCTGGACTAGGACCCAGACCATTGGGACTGTCCCCATTTACATCAGCCAGGTGCTCCGAGGTGGGTTTCCTATAACCACTTCTTATACGGAATATAATGGCATATAGTGCAGACTAGTAGATAGTATGCAAAAGTATATACTATGTAATAGCATATAGTGTATACCGGTACATGGTACATAACAGTATACACCCTATATACTAGTGTGCAGTATAGAACAAATTTTAGGAAAAAAATGTAGGCTAAATTTCTGTGATCAAAGTCTAGGCCAAGAGTTCTTAAACTTGACGACAAAAGTATGATCCATAAAAGGAAACAGTGATAAAGTGGACCTCATCAAAATGAAAACCTTTTGCTCTCCAAAAGACCCTGTTAAGAAGATGAAAGACTCAACCAAAAAAAAACCTGGGAGAAAATATTTGCAAAGCACATAGCCAAGGAAGGCTAGTATTTAAGGCTCCATAAAGGATTCTTAAAATTGAACAGGAAAACACACACATGCACACCCTTCCATTAGAAAATGGGTAAAAGGCATGAAGAGACAGTTCAGAAAAGAGCACATAGAGGTGAAGAATAGTTCTAAGGAAAGACGTTCCCCACCGTTGGCCATCAGGAAATGAAAATTAAAAAACAAACACAACGAGATATCCCCACACGCCTGTCAGAATGGCTGAAGTGGCAAATGGTGCAACATGGTCACAAGGCTAGAAAGGGATCTCCAGGAGCCCAGCCAGGGATGTTCGGAAGTCAGGACTGGAGGGTTCTCCAGAGAGGACCCTCCCGGCCGGGGAGAGCCCACCCTGCGGAGCCTCCCAGCCCCGCCACCAGAGGGTCAGGCTGCCCACAGCCAAGCTGAAGCCAGGCTCCCAGCTCTGCACCTCTGGACAACTCAGGACAAGCTGCCTCTAAAACAAATTTATTGAAACTCCCACCCAGCCTGGTAACAGTCCAGGATTTCATGAGGACCTCGTGACTACTTTCCTTTCTTTCCTCTTAATTTCCATTTATGCTACTTTTGAAATAAAGCATACAATTTAAGTGGACAAATAAAGGTTTGTTTGTTTTAAGATTTTTAAAATTTATTATTTTTAGAGAGAAGGGAACAGAGAGAGGCAGAGAGGGAGAGAGACATCCATGTATGGTGGCCTTTCACCTGCCTCCAGCTATGGACCTGGCAGGAGACCTGGCTTGCAACCTGGTTATGTGCCCTGGCTGGGAATCAAACCAGCGACCTTTGGGTTCTCAGGCCCATGCCTTAGTCACTGTACCACCAGCAAGGGCGATAAATAAAGGTTTCTATTGTGCTTCTTAATCCCTGCACCTTTCCCCCATTCTCTCCTTATCCCTCCCAGCTGATAACCCTTTAAATTATCTCCATATCTATGCATGACATGAACTAAGTTGGAGGGGCAGAGCAGGGCAAAGGGGGCAAAACTGGGACAACTGTAATAGCACAGTCAACAGAATATATTTCAAAACATAATCTTTAAACGATTTTCAGTTCAATAAAATAATAGCTTGTCTGTGTGTCAGGCCCACGCTTAACACTTCATGTGCATTACCTGAGTTCCTCCAACCGCTTTGCGAGTAGAGGTAGGTTATTCTCTTTTACAAAAGCAGAAGTGGCCTCAAGAGAGATTGACGTACCTGAGGTCATGCAGCTACTAAGGGGCAGAATGAAGACATGACCCAAGCTGTACCTCATTCCAAAGTCTCTACCCCACACTGCCCCCTGACAAAGCAGATTCAACACCAGCGACACTGTCATGAACTCAGGCAGGGCTTATTGCTGGAACATGCAGCTCCACATGTCGGCGGTAAACACGTTACTCCATCAGTCAGAACCTAGTTGCGTGAGCCCTTCCCTAACTGCAAGGGAGGGTGGAAAATGAGGACCCACTGTGCGCCTAGGAAATAGGAATTGATTAACACTTAACTGTGTCTCCGCCAAATCCACCTCCAGTGATGTTTTTTCCTTTATCTGAACTTAGGCCCAAAGTCAGTGTCGGGATGGCCTGATTTGCATGACGCCCTGAATGGAAAGGCTGCTTCTTGTTCCTGGTAGAGCCAGGGCAAAGCACCATGCTTGCTGTGGAACCGGAGAGATGTATTTTTAGTCCTCTTTGTCCTGCATCCTTTGCTGTCCTTATGTAGAGATGCTCTGCTGACCAGACTGGGCTGAAGCCTGGAGAGGAAGAAAGAAGCCTCCGTCGCCCATTCCTGCCTGAATGCTGGGCTTGTGCAGGCCGACCAGGGGCCACTCCTCACTCCTTAACCCAACCAACCTCCGATATTCTTGCTCGACTTGGTCAGGCCACATGGGCCAGTATCCTGGACCAGCTGGGCACCATCACCAGCCTCACTGGGTATCAGCTGCCTCTTCGTGCCCTCCCTGCCAGCCGCTGGCATGCAAAGGCCTCCAGGAGCTCAGGCAGAGTTCTCTCCTGCGTCCTCCCTGCCTCTGCCTTTCTGGCCAGGCAGGCCGGCCTATTACGTAGACAACTCAACGCTCAGAGTCAGCAGGAACTGGCACTGATTTAATTAAGCAATTACTCTATCGAGTGGCAGGAAATGCATGGGGGCAGGACTGTGGTCCCAGCTTCTGCTGTTTGGTCTTCAGAAAACAGTTAGGAGCTCACCCAGATCGTGCCTGCCTCTCAGCTAGCTGACTTGCAGAAACGTGACCTGCCTTTGAGGGTCGCCTGGTTCACGCATTGCGTTAGGCATGCTGTGCACAGAGCTGGGAGCCAGGAACCCCAGTTCCAGCACTGGCTCAGTTACGGACTCATTGTGACACATCTTTCGTGATCCCTGGGCCTCAATTTCCTCACCTATAAAATGGGAATAACTAATACCTGGTCTTCTCACCTTGCAAAGTTGTTGTAGACCGTTTGGGGGGGAAATTTTACAAAGTAGTCAATATATACAGATAGAAGACCTGAGGTCATGATTGTCTTCAGGACAGACTGTCGGATGGATGACCCAACAGTCATGCCCATTCCTTATGTCCTCCCTTCAGTTCCAAGGCTGACAAGGCATTGTCCTCAGTTTCTTAGCCCGCCAAGGGCAGCTAGGGGTGGCCACATGACGGGGTCTGACCAGGGTGTCTGGAGGCTCCAGGAAAACTTTAACTCTCCTGATTAGACAGGATAACAGAGCAGATGGAGCTGACCTGGTGCTTCTTCCTCCCTGCTTCTGTCTGCCTTGAATTCTGAAGAGATGCCAGGAGCTAAGGTGGCACTTGGCATCATGAAGAGCCTTAGCGCTTATCCTAATCAAGTACGACCTCATCTTAATTACATCTTCAAAGACCCTGTTCCAAAGGAGGTCATGAGTTTCCAGGTGGACATGAACTTGGGGAGGATGCTACTAAATCCATTACAACCCGCTCCCCCAAACCTTCCATCAGCAAATTCTATTAACCTCGGCTCCTGAGCCCAGCCCTTCTCTTTACAGCAGTTCAACCACGCTTCCCCGAAGTCCCATCACGTCTGGCCTGTCTTTCCCAGGCTTCTTTACAGCTCTGGTTCCAGGGGCTGAGATGCGTTCTTCTCCCAGCCCCACTCCCAAGTGAGGCGGGAGAGCTGGATTCTCCTAGGACATCTGGGTAGATGTTCTAGATACACGTCACTTGAGCATCTCTCGAGAGTGGACCTGGGTCTGGGTTGAGTAGGAGAGGTAGTGTGGGAAGATGTCTCCTCTGCCAGGAGTCCTGATGAAAAAGATGAGGCGATGCATGTCTTCTGGTGGAGGTGGGGGGGGGTTCCCCAGATGGAGGCATCCCCCTCTCAAAATTGACTGGGTTTCTGGGCTCCCTGGAGCTTCTTCTGTGCCCTGCTGGTGGCAAAGGTCCTGGGAACTTGATGGTGGGACAAGTTTTTGAAGTGACCAAGAGTGCTGACCAGCCACAGGTGATTCTCAGGTGGGTCGGCTGGTGAGTCAAGGAGAAGGTTTAGCAGTCCGGCGGGCTGGGCCGTGCACGGCTGGGTCAGGCCAGCAGGATTAGCTGAGGGCCTGCCTTCGGCCTGGCAGTGCAGGTCTGCCGCTGATTGCAGGCGGAGGAGAGGAATCCCATCATGTCCCTGCAGAGGAGCGAGGAGGCGGTGGGGTGGGAGGACCTGAACCCAGACAGGCAAAATGTCAGAGAGCTGAGAGGCTGTCTGTCCCCTCTGCGCCCGTGGCCACGGAGAGCCCCTGCGGTGGCTGGTACACACAGAGGCTGCGGCAGCTCCCAGGCCACGGGAACCTAAATGAACCTGCCGGGCAGGCAGCAGCCCTTCTCCTCAGCTGTCCCGATGTTCCTGCCTGGAGGCAGCGGACCGTCAGAAATGACTGTGGGGGTCCTTCCAACCCCAGGGAGATTGATTCTAAAAGTAGACAAAGGAGCTCAAAGTTCTCAGGGTCTCTGCCTTCCCAACCTTGGCCAAAGGGCTCATGGTGGGATCTGAGGTTTATTCTTAGGAACCTGGTGACATGAAGCAGAGTTCCTATTTTAGAGGAAAACACTTTCGTAAGGGATCTTTCAAAATTTTCCATTTGATAACCTATTTAAGGAGACATCAAAGAGTCTCTTCAACCACAGCTTGAGAGAGGAGACTCGCCACACCATCCACCCACACGGCACCCCAGCTGGATGGGATGTTCTGTGCAGCTGCACTGGCTCCTCCAGGGTTCATCCTGGCTTGAGTGGATGCCATGGGCCAGTCCCCCCCGTCAGGTGGTCCCACCCTCTGCTCGCTGCCTGCCCCCTGGGCCGGGTCAGAACCAGGAGCAAGTACCTGCGAGAGAGACCAGGAAGGGCTGGGCACCCCTACAGGGGCTCCCAGAGGGACTGCAGTTGCCAAGGCCAGTTGACCTGGGACCCTGATCCAGGCCTTCTGGCTCCAGATCCCACGCACTTGTCTTTGCCCCGCACGCTTTCCGAGAACCGGTGAAGGAATGAGGGAGAAGATAAGGAGCCGTCTATGAACTTGCTTGGTTCAATCTTTACCCATTTCCATCACCAGACTCAGCTCTGAAATTCCAGAAGGAAAAGAAGAAATGAGAAGAAAAACGTCACATTTTAAATGGCTCCCACAATGACTCATTTCAGAAGTGGGGTTTCTTGCTTCTTAAAAACGGAATCAGCCCTGGCTGGTAGCACAGTGGATAAGGCGCTGGCCTGCAAACCCAAAGGTCGCTGGTTCAATTCCCCAGCCAGGGCACATAACCAGGTTGCAAGCCAGGTCTCCAGCCAGGTCTGTAGCTGGAGGCAGGTGAAAGGCAACCATACATGGATGTCTCTCTCCCTCTCTGCCTCTCTCCCTTCCTCTCTCTCTGGAAAAAATAAATAAAAATTAAAAAAATGGAATCAATACGTTTTTCATGAAAACAGCCTTCCTTTCCTCTTCAGTTATAGCCCTGAGCCACCCTTCTTTGCTCTGTGCAGAGTCAGAGATGGGCGCCAGCGACCAGCCCTTCCCCTGGGCCTGGCAGGAACGACAGGACAGAGCCGGAGAAGGCGCTCTTGAAGGGAAAGAAGTTGGAAGGACCCCTTTCTCTCTTCAGGGTGGGGGGCTCTCCTATTGATGACTCCACCTCCTTTGAATTCCAGGCCCTCATTTGGCCCAACAAACCAAACACCAAGCAGGGGACTCCAGAGCTCACTCATCTTGGATGCTCAACTGGACCCCAGCACCCTGGGGAGACATTTGGGCCTTTCTTCCAGAACCCCACAGTGGGGCGGAGGTGATGGCTTATGAAGTGATTTATTCCAATGTCTCGATTATATATATATATATATATATATATATATATATATATATATATATATTTTTTTTTTTTTTTGGAGTGGGGGGAGATGAAGAAACTCAAATGTCTGAACTTTGCCATTCCTCCAACGGTCCAATACACTCTGGAGTATAGTTAGAATCTGTATATGCTTGGAGCACTTACCTTGGACTGGAAAATTAAACACAGTTAGGTCCATTTATTTCCCTCATTGCCTCTAATCATTTCATAGGATGGGAAATATGTAGCGCCAAGAGGGGCATGTTGTCTACCCATCCACCCACCCAGCGAGTGTCCTCTGTCAAAGTTCAGCTGTGTCTGAAAATGCAAAAATGCTCTCCCAAAAGACAGGACGCAGTGTCCTGTGCAAAGGCTCATTGGAGCCAGCCAGCTTGGTCTGCTGGGGACTTGGCAATGAATTCAATGCTGCTGGGGCCCAGGGGGCCAGTGGGGTGGCAGGGGTTAGACTGGTAAAGGGCAGACCGTACAAGGTCTTGTAAGCTACATGAAGGAGTTCAGGCGTTATCCTGGAGTTCATGGGAGCTTTGGAAAGGATATAAGGGGGAAAAATGAGCTTCTGAGAATAACATTTTACAAGAAATCGTAAAGCCTCCATCTGGGAGTACATCTGAAATGTTCCTGTTTCTCCAGGGACTTAAAATGCTTCTCAGATAATAGGCTGGACTGTGATTGTCCAGGTGACAAAGGATGACTTGCCAGTCCTCCAGGGGGAGAAAGCTCCGTCTGGCCTGTGTCTCTGGCAGGACCTGGCATGATGGACCATCCAAGCAGATGCCATAGAGAGGGGGCCCGGCCTGAACCCCTTTGTTGGCAGATGTAGCTCAGTCCGGTCTTGGCAAAGAGGGTCCCTAGGATAATTTCATATGTGAGTAGGCCCCAGGAGAGAAGAACTCGTCCCTATTTTTAGGCCACTGAGGGGGCTGAGTTTGGAGCTGTGGCCAGGACAGATGAAGAAGAAGAGAGCAGAGGGAGAAAAGTGGCTCTGGACACTGGGGTGGGCACAGAGGCAGTGCTAACCTTCTCCCAGCCTCACTGTTTATGCTCCAAGACCCTGGGAGCTGTCCCAGGAGGGGCTCAGAGCCCCAGAAGAAAGCCCTTCCAATTCCAGGACTGTAGACCCACATTAGCCGTTAGCCCACATGACTGCGGCCATGGGTCAGCCCAGAGGCCAGGGCGGGTGCGGTTCCTGTATCCGGGGCCTAGCAGTGTTGGCAGTCAAGAGGGTACCTGGTGCAACTTTGCCGATCACCGGGATGGGGACAGGCTTCCTCTCCCAGGTCTCACAGACCCCTTGGGCCCCAGGACTCAGTTCTGGACCCTCCGTGTTTGCAGGGCCCTGTGCCTATGACTCACCACTTGGCTGAGAACCACAGCTGCCCTCCCTCTTGTCCCCACGTTCCTGCCATGGTGTCCAATCACTTGCATTGGTTTTCTTTCCTTTTTCCTGCTGCCGGAATATTTCCATGTTTCACCAGGAGGGAGACACTCCTGTCCTTTCCACTCCCTGCCCTCCCACCAATTTCCTTCTCTGAGGAGCTTCCTGAGGACTTGGCTAGGACCCCATCAGGCCTGACCCCACCTCCCCAGGGATCAGCAGCCCCAGGCTCCGCAGGTCCTGGAGTCTTTTTGGTTTTATCCCACCCAAGACAGGAACGCAGGCCCATGCCTTTCTCCACCCGGGTCAGAACCACGCCCGAGTCTCTGCATGGATACAAATACTCTCCCGTGAAAGCTGGCAGGTGCCTCAAGCGCCAGCTTAGGACATCTGAGTGGCAGGGGCTTGAAAGATCAAAGTTGATCTGTCTTTTTGGGGTGGAGGGGAGATCAGGTTTCAAAGACTTGTGAGAGGAAGGATGAATCCAGCCTTTATTCGGCTTCTCTAGGCCTTTCATTCTGGGCCAATGGTGTCCTGTCGTTTCTAGAGCGGCTGCTTCCCCAGATGCAGAGAGAGTGTCAGTTTCTTACCGGGAGGGAATTCAGCTCTGAATGGGGTACGGCTCCCTTCCTCTCATTCGGCAAGGGAGAGGACCGGCTAGGGGAGACAGCATGTGGTAGAGCCCACCCATGGCCACCACCAGCTGTCCCCCGCAGTGGTGCTGCTTCTTACACAAGGTGAGGCCAAGTTTGATTTCCCCTGTCGCCAGTGGGATAACTCAAGGTCAAGTTCTGATCCTAATCTCGCCTCACTGGGGCCACTGGCTAGCTGTTCACTCCACTTTGGGACGCTGTTTAGTCTCTGGGACAGACCTGGTGAGCATGAGGTGTCACTGATGAGTGTGAGATGTCACACAAGCCAACAGGGCTCAGTGTGAGAGTGATCTGAGTTCCAGGCTGGCTCTGCCGCCTAAGTAGCTGTGTGACCTTGGGCGAATCACCGCTCTGAGTCCATTCTTCATCATCACCATCGTTGTCATGTATGCCATTTACAGTGTACTGTATGTCAAAGCAAGTGTTGCCCTAGGCAGCTCTCACAACAATCCTATACATAGATATTATTCTTATTTTAAAGACAAACAAATGAGGTTCAGGGAGATCACTAAACTCGAGCGGGATCAAGCGTCACTATTAAGCAGCGAAGCCAGGATTTCCACCTGGCTCTGTCTGATTCCAAGGACTGCATGTAATATGTTGAATGGTGGCCCCAATGAGACATGGCCCACCTTAAGCTTCAGAACCTGTGAATGTGATTTATTTAGAAGAAGGGTCTTTACAGATGTAATTAAGTTATGCATCTTGAGATGAGACTACCATGGATTATCTGGGTGGGCTCTTAATCCAAAGACCAGTGTCCTTAGAAGAGACTGGACAGGAGAAGATACAGAGGAGATGAGAAGGCCAGGTGAGGATGGAGTGACACAGCTCCAAGCCAAGGATCTCCTGGGGCCACCAGAAGCTGAGAGAGGCCAGGAGAGGAGCTTCTCCTAGAACCCACAAAGGGAGAGCAGCCCTCCCGCACCTTGACTTCAGACCTCTGGCTTCCAGAACTGTGAGAGAACAAATTTGTTTTACACCGCTCAGCCGGTGGTCACTGGTTACAGCAGCCCAGCATGCTCACATGCTGGACAACACGCACAGCTGCGTTTGATCGCTGTACAACGGTCGTAGAGAACCTACCTACTTGCTGGAGCAAACAGCAGTGGAAAATTTATAAGGACTTTAAGGTCCTCCCAGGCTAGCTGTACCCTGCTTGACACCAGCCCTGCTTAGCACATCCAAGTGGCCTTGAGCCACCTCTCTGGGGAAGCCTCTCTCTGCGGGGACAGAGCAGTTCCCACAGGCGGGGGCAGGGCGGGGGCAGGGCGGGGGTGGGGGGGCTCGGCCCCAGCCAAGTGCTCTTGCTCCTGGCAGCTGCCCGCCTGGGGCTGCCCATGCCTCAGGCTGCTTCTGGTTTAAGCCCCCATCCCACAGGCAGGGGTGCAAAGGAAAGAGAGCACAGCCACCAGGGGTGGGGGCAGGAAAACACCGGCAGGGACCAGTGCTCCCAGGCTGTTAGGAAATCTCACTGAGTCACTCAGAAACATCTCCTGGCTCCTGATTGCCTCTAGAATCAAGTTTAAAGTCTTGAGCCAGGAACTCAAGACTGGGCTCTGGCTCCAGACTGTGGCCAGATTCTAGGCCCCTGGGGATCTCTGACGCGGACCCAGCTACCCCAGGCCTGGCTCTGTCGCTGAGAGGCCAGCCTGTGTATCCTCATCCTCAACACCCCCTCCGTGACTCCGTTGGCCTAAATGTACTATGCCTGTGAAGCCAGAACTAGCTGACCTGACACAGCTGCCCTAGGGGCTCCTCCTCTGCTCCTGCACAGGGGGGACACCCTGCCCACTTCTTCCTGGCCCAGGGGCTCCTCAAAGGCAGTGCCCTCGCCTGCTCAGTAACTACCTGGGCTCAGCACACAGTTGGTGCTCGTGGATGGGAGCGGGGCTCATGGCTTATTTCTAAAATTATTTATTTACTTACTTTGAGAGAAGGAGAGAGAGGGAGGGAGGGAGAGGAACACCGATGTTCGAGCAGTAGGTTGCCTCTTGCGCGTCCCCACTTGGAGACCTGACCTGCAACCCAGGCATGTGCCCTGGCTGGGTATTGAACCTGCGACTTTTGGGTGTGCAGGCCGGCGCTCAGTTCACTGAGCCAGGGCTGGATGGAGTGAACTAGAGGTCGCTCCTCTCCAGACAGAGAATGATTCCGCTTCTTGAGGGTTCTCACTGCTCCTGCATTTGCAACGTCTGTGCTCCCTACTTAGCCTTGCCCTCTGGCGTCATGCAGCCTGGCTCACCAAGTCCTGCTTCTCAGTGGGCACTATGGGTGGGCTGGGCTGTGTATAAGTCCAGGGGGCAGCTTCACGGAAACCATGATGTGACTGGCGCCCCCTGGAGGTGTGCATAGCAGGTGCCCTGTCCCTGTCTCCGGATGCTGGGACCTGCTCAGGGAGTTCAGACTCTGCTTTTCCTCCTTGTGTTTTTATCTTGCCAAGCATCTCAAGACCTGGCCAGGACATCCTCCTGGGGCTGCAGAACCTCCCCGTGGGTGCCACCAGCACCCCCACACCCAGCTGTATCCTCGAGGGGACACCTTGCTCTCTGTTCCCCTCTCTAATCACAGAACTAGATGTGTCCTGAATTGGGTCACCCATTAGCTGCCCAAGTGCTCTGCCTTCTGCCCTATGAGGTGAGAAACAATGCATGGTCCTAACTGGGGCACTTTCAGAGGGACAAGGAGCCCTGGGGTTTTCTTATCCCAGGACTACAGAGTTGAACTGTGACTGTCCCTGACAAACTAGGACTCCACCCTGGCCTGCCTGGGCCACACCTGTGTTCTTTCTCAGTGGAGAGAGTAAGTACATGTAGGTGAGGTCATTCTGCTGGACAGAAGGGAAAGGCAGGGCCAAAGCTCTTTGGGGAGGGGTCCCGGGGCCCTGTGAGGGGACGGTGGCCTCGGATTTCTGTGTGCGCATCCCTGTGGGGCCAGGAGAACTGTTACAAAAGGCCTGTAGCTGGAGGTCAGGGGCTGGGAGTCGGTTACTTCCTGGCTGGGGTCTTGGTTCACCCCTTTTGATGACTAAGCGTAACCCTGCCCCTCCTGCCACGGAGCCTCAAGAAGCCCCCTTGGTGGGTGAGGGCTTTGGTCATTCTTACGTTTGGTGCCTGGGCCAGGCGTTTTCCTTGAGTGCTGCGGGGACACTTCCAGGCACGCACCGACACACTCACCAAGCGTCTCCTCTGGGGACCCGCCCCTGAGCTCATCTTTCTGGGGAGTTAAAAAAAATCATCATCTAGAACTTTTCCTCCTCTAAGCATTCTGGATGCAATGGGATAATACAGGAGCTGGGATCTGTCTGACGACCAGAGTGCAAGTAAGCGAGGAGGAAATAAGGGCGGAGACGTGAGACAGGCGCGGGCCAGCAGGTGGGAGGGGAGGGAAGCAAGCAGACCTGCCTCGTCCTGGGCTGGCACGTGGGCCGGGGCCGGGGGCTGTCACAGGCTCTCAGAGGTCCCAGGGCGGAAGAGGAGCTGGGGGAGGGCTGAGACCAGTGACACCCGTCTATTTTCTGATAATTTTAGCCACCCAGGGAGGAGGCTAAATCTGTCGGAGGCCATTGTCTTCAGTTTAAATGGGCCCCTGAGGGAGGCTGGCGGTGGGACAGGAAGGCCAGCGGAGGCGGGATGGGCTCAGGGGGCTGACAATGTGCAGCCGGCTGCCTTGTCCCCAGGAAGGAGCAGCCGCAGATCTGAGCGGTGGGGCGGACAGTCACTTCCCGAGGAGGCCCAGGAGGCCACCGTCTGATCTGGAAGGCCCAGGGACAGATCACGGGAACGGAAATGTGGGAAACGCGGCCAGACTTAGCAGCGTCCAGCTGCAATCAATTGTTAGCGCATGTACTTGGGGACTTTCCACAGGACAAAACAAATGTTCTCCACACAGAACACGGGGGTCAAGGGGCCGTAAGGCTTGAAGAGTGTTCTGTTTCCCAGCTGCCCTGCAGCCTCACTGCTCGACCTCAGGTGGGAGTGAGGTGCCAGCTGCCGCCCACTCCTCCCTTGGTGGGACGGGGTTGGGGCTGAGGACTTGGGAGCAAGGGCTCCTTAGCGGACATATCACCAGCCACCTGTTCCCGTGGGCCCGTCTCCCAGGACATCAGTCTGTTTAAATGGCAGTGTCCCCACCTACTAGGCGTTGGCACCCCTCGGTCATCTCAGTTCGGCTTCCCCACAGGGCTCAGGCGAGCTAACCAGGGTGGTCTCTCTTCTCAGAGAAGCCATGGTGGGTCCGGGTCTGCCTGCGTTTATAGTCCATTCTCTTGCCCTGGAGAAGTATCATGGGACGCTCTTAGCGACTGACCCGGTCACTGGGGACTCCCCGTTGTCCCTCAAACCTATCACCAGGACAGCATGCTATCTGCTCAAGAAAGCATAGAGGTTTATACGGATTCCATGTTATGATAAGACAGGAACACTCAATTGATAATGCATGGTCGTCAGGGAGGAAAACCCAGCTCTGTCGCCTACTTGCTCTGTGATCTCCATCTAGTCACTTAAACTTTCTGAGGTTTGTTTGTCTCATTTGCTAAAAATGTCTACCTCCTGTAGTTGCCTTGAGAATCACATGAGACGAATTTATAAAACATATCCTTGGCTGGGTAGCTCCGTTGGCTGGAGCATCACCCCCATGCATAGAAAGGTTACAAGTTTGATCCACGGTTGGGGCACGGACGGGAGGCAACCAATAGATGCTTCTCTCTCACATCAACGTCTCTCTCTCTCTGAAATTAATAATAAAAAATATCCATGGGTGAGGATAGCCACCCCCCCACTCCTTATTGGATTGGGATAAGTATAGCTTGACTTATATATATCTCCACACATTTAAACTCTATCAGCATCTGTGGGTGACTCAACGCTTCTGTCTGCTAAAAGAGAATAAGCCCCTGACCCATTTCATGTGGTTGCTTTGAAGGATGACTAATAAATGTGCTCATAAAAACCTCTGCTAAATGTCAACTCCTTAAAGACACTCAAAGAGCATAGGATTTCTTCAAGGCTGCACATCCAGCCGGGGATAGAGAGAGAAAGAACTTAAAGCTGTGTGTGAGTGTGTGTCTCCATCTCAACACTTGACAGAAAAAGGAACCAATACACAAGAGCCTGACTTCTAATCGTTATGGGAGCCCTGACCTCGAAGGTTGGAATTAATAAAGTAGGCACATTAGAGTGTGGAGAACTCTTTGGCTTGGGGCTTATCTGGACCAGTCCCAGGAGCTATGAGACACTGAAGCAGAAAACCATGTGTCCTGTTTATAGGAACATGGCGAAGGGGCTTTGGGATCAAGGTCAAGTCCCTGGCATTTGGGTGTGAAATCTTTTACACCCAAATGGGATGGACAGAGAAGTCACCCTTAGCAAGGATGGCATCCAGTGACACATGCCTTGTGAGGACAGGGGCTTCAGGCCTTCAGGAGAGTTGCTGCCCAACCTGCCACTCTGCCCAGGCCCTCTCATCCCAAAAAGGCTGTGGGAATTGGCTTGAGTGGTCTGGGAACAAAATCCCCAGCCAGTTTGCATGCTGAGTGTTTTTCATATCATATTATTTTGTATCTCCATTTTCTTCTATCACTGATAAAATAATAGTTAACGTGCTTGAGTGCTTATTATGCAGCAGGCACAGTTTTAAGGACTCTGCACGTGGAACAGCTCACTTAAACCTAACGATGGCTCTGGAGGGGCCTTACCAGCCCTGTTTTCTAGTTAAGGCAACCGATGACAGAGGGAGTAACATGTGCAGGTCACCCAGGACTAGGGCCGCCAGACCCTCAGGCTGCGTCCTGAAAGTGTTAAGTCTGTACCTAACGGGCACTCCCTCCATCTCAGATGCTGTTCTAAGGGGTTAGTTGACTTGACCCTCCTAATAACCCTGTGTTGTGGATATTACCCTTATCACCCCTGTCGTACCCAGGTGGCAACTGAGGCACAAAAGGGTTTAGCATTTGCCCAGAAGCATCAGCTACAACCTGTGTGTGTAACCATCATACCTTGCTGCCTGGTAGCGGGGTGACTAGGAGGGCTGTCTTCTTCCTGCCCCTCACAGCTCTCCTGGGAGCATGGCTGGGGTAGTGGCCTGAGCAATGCTTACATTCTTGACACCATCCTGTACAATGAGACCCGGAGGCTCCTGATAGCTGTATGCCCACCCCTGCAACCCCTAAATGGACCACCGACTGGGTCCAGGACTCGGGTGGGACTCTGGCCTTACCTGGGGGTGCCCAGGGCTGTGCAGGTTGAGGCCATCCTGGACTTCTCCAAGGTCACAGTGCTCCTTGACCCCCTTGGCCTGGAGCTGAGGGCTCAGTCTCACTCGGGGTAAAGCTTCTGAGGTCAGGATGAGATGAAAAGCGTCCTGGGCTCTGTCCTTGCCCTGCTAGTACTCCTTGGC
Source organism: Noctilio leporinus (assembly GCA_004026585.1). Classification (NCBI taxonomy): domain Eukaryota; kingdom Metazoa; phylum Chordata; class Mammalia; order Chiroptera; family Noctilionidae; genus Noctilio; species Noctilio leporinus. The sequence continues at coordinate 291,643 of PVIW01000596.1, forward strand.
CTTGACCCTGCCCTATAAAATGAGAGGGCTGGTACAATAAATCCAGATCTGACAGCATTCGCCACTATGTCCAAACGTGCTCCATGGAACAAGAGATTGCTTCAACCAGGGGTTCCATCGTCAAATATGCTTGGGAAGCACTCCGATTCTGGTCCACTCTTAGAGAAGCCCCCCATTCAAGGTACCTGCTCAGCCGGACTAAAAGCAGTGCCTCTCATGCTTACTTAACCACGGAACCCTTTTTATAAACACAGTACATGTGCAACAGAGGGTTGTACGGCAGTTCGCTTGGTGGCCCCCATCTGCTCTGGCAGGAGGTGGAGCCCGTGCAGGGATGGGGCACCCACAACCTGGCCCAAGAGCTGGAGGGAGTTTGCAGCTCAGACTTTTCTATCCAGGCATCAGGGAAGGCAGGGAGGGGGCCAGCAGGCAGGCCTTGATGGCCCGGGGGAACTGGCTGGACAGAGATGAGGGGTCTCGGTTTGCCAGCCTGGGGCAGTGTGGCGGAGGAGAGGAAAGGGCCCAGTGTCTCCTCTGGGAACGCAAATGCCCTGACCTTGAGCCTGAACCTGTGAAATCCACTGAGCAAAGCCAAGCCTTCCAGTTGAAAGGGCTCAGCCGCCTCAGAAGACAAATGACCAGCCAGCTGTTGTGGCTTGATTTACCCACCTACGCAGCTCACTGACGCACTCCCAACCACATGTAGTTTATGCTTTAGAAAAGTCCTCTTGACTGTATGTCTATTCTCTGTCCCCTTTACATTCCAGTGGTGTTTTCATGCTTCTTAAGGAATGGAATTGTCCCACTCAGGAGTCTAGCTCTGACAGGGTCAGAAGCCAAGGGACCAATGTTTCCGGTGGACTGGGTTTTGTTCATTTAGTCTTTCAGTTTCTCAATCAGCAGATACTTACTGAGCATTTACTCTGTTGTTCATTCACTCCTTGATGTATTTTTTTAATCCACAAACATTTGGTGAGTGCTCACTTCGTCTCAGGTGTTATGCTAGATGCTAGGGACCCGGAGAGGCATCAAACTTGTCTTTTTCCTTAAAGAATCCCAGACCGGTGGGCCTCCGAAAGCCATTGACCTTACACAACGACATGACCGTGAAGTTTCCATGTGTCACAAACAGAACACTTGCGAGAAGCTGTTGTGTGAAGGCTGATGCATGCCATCCAGGGTGTGAGGTACAGGAACTAACAAGTGTGCAAGCATCCTGGGCACTGCTGGGGGAGACCCACGGAGCAGGCCAGGCGCGGGGCCTGCCCTGGGGCAGGACACAAAGATGGACTCCTGATCGGGAGTGAAAGGCAGTCCAGGCAGAGGCGGCAACCTGGGCGAAGGCTGGGATGTGGAGAGCAAAGCGTTGAGGTTGAAGCGACACAGGGCTCAGATCATGAAGTGTGTCTAAAGTCATGTGAAGGAGTCTGAACTTTATTTTGAGGGCTTTTAGCAGGCAGGAGACTTGATAAAATACATATTCTTAGGAAAGTCTCTGTGTTTGTGGGTGGGGTATAGGAGCTGGCAGGACAGTAGTTGCTGGAATAAGGGGCTTCTCCTTAGCTAAGACCCCGTGCTGCCAGAGATGGTTACGGTCTTAGGGGTGGGGCCGGGCCAGCCCATGGGTTTGGGGAGGCCACTGAGGCAGGTCAGGGGCCAGCTGGGCTGTGGACATCCTGGGGGCCTCCACCACCTCACAGGAGTAGCCCTGTACCCAGCTGGAGCCTGCCAGGCGATGAGGGCAGAGAGGGTGCAGTTTCTGCACCAACAATAGATGCAGGAGCTCTTGGGGCCTCCTCCGGGGCCTGTCTCCGCACAAAAGTGGCCGTTTGTGCTCTGGGACAGTCCCTTCACAGTACCCAGGCAATTAATTATTTCTTATCTCACCCAGTAAGGGCCCATGTGGAAATCACTCCCATCCTTCTGCTCGGATTTTATGTTGCTGTTCCTTCTGAACAGGAAAAGAGCAGAAACTAGAACTATTTTCGGAATGGATGCCAATTTGAGCTTTGTTTTGTTTTTTAAATTGTTATTTCGGAGTGGTGAAAACAGGGAGGCAATGGCCCTTCTTCTGGGGCTGTTGGGGCGGGAGCAGGCGGCCCGCAGTGGGTGTGTTCTGGAAGTGACCCCCCTCGCCCAGCCGAGGGGGGCGTCTGACAGCCCAGAAGAGCTGGAGCCCCGGCAATGGCCTCAGCCCCAACTCTGGACTGTCTCAGGTTATTCCCTCCGTGGAGAGAGGTGACAGACATCCGGGTGTGGAACCTGAGCGGGTCAGGTCTGCTGAGTCCCAGAGAGGAGGGGCACAGAGATACCCCTGCCTGGCTGGCTGCCGGTGTCTTGAAGGGGACACTGGGCTGAGAGCAGGGCGCCAGGCTGCAGCCTCGGGCCTGCCTGTTTGTGTGATGCTGAGTTAATTAAGTTCATTTCCGGCCTCAGTGCCCTCACCTGTAACATGGTTTTCTGCTCTCAGCAAATGCTGCAGGACAGAGAGGAATGCAGCAGGTAGCGTTTCCCCTCTTCCTGCCCTCAGAGGTCCAAGCCCAAAGCGCTGCTCCCTGCCAGCCAGGCCGTGGGCCGGCCCAAGGAGCTCCTGTCTGCAGCCAGTCGTGGGCGGGCTGGGGAGGAGCTGGCGGCAGGAGGGCAGCCAGCCGGGCACCAGGTGGAGTCTGGCTTTGACAGCCTGGCAGGCCATGTGGCAGTCAGAGGGCTCACGTGTCTGGACAGGTGGCAGGAGCCCGATGATAGGAGTGTGGCTCTAGGCAGCCAGGCCCTGGGTGCCTGAACCGGGACAAGTGGGCCAGCTGCATGGCACGGGTCCTTGGCACACATACCTGGCCTTGAGACCGTCCTGTGGGCCGCTTGTCCTTGGCTGCAGAGGTGGCCATCCCTGAGTCTGATGGGCGCTGGGAACCTCGGTGGGGGTGGGGTGCTCGGCTGAGAGCCTCATAGCAGCCCCCAGAAGAGAGCAGCTCCGAGCCTCAGTCGGAGGGCTCAGCGGATGAGTGGAAGGAGGAGGCTCAGACCCTGGCTGCTGGTAGAAAGCAGAAGCAGGGTCATTTTAGGAGCGGAGAGGTCGGCTCAGCGTCTGAGTCCTCTGCAGCCCTTAACGAACACGCCATTTGCCAAGGATTACGGACAGGTGCCCCCCAGGGGCACCATGAGAAGGAGACCCCACTGGCCTTCCTGTGCAGCTCGGGGGTCTAGGGTGGATTCCAGTCAGGAACCACAGGGGCTGTTCCTGGGCATGAAGTGGGAGGGGGCCCTTCTGAGCCCCCTAAGGGTGCTTGGGAGAGGGGAGTGGGTCATTACTGCTGTCTGTTTGGGGTGATGAACACCTTTTGGAAACAGTGATGAGGGGCACTAAACGTTGTGAATGCCCCTGAATTCACCCTCTCGGTTAACGGCAGATTTTATGCTACACGTGTTTATATTTTACCACAGGGAAAGAAGAATGAAAGTTGCCAAGGTTCTGGAAGACAAAGAAAGATTGGGAAACGGTTACAGATGGAAGGAACTATGGCAACTCAATGCCCCGTGGTGGCCTGGGTTTGATCCTAGAACAGAAGAAAGGACACTTCATGTCCACGAAGGAAAAACTGGTGAAATCCGAATAAAGTTTATAGTTTAGTTCATAACATGGCACCAGTGTTAACTTCTGAGCTATGACAAATGTTCCACAGTTATGTAAGATGTTAACACTAGCAGAAGCAGGGTGATGGGCGAAGAGGAACTCTCTGTACCGTCTTTGCCACTTATCTGTAAAGCTAAAATTATTCTAAGCTATGAAGTTTAAAAGAAAAGGACAAAACAAAAGCAGTACCTGGAGAACCTAGGAGAGCTGGGGCCTGGGCGTGACAGCGGGCCCCTGGCTCTGCCCGGGAGGGGCAGGGTGGGCTCTCGTTGGCTGGGGGGTTGGGTGCCGGCTCTGTGCATAGGCTCCAGAACTGGAGTGAAGGCAGGTGAGAGGTGGGAGCGCTCCCACTGCCCGAGCTCAGTAGCAGCGTGTCTGAGAGCTTCGCTGCTTCCTCTGGCTCCCCTCCCCCCTTTGCACATCTAGATTTCCATCTCTACGATGCCCCACCACCACCCCGGTTTCTGTCTACCAACACGGTGGGCCTGGGCACAGGGACATCTGTGTCCCAAGGTGCTCTTTCCCAGCACAAGGGGGTCACAGCCAAGCCTGGTGACCTACTAAGGCCACGCTGCAAGCAGAAGTCCTTAGACCAGGATTCCTGCCCCCAATCACTTGTTAGAGGAAAACTGGTTAGGACAGGCAGGTGGAAAAGAAGAAGGTAACATTTATTGAACCCCTGCTGCATGCCAGGCACAGTGCCAGACCTTTTACTGTCTTTCCTGCTCCAGGGTGGGAAGGAGGGTGGGACCTACCCAGCTCTTCAGCCTGGGGGCAATGTCCAGGCTGAGGGACATTCTGAGCTTCCAGGAGTGTCAGGCCACAGGGCAGAGGCCACACTCGGTGATGTCATTCTCTGGCAGGGGCTAGGGCATGTGTTTGCAAGGTCAGAGTTCCTATGGACAGAGGGGCAGGGCAGTGGGGAGGAGTCACAGAGGCAGCTGTTTGGAACTGGGGAGGGCACCTCCCCTGGGGGCCTGGCAGGACCATAAATGGAGCCCAGGCCTCCTCGGAATGCCTGCTTTTACCTCCCCCTGCACTCCTCGGTTTCCTTAGTCACTGCTTTGCCCTTGGAGGGAGCACACACATCCTGAAAGAGGCCCTGGATACGGACCCTGGACACTCCCTCCATCCCCGTCCATCCAGCCATCCTTCTGGCCTTGCTTCCATCTGCCCACCCCCCACCCCCTCGCCAGCTGCTCCTGCCCACGAACTTGCCTCCCTCCGCCATCGCCACACCCGCAGCTGCAGGGGTGGTCCCCTTGGGCAACTGTTTTTGCCAGCAGGACAGCCTGGGTGGCCTCCATGTCCTCTGGTCCCCACCACCATTGTCCCTGAGCTCGGGGCTCGGCACATGAAGAAGAGCAGAGGTGGGGCCAGGCTTCTTGGGGTGTCCTGGGCAGGGACAGCGGAGCCACGTGTGGGAGGTCCCAGCCAGGCCCAGGCCTGGCCCATCTCCCTGCTCTGGGTACAACCTCTGCTCGAAGTCCCGCTCCCCAGGCCAGAGGTCGGAGAGGATGAGGAGCCTGGAACATTCTGTAATTACAGGCTGTGGGTGCTGGCTATGGCCAGGCAAAAAAAACCCCAAGCAAACAAAGAAAAAAAAAGACCAGTGTGTTAAAAAAATACTGGGTGATCTAGAGAGCTATGACCACCCCCTCCACAGTTATTCTTAGAAATCCCGGAAAACCGTGAACTAGCTCACCCTTGGAAACGCGACTCTAACAGAAGACAAGGTGGCAGGATGGGTGGGGGCTCTCCTGGGGACACACCCAGTTCCCAGTCCTGAGCCAGAACAGGCAGTGGGAGGCTAGAGAAGGCAGGCTGGAGGGACAGGTGGCAGGATCTGTGCCTGTCCCTGAGCATGGCAGTGACCCAGGACATCCATCCTTCCTGCCACTTGGCTGCCTTTGTGGCTCAGGCCCTTTGTTGATAAGCACACCTGTGCCACATGCTGGCCTTTCCTCTCAAGTCATTACACCCAGGGTTCCCCTGCTGGAGCCTTTCTGGAGGCCAAAGATAGCATGGTTCGAAGTCCGGACCTCTTAGCGCCTTGCCTCTGGGCAAGTGCGAGCCAGACCGTAGCCACCCTAGCTTATCCATTCAGCAAGCACTCGGAGTGGGGTCAGGCCAGGGTGCAGGGGACAGGGAGGCTCAGAAGCTGAAGCTGCACACAGTGTTGCGGCAACAGGAGTGAAAGGGGCCTGAGAGGGGGACCAACCAAGGGCCAGACGTTGTGGGGAGAAGTTTGGTGCAGCTTTAGGGAGCTGGGGGAAGGGCACTTGCCTGAGGCTTGAAGGATTGATGTACATATTTATGTTGAATCTTATGTATTGAAAGGGGTGCAAGGCTGAGGGAAGCCCCTGAAGCGGGGAACAGCAGCTGAGGTGACGTGGGGCAAGGCTCAGACTGTGTCCAGCAGACCTGGCCCAAGTGCCATCGCAAGGACAGGCTGTGGGACGTGCGGAGTGTCCTTCCTCCCACAGGAAGTGCAGGAGGACTGTCAGGATGCCGTGAAATAACAGGTGAGGAAAATGTCTGGTTTTGGGGGACCTGAGGGCCCTGCTGTTGTCACACTTCCTGTGTTACTCACAGCAGATGCTCCTGGTGACCTCCAGGCCGATCTAGGTAGTTCGTTGTCGCTGGCTGGGCATCAAACACCTCTGCACAGCTAGTCTCTGAAACACTGTCCTGGGAAGAGATAAATATCACCGCCTATTGGAGCCAGGGGACAGGCGACCAGGATTGTCTGTGTCAGGGAACACGGCCACCGGCTCCAACCCAGTGTCTTAGCCCCTTTCCACAGGGAAGGGGGCTGAGGCCTGTGCCCAGTTCATGCAGAGCATCAGAGGGGGCGGGCTGGGGCTCCCCCCTGATGTCACTGTCACTCCGGTCCCCCTCCTGACAAGAGATTCTACCTTTGTCATGGCTGCAGGCAACCTTCAGCTCATATTCCTCCCATCAGGAGGAATAATTTACAGTCCCCAAAGCAACGCCGGTCTACACCCTTCTCTTTAGAGATGACTGCTTCACCAAGGCCCTCTGCACCTAAAAGCGGCCCAGGCTGCACTCCTAGGGTGCAACACAGGTGCCTTCTGCTGTCCCCCGAAAACCAAGTCAAAATTTTACTTTAATCCATAGTAGGAGGAGGAACAGGAGCACGCTTGAGTTAATGACTGGGATCCAGGGAAGGTCTTTGTCCCGACCGGCCCAGTAGCAGTGGGTGGGGTGGAGAGAGGTGAGGGTCTCCCCAGGAAGAGAAGGCTGGAAGCATAAATCTCAAGTCCTCAGGCTGACAGAGTGCGGGCACAGTGGGCGTGGGGGTGGGGGGTTGTCCTGTCTGAGGGTTAGGAACTAAAACCTGCAGAGCTGGTGTTCGTACTGCCTGTCACTACCAGAACCAACAAGTAGAGACAAGGATGGAATCCTTTGGGGGCTTTATTCAGATGCTGGTGGGTTAGGTACCCTAAAACCCATCTTCACATCTCATCTCAAGCTGACCTTTCTGTAAGGAGAAAATAAGGGCAGGTAAGGGGTTTGGGAAAAGGTTAATCAGATAAGTGTTGCATTCCATGATTTTCCTAGAATTTCTTTATGGATCAACAGTTCTTTTTTTTCTTTTTCTTTTTCTTTTCTTTCTTTTCTTTTTTTTAAAAAGACTTTATTCATTATTTTCAGAGAGAAGGGCAGGGAGGGAGGAAGAAAGGGAGAGAAGCATCACCTGCCTCCAGCTACAGACCTGGCTGGAGACCTGGCTTGCAACCTGGTTATGTTGCCCTGGCTGGGAATCGAACCAGCGACCTTTGGGTTCTCAGGCCGGTGCCTTATCCACTGAGCCACCAGCCAGGGTTGATCAACCACAGCATAGGGAATTCCACAGTGGCTGTCCAGGGGCAGGGATGGTGTTCTACACAGCTCATCTGCGCTACCTCCCCTGTCTGAGTGGGGAAACTGAGGCCCAGGGTGGCCACGCTTGATGGGTGTCCCCTGGGAGCTAGTGGTGACCCTGTAAAGGGAAGTCAGGAGCACTGTCTCAAGCTCACCGTTGGTGAGTGCACAATGATCTCCAAATATAAAGTATCATTTAAGAACGAAAGAAAAAGAAAACTTTGGAGCTGTGTACACAGAGGGGGTGAGGGACAGAGGGGCCAGCCAGGAGGTGACTGCACAGTGGCAGGTGAGGAAATACTGATGACCACGGCCAGGTGGTCGGCGAGGGTGGTGTCTGCTCTGTGGCCCAGTGTGGATACCATGGTCACTGAGACCAGAAAGGAAGCTGCCAGCCATGCTGAGGACAGGACTCTGGGCCACTTCTGAACCAACAGCTGTTTATGTTTCCGGAGGAAGGACCTAGTCTGGATGCCAGGCGGGATGCAGGAAGGGCCATCAGAGGGTGTCCAGCCAGGCTTGGACTCTGCTGGCTGTGGCTTGGAGAGGCACATGCACTTTCTCGGCAGGAGCTGCGGCAGACGCCCTGGCACTGCCATCCCTGCCTGGGTGCGGGCTCGTGCCTGCCCTGGGGCAAAGCCGTGAAGACCACCGGAATGAGGAGGTGTCTTTAGACTGAAGAATGAAGCAGGCCACTCCATACAATATAACAGAATTGGTTGCAGGGTAAGTTACTCACAGATAGATTGGGCTGGGGTGGACAGATAACCCAGCAGTTTTTTGCAAATTATCCTCTGCTACCAGACCCCTGTTACAGGGCCCACAAGACAAAGAAAGAAAGAATGCGTAGCGCCAGGAGCTATGCCTTCTGGCGTTGTTGCAATTGATGATTGCTTATAATCCATACTACTTATTACCAGTTCATTTACCTCGGTTGTCACACCACCCTGGCTGTTGCTAACCAAAATATTTATGGCTATATTTTAAGGAACAGAGATAATCATCAACCTTAAAGCTTTGATAGGGTTGCTAAGGACAATAAAGTTGGCCAAAGATCGAAGCGTGAAACTTAACCATTAAATGAAACCTGGGGCACAAAGATGGGCTTGGCTTTGTTCACTCCTACTGTACAGGCCAGTGACACAGAAGGAAGATGCCTTTAGTAGCAGGTGAGGTTGACTCTGGCAAATGAACTGATGATGGGCCAGGAGCTCAGTTCAAAAGCACAAGGTCTTTGACTTGCAAATGACACTTAATAGACACCCTAGACTGAGCCCCGTACAGAGGTTCCCTTCTGCCTCCCCAAACCAGCTTCTCTGGGTCCCTAGTTTGCCTGAGATGCCCTCCCACAGGCCTCAGCCTCATTTCCACATCTGTCCCCCTCTGTGTCTAACACTTGGAACTCTGAGCATGTCCCCTGTGCAGATGCTGTGCTGGCCCTGGGCACACATAAACCAGACACTGTCCACCCCGTGAGGGGCTATGGTCAAGTGGGAGAGACAGATGCATAATTAAATAAGGTTCTTAAAGAGGGCCAGGTAGGCATGCCCCCCAGGGGGCATCTTTGCCCTGGTCTGTCAGTGACAGGGACATGCTCCAGCCCAGACAGGGAAGCCCAGCACTGGGGACCCATTGTCCAAGGTTGTGGAGGATCCTGCCCCTGATTCTGCTGCTGCTGAAGAGCCCTTTTGTCCCTGGGCCAGGGAGACTGACAAGGCTGACTGTCCTGGTACCTAGAGCCCGCCCAATACTCTGAAGCTAGGTCTGTAAAATCGCCATCAACCTTGCTGGGACCTGCCTCATGCCTGATGCACAGGCAGATCCAGGGGTGGGGGCAGACAGGAGATAGAGGTGGAGAGACCCTCCCCGCAGCGCTCCTGGTTGAGCTGATGCCAGGCAAATCACCTCCAGAGCCAGAGACGCTCAGACGGTGGGAAGGGCCCAGCCCACCTGGGCTGCAGGCTGGTGGGAACGTTGACCTGGGGGAGTTCCTCTCAAAGGACAAGACTGGACCTGAGCTTCCCATAGTTTGCGGGTATATTTGGAGCAAGAAAGCTACTGTAGAAGGAGGAAGGGCTGGGCAAATGGGTCAGGGTAGGTACCTGGTGTGTACAGGACAGCCAGGAGGGTCCCGTTTAACGACCTTGACTTAGCATCTTCCATGCTGTCTTGCCACCAAGGAGGTGGCATTACCTCCGATTCACAGGTGATGACAGTGAGGCCAGAGCCTGAAGAAATCAGGCTTCTCAGCTGACCTAGACTCAGGGCTGGCGAGGAGAGAGCTTCCTGGAGACCCAGAGAGAGGGCTTGGGGGAAGACCAGGGACAGACCAGGGTGTTCCCACAGCGGCGCTGGGAGCGGCCCCACATTTCACGGGTGGCTGCAGAGCATGTGCTCCAGACCCTTCCTGCAGGCGAGGGCTCTGCTCCGGGAGGAGCCGGGGTCAGCCTGAGCACAGCCTGGCTCCAGCCCTTCTAAGCTGGGAGGCCTCCATCACTTCAGCTGTCCGTTGCCCTGCCCGCTGCTGCAAGGATTAGCAGTGCTGTATGCAAAGCACTGGGCATACGATCATGCACCGTAATGAGCGGCTATTAATATTCTGTCAGCGGCTGGCTGCAGCCACCCCTCCTCCGTGGCCCGGGCTTCACACCCAATCACCTCCAAGGGGATTGCTCCAACCTCTGCTAAAGCTGCTGGGTGGGACCCAGCTCCCAAGGACTTGAGACGGGCCCTCCAGGCTGGGAGAGGCCCTGCGTGCAAGGAAATCAAGGAGCTGCCCCGATCCTGCGTGCACAGGCTTCAGCGGCATGGAGGGGACCTGCAGAGGGACACCGCTGGCCCCGCAGCGCTCCCTCTCCCAGGGGCCCTTAGCTATGTCACGCATCCATTTGTAATGAAATGGAAGCGTTTTGATTTCTCTGGGAAGCCGGATTTTCTCCCACATCCTTGCTGCTTTCATCCTGGGACATGAAACGGCCCATTCTAATCTCAGATGGAGGGGCAGCGGTTAGAAGGCGCCCATGAAATCCGATTACCAGCTCGGCTCCTGGGCCGCAGCTTTGATCGCTGGGAGGGAGCCCGTAGTCCCCCGCTCGCAGCTAACAGCCCCGTGCATTGTTGGGAAGCCACGCTCCGGAGGCAGACACATTTAGGGAGCTCTCCAGATTGCAGGCTGGACTGCCAGCTGCTTCTCTCCCTCCGTGGTGGTGGAGCTCGCTCGGTCGCCGGCAGCGCCACTAAAAATAGGCACCTGACCGAGCTGTCTGTGCACCTCCCATCCCTTACCGCAGACCCGTCGGAGGGCAGCGCCATGGAACGCGTGAATAAGGGGAAACAACCACTTCGCAGCTCCGTCACTCGCTGCTCCTCTGACCCAAATGTCTGAAGAATGATCAGCTGCCCAAGCAGCACCCCCAGGATTTACCCATCTAAGGCCTCTGCCGACTCTGGGCTGGGCTGTGGCCTGTGTTCTCATCCCCCTCTGGCAGGACACTCGTAGGAGGCTTTGGGGCCATGGGGTCAAGGCACAGGTTGGGACTCAATTACCCCTGAGAATTTGCTAGAAATACTAAGAGGAGGTGGGCAGGCTCACTGTACTCATCCTCACTTACTGTTTGAGCTGGATAACCTAGCTAAACTCTCTTCGTTGGATGATGCTGGGCACTGAGGATAGAACAGGGAGCAAAGACAGCGGGGAGTCCCTGCTGTGGCAGACAGCCTTCACGATGGCCTTTAGTGACCCCTGCTTCATTGTATTCATGTACTTAACGAAGCCCTCCTATGCGGACTGGGGCTGATCTGGATAACCCATAAAATATTGTGGGAATGATAGAGTGGGCTGTCTGTCACGTGGTTATAATGTCTCATTGCAGAGTCTGCCCTGTTGTCCTGGCTCACCTGTTCTGAGAAGGAAGTTGCCGCCATGTTGTGAGGACACTCAAGCAGCCCTGTGGAGGGCAGAGGCCCAGCAGCCTCTGACAGTGGCTCTTCTAGCCCCAATCCAGCCTTCAGATGACTGTGGCCCTAGCTGACACTTGGCTGCAATGTCACAAGAGGCCTGGACCCAGAATCATCCAGCTAAGTTGCCCTTGGATTTCTGACCAATAAAAACTGTGAGATTAGTGTTTGTTGATTTAAGCAGCTATGTTTTGGGAACATTTGTTACACAACCAGATGGAGAGATAATCGTGAGGTTGAAGTGAGGGTACATGGTAATAAAATGGCCACAGAGGTAGGGCGAGAAGTGCCCAGGTGGGATTCTAGGTCACACAAGCATCGGTAGTCTGGGGAATGGACCAGTTTGAGAGATCCAGAGAAATGCACCTACAGGGCTGGGACTCTGAGGGCCTGACAAGTGGTCCAAGGTGTATGTGCCCAGTAGCCTTGAGAATGTGGGTCTGCCCACCCCTGTCTTTGGGCTTGGCCCTGTCCTCACAGAGCTCACAGTCTAGGGGAGCAGATGACACCCAACAGAGGAAAAACAATGAGGCATTAGCAGGTCACTTCCAAAGGGTAGACCTGTCAGGACAAGGTTCGAGCAGCGGCCCCTGTGGGGCCCTGAACACTTTGCTGAGGGTCCAGTAGGTAACAATTCTAAGACATTTACCTTCCTCACGCTCATAATAAAGTGCAGTATTCCAGAATCCATGTGGTTTTGCAGTAGCTGGCATGCAGAAGCAGATGCCATCTTCTATTGATTCAGACATGAAGAGGTCTGCAAAACTGTATAGCAATGCCATTCTTCTCACCAATTCTGTTTTGGGAAATATAGTTATTTTTCATTAGGAAAATGTACATAATAACACATAATAGCTTTATTATTGTTTTTAAATAAATAATTTAAGAATGCCTTCTCATATAGTAAATATTGAAACTGAGGCTCTTTGAGTTTTTATTTTTTCAGAGACCAAAAATATTTGAGAACCGCTGATCCAGAACAAGGAGGACCCTTACCTCCTGGGTCTCTTTCAGGCTCCTCCTCTTTCAGCAGTTGAGTCCTTAGCAAGATGTCACCGGCAATGCAACTATGTTGAAAATGTGTATTTTAGACACAAATGGCTGTGGAAATCAGTCCATGAAGCCATTTTCCTGGCCTTAACATGTACAGAAGTGTCACTTCCTATTCACAGGTTGAAAAATGTCCTGTGCAAGGTGACATAAGGAGGACCTTACCTCTGTACATGAAAGATGCATGCCTGAGTAACTCTTTACACACTGGCTTGTCTTCTCATATTGGGGAGTGTCTGGCCACTTCTCTCTTGTCCCTTACACTTGCCCCTTAATTAGACTACAGACACCAATCTTCCTAAAAACACTGGAGAGGTTGATCTATTTCTCCCTCACTGAAAATTCTTCAGCTGCTCCCATTCCACTTGAGAACATTAAACCTCAAATCACTGTTAAGTCCTGCAAGGTGATTTGTGGTCTGGCCCCTCCCAGAATCGCTATTTCCCACCAGCCTTGCTCAGCTACTGGAAGGTTCTGGAAGTTTCAGGGACTCTTGCTTATGGGACTTGGTTTCTGTGGTGTCTCCCCTGCGTCCCACCTGCACTTGAAATGCCTGCCTCCTTTCCTTCTCCCCCTGGTCCTGCAAAATTCAGCTTAGAAGCATCTCATCTGGGGAGCCCCAGTGCCCCCCTCCTACCAAGGCCAATAGGAGGCTGTGCTCACCGCCACACCAGCAGTTCCAGGGCTGAGGGGTCACCTATGCAGATCTGAATGTGTTGGTCACTTACGGACAGTGACCATTCTGATCAGTCAGTTTCTTACTCCGTTTGCTTGCTGCCTGAGCCATTTTGGCTGTTAAATATGTTTAGAGTCATCTTTAAGAAAACACTCAGTAAATATTTGTTGAATGAATAAACAAAGTGCTCCAGGCTCAACATCACAGGGTAAAAGAGCTTAAGAACTCATCACTTTGAGTCCCTGATCTCAGGGTTGGTGACTAAGTACCCACCTCCCCGCTGGCATTTGAAACATCCTGCCTTGAGCTCCGAGCCCCTCAGTCAATTGATAGTTTTCTCTGAACCACACAATAGCAAATGATCAGAGTTTGAACTCCTTGAATAGATGGTGTTTTGCCAGCAGGCCCTGCACTCACTGCCAGAAGCAGGGAAAGCCCTTGCTCCGGAACAAAATGCATCCTATGGTGTCCTGGTCCATGGACATCCTCGGTCCAGGGGGATTGCTACCGATGCCTCGCCCTTTGCGGTTGCAGTTTAATGGCTCACATTACAAGTTAAACACCTGACTGAATTGTATTGTGAAATGCTCCAGTTACTTGAAACAACTATATACCGAAGTCAATATTCTTTTATGAATTGCTGGAAAGAATTGTATTCTAAATCCAATCCAATCATTGCCTCCATGTTGAAACACCCAATAAAACCCCAGTGGTGCTGGATCCACAGTCTTTCCCATTGCCCATCATACCTAGTCTCTAGGGACACCCCAGACCTAGGAGCGAGTACAGCATAGCCATTTGGGTGCAGGCGGGCTGTCTGTAGTGCCAACAGGGGTGCCCCAGTGTGGAGAGTCCGGACCCCTCTCCTGGCAATTAAGACCTTTCATGCTCTTCCCTCCACTTTGCCCCACCAAGCCCGCTCACCCTCACACACGCAGGTCACACCCCTCTGCTCTAGGAAGGCACCCCGCTGTGCCAGGCTGCACGTGCCGCACACTCAGTGTGCCAACCCACCTATCGAAGACGTGGCCCTCAGTTAAATAATCCAACAAAGAGGCGAAACTGACAACATGAAGATCAGAAATGACAAAATTGGCACCCAAGGCTGTTTGGTTGGTTATGGCTGGCGGATGGCAGATGCACTTGAGCCTTATTTTTTCATTCCTTTGACAAATATTTACCCACTGCCTGCTAATGTGCCGGGCTCTCTGCGGGTACTGGCCCCGGCACATCTCACACACACACACACACATGTGCACCCATGCACACACACATGAGTGAGCTCACACACACATTTTTTCCTTGGAAAAGTCAGGAAATCCAGCATCCTCGGAATTCTCACAGCAAAGAGGAACGAGGGAGAAGCCGCTGCTGCCCAGCTCCTTGCAGACAGCTAAGAAAAGCCTGGCCCACGGGATTTTTCCGGAGGTCTAATTTCTGGGCCCGAGAGTGAGAGGGGAGCCCAGAGGTGTCCCTGGCTGCTGGCTGCTCACTGCAGCTGCGGCTGGACCGCCCTCTGAGAGGCCGGCCAGGCGGGCAGCGCCACAGGAGAGCGGGCGTGTGTGTTGGCGGCCGGCATCTAGCCCGGGAGCCGCCGGCCAGGCCCGTCACCAGAGTCCTATCTGCTCAGCCAGCTCCTCGGCAGGGTTTGGGAAAAAGAAGCCAAGGAAAGCGGAGACGTGGATGATGGATGGGTGTGTGTGTCTCGCTCTTGCTCCTGCGGATTTTTCCATCGAAAAGACAAAGCTTATCTCTCCTTTTTAATTGATTTTCACGCAAGTGGCCAGGCGAGATGGGATCTCAGCTCCTTCGTGGCCTTCGCTGAATGGTGTCAGTTGCTGCCTGGTGGTTGATAAGAGGCTGAGAGGAGCCAGAGGCGGTGAAGAGGCCCCTGTGCGCCTGGGACTTCCTCAGCAGGCTTCAGGGCTGACTGGCCAAGCGAGCCCACCTAGGGCGTCCAGGGGTGCTGTGGTTGTGGCAATGGCCTAGTTTGATCTCTAGATGATGCCAAGAAACATAAATGTTCAGTCGTAATTACAACCTAGATGGCTTCTGGCTCAATCCATTGCCAGGCGTGCGACTCCAGGTAGCCTACCTCACCATTGGCTCGCCCTGCTTCCACCAGTTCTCGGTGCTTCAGCCTCCTAGGAAAATCCTTGGTGCCTTCGCAGTTTTTAACTGTGGCAGAGTCGGTACCTTCTGACCTCCAGGATTCTCTTCTCACTTCCTGTCTCGTCCCTCCTCCCCACCACTGCTTCCCCCAAACCCGCTGGGCTCTGCCTCTCTGTGTGAACTTGGACCAAGAGCTAAGGCCCCCTGATCCTCAGCCTTCTTCCCTCAAATGGAAATACCAGCATGGACCAGAGGGTGTTCCTTTGAAGAAGCAGAGAAGATAATGTCGGTAAAGCATCCAGCTTTGCTCAGAGCAGGAAAATCTCAGGCGTGATTTCTTTTTCCTCCTAACCTCCCTCTCCACCATGACAGCAGAATCAAGCGATGCGAGCAAAATAATTAGAAATGGCCTGAAATGTAGCTCATGGGGGAGGGACTCCCATTCTAACCACATGGTATGACCGTTAACTGATGAATTCCATGTCCTATTTTTTTGGCTGGAAAGAGATAATAGGAGAGGTTCTCAAGTTGAGCTGCTAGAGACTAAACACTCAGAAAGGCTTAAAACCAAACAAAACTGCACTGGGGCTTATGGCCCAAAGTCTGACTCAGTTGGCCTGGGACGGGCTCAGCCTGGACAGAGGTCTAGAATGTAGTGGAAGTTGGTGAGTGTAGGATGGGGTGGTGAAGATCGTCTTCCACAGAGCAGGGGCCCCTTCTAAGACTTTAGCTACTTATTCTAACTCTAAAACACCCTTTCCCCAAGATTCCACATGCCCCCACTCCTCACATGTACATACAGACGTGGTCCAAGGCAGATTCACCAAAACACGCAGTTACAAACACATAGTTAAGAACTGCGAATGGCCTGAGCTACGCCTCTACTTGCAAACCAAGGGTTAGCCCGCCATAGCTTCTGCGTGTGGAGGAGCCTGACCTTAACAGTACTTAGTTCATTTTCTTTCATCTGCTTTTGACAATTCCTTGGGCACCTGCTGTGAGCCTGACCTGGACAGCATGCGATGGGATCTCCACCCCTAAGGAACCTGCCTACGTACCCGCAGTAGAGACATGGAAACTCAACTCTCCAGCCCCTTCTCCATTCCTACCTGATCAGCCATCCAGGCCCTTCCGCTTCCCTCGGTTCTTCCCCTGTGAGTGGCTAAATCATGTTATAACTGCGTGTTCAGGGTCCAAGTGCTGAGGCAGATGTACAAGAGAGTCGCAGGGTAGAGAATGGTACCTTCAGTGCCCTGACTCTGCCCAGCCCCTCCACCCAAAGGAAACCAGGGCCACTGTTTCTGTTGACTGTCTGGTGGGTTGCACCACCAGCTGGAAATACGCTCAGACCTTTCTTTCATGGCTTGTTAACTTGGGGCAGTACTTACTGACTTCCTGCCATGAACAGTGATCAATTTAGCACAGCGATTTTCAACTGCTAAGCACAAGAATTTTTAAAACGTGCAATTCCTGACTATTCAGTCAGGGGAGCCTACCTTTTTTGCCCCTTAGATTTTCAAATGAAAAATAAACAAATAACAATAGCCAACATAACGATGGGTGTGAATGAATCAAAATTACACCTGGATTTTGGTCAGGTTGGCAAATGATGCACGTATATTTTGGTGTGCTGCAGCATTTTAGTAATTAGTTTACATGCGCTCTGAGATGAACGTGGCAGTCCACATCCTTCCTAGCTTTGCACCCCTCCTCTTCGTGATCCTTATAAGTTTAAGCAAGTTGTTTGAAACAATGTTCCATCAGCTTTGCACGATGCCTCTGGGCGGCTCACTCTGCAGGCACAAGCAGAAAACAGGTACTGTCCCTCCACCTTTCTCTCCCCGGACCCCATGCGGCTGCTCCCAGGAAAGGACCCTGTGGGGACTCCGTGAGGAGGCCTGGAAAGGGGCCTCACCCAAACTTGACTGTGCCAGCACCCTAACTGTGGACTTGGAGCCTCCAGGTCGGCGAGAAATACGAGTCTGCCACTTAAGCCCAGTCTGCGGTCCTTTCACAGGGCGGTCCACACCGACTGAGGTAGCATCCTCGGTCCTGTTTCTCTGGTGAGCCCTGCTGACTACAAGCCCACTTGTGGGCAGCAGGTGGAAGAACCCAGGCCTAGGGCACAGGTGGTGCCACTCGCCCAGTGCAGGGGCTGCTAGGGCAGCCCACCCCACGCAGCCAGGTGAGAGCGCTGCAGGCAGGGCGGTGGGAAGGCGGGAAGGCGGTCCCCCCAGAGGGCTGTGATGGAATCACTGGGCAGCGGCTGCGGAGGGGCTGCCCCACGCACACTGCCACCCGCCACGTGGCAGGGTCCTGCGGGAATCCTGAGAATCATCTTGGCCTCCACGTGCTAACAGCGAGGCAGGCAGGAAAGGAACTGTTTACACACACCAGTGTGGCTGAGGAAGAAACAGGCCCAGAGAGGGGAAGGGACTCATCTAAGGTCACACAGCAGAAAATACTGGGATTGAACGAGAGCCCTTATCCCACGGTCTTCTGTCGGTCCCAGGGTGGCAGTGCCCTGTGGAGGGTAGCACAGGACGCTACCATTCTGTCCCTCAACACTGAAGCTTCCCTGGGACTGCAGGCCAAAGGCATCCAGAAAAGGGGTGACACAGAAGAGGAGGGAAAGTGGAGCCTGGATTCTGGGGCTGCGGCCCAGGCCTTGGGGCCTAGGAATGATGTTTGGGGTGGCGGGGGCCCCTTCTGCCCCCACAAAATAGGGCACGTTTGGGCTGGGGTGGAGGGAGGCAGGGACCTCAGAGACAGTAGGAGGAAGACTGTATCCCATCCTGAGTCCCAGGCCACTCCAGGTCTGGACCACACTGGCGTGTCGCCCCTTTGCTTTTGCCCAGCGGCCCCTTCTCTGTGATAGCCATTACTTCTCTGTGCTGCACTCAGAGCTGGCCACCGGGTCCCTCTCTCCCACGGCGCCAGCCGCCCTGAGGCAGGCACCCTGTCTGGTTTGCCCCCGGTCTAGCTCCTGGCTCGGGCCCACACAGAGCGGGTACCAGACACCCGTGTGCACAGCAGATGCACAGCGGACCGAAGAGCAGCGGCTAACGGGGTCTCGAGCTGCGGGGCCCGACCATAGCAGGGCCTCACCCAGGGTGCATTGAAGTGGAGCGAAAGAGGCCCTGAAGGCTGATCTGTGAAATCACAGTGTGGCTGTCGAGCTGCCACCATCACACTCACGCACATGCGCACGTGTCCTTCCGGAACACTCGGGACATTTTGAAAAGCTGTGTCCTGGCAGAGCAGCCAGCGCCCAACTCTCAGTGCACCCTCCCAGGGCGGGGGCCCACTCCCATACACACCCCTCACTCCCTTCCACCCGAGGGCCGCCCGGCCATGCCCCCACCCCAGGCTCCCCGGCTCGCAGCTCTGGGGAGAGCCGCCGGAACCGCGAACCCTTCCCACCCCTGACAGACGGCAGAACTAGGAATCGCCTCCACTTCCCACGGTGATTTCAGAAAATGCTGATCTTCATCAGCTGCCTTAATGAATCACAGCCCAGGAGGCACGGACCTTCCTAAAATTATCCAAGAACCCTCAGTGCAAAGACAGGCTGCGAAGGCGTGTGCATCCTGAGGGAACCAGCCTGCCCTGCCCGGGCGTTCCAGCTCCCCCGTGTCCCGGCCCCAGCACCCCCGGCCCCAGCACCCCACCCCTCCTCCAGGTCAGCATCCCTACCTGCCCCGAGGCCTAGAAACCCGAATTGGTGGGTGCAACACCACCTCCAAAAGAGCCTCAGGTCTCCCCATGATAGGTGGGGAAACTGAGGCCCTGAGGGGGAGGGGCTGGAGGCTGAGGCCTCCAGGTTCCCAGTGAGGAGCCCTGCAGAGCGCCGCCAGCTGGGGTGGGGAGGAGGGATGGGCCCCAGTCTAATGGAGCCTCGGCCTCACCACAGATTCAATGAAGGGTTCCTCCAGGCAGAAAGTGTTCCCAGAGATTAGGGGGTGTGCCTGTCGGGGAGACTGCTCAAGGGTCCCCAGGCCATGGTGGAGCGGCCCTCGGATAGCAGTTCACGTTTCTCGACTTGGGAAACAGGAATGGCCCCCCAGGTGGAGAGTGGCAGGGCTGGACTTGGTTCTGCTTCAGAAAGAATGGAATCTATTTCGGCAGCAGCACCTGGGAGCTGGCTGGACTTGCAGACTTTGAGGCCCCACCCACGCCAGCTGGGTCAGATCCCCCTGTGGTTCTTGTGCCATTAGAGTCTGAGAAGCGCAGGACTACAGAACCACTAAGCATCATGTCTCCGCTGGCAGTGACACCTCTGATCGCATGTGTGCAGTATTATTAGGTAGCTGGAGGGGGGGCGGGGGGCAGGGAGAACTGGAACCAAACAGGACAGACTCCTAGCATGGCAAATCCTTATGAAAGGTAGAACCTCTTACTCAGCCCCTCTGGAGGTACGAGGTCCATAGAATGACTGAATCTGGGGCCGAGAAAGGGTGTGAGATTGTTCTGCTTTCTTCCTAAGGTTGGCCCTCTTCTGCAATCTGACAGCTGCTTTTTCATCCTGAGTTGGTCTCCCCCCGTGACAGGGAGCTCACTACCTATCAGGAAATCCAGGGCAGGGTGCACAGTCACAACTGGCAAGGCCTCCCTGACAAGAAGCTGACCCACCCTGTGGCCTCAGCTGGCCTACTCTTCAGCCCTTGGTCCCCCTAGGGCTGCTGGCAACTAGGCCTGTCCCTCTTTTGATCCTAGACACCCTGCCACTCTATTCGTTTTCTGGTTCCAGAAATAGCCTTTCTCTTTGTGAAAGGCTTTTTAACAGGCTCTATTCACTGAGCACGGTGGTGTTGAAGAGGCCTCTGTGGAGGCAGAACGGCTGCTGTGTGCATTTGCCCAGCTGGCCCCATTTCAGCCCTGCCTCGGGCCCTTAGACAAGTGGGCACCAGGCAGGCCGGGCACAGGGAGGTGCATTTCCACGGGCCTTCGAAGCTGCAGACCCTGCGGCGCACGCTGAGTGCAGGGGCGCTTGGCACGCTGGTCTGCGTGCACAGGATCAGCCCTTGCTACAGGCAGGGGCCAAAGGAACCGCAGGAATGGAAGGAGCTTGTCCCTGTGAGGCCTGCTGGAGACAGCAGGTGCCCAAACCTCTGCCCCCTCCATGCACTCCTTGGTGCTCCACACAGACCAGCGCCGCTCCTGCCCTCCGGCCACCTCCCAGACCCACAGGCATCAAACTCCCACCTTCTGGAGCTGAACGAATCCCCTGCTTCCCCAGGTCCACACTGGGATGCATCCTTCTGGGCCGTAGGATTGTTATCAAGGATTGAAGTTGCACTCGGGGTCACCTAGAGCTGTTCCCTCCCTCTCTGGTCCCCTTAGCTCTTCCATGCTGCTCATGGAGTTCTGTGCGCTTTGGGATTCGTCCTGCTAGTTCCAATACCTTTATGTCTCCCTTCCCTCCCCTCCTCCCTGGCCCGGTTGCTTAGACCCAATCTAAGCCCTTGAGCTTCTCACCTGTTGCCCACGAATTGGTCCTATACCTCTAGTCTCTCCTGCAATCTACCACCTGCACGAATAAGCAAGTGACCTTTCTGAAATAGAAACACGGGGCCTGTCCGCAAAGTATCAGCCGCTTAAACGCTTTTGATTATATTGACACTGGCTCGATACTTTCAGGACAGGTCTCGTAAAATCGCAAAACCTGCTTGTCCAGAATCCTTCAATCCAACCCCAGGCCCATGGCATCAAATCCAGCCCCTTTAAGGGGCCCACGATGCTCTCAGGGAAGCCCTTCGTGGGTAGGCCTGTTTGGGTCCAAGTCTTGAAGTTTTCTGTAGACCTTCCTCATCCTTCTCTGCACCCTTGGGTTTCCCCTCCATGTAGCCATCGCCCCTCCGTTTAAATCACTTGCACTCCCCAGGACCCCACTTCCTGTGCTCAGCGCTGACAATCCTTGCCTATGTTAAGGGTCAGGTCCCCAACCCCTTGTTTGAGACTCGCAAAGTTCTCAGCGACAGGGTTGAATGTTGCTGGGTGTCCCCTGCCCAGTCACTGCTCCTGTGGAGCTGAGAGTGGGCTCCACCCCAGGGTCCCCTGGCTTCCTGGAGGAGGCAGACAACGGTGGTTATGGGATGTGGCTGGTTCTTCTTGAGCTTTTTCAAGTCAGACCAATTTCCAACTTGAGTCTTAGCTTGAGTTGCCATGACAAAATGCCTCAGTCTGCATGGCCTAAACAACAGAAATGCGTTTCTCACAGTTCTGAGGGCTGCAAGTTTCTGATTAAGATCTGGCAGGACTGGTTTCTGAGGGAACCCTCTTCCTGGCTTGCAGACCGCCAGCTGCTTGCTGAGTCTTGCCACAGGGGAGAGAGGTAAGTGCCAGCAAGCCCTCTGGTGTCACTTCTTAGAATGACACCAATCCTGTTGGATCAGCCTCACTCCTTCCTATAACTTTGCTTAACCTGAATTACGTACCACGGTGAATGCTACATGTGGTCTTTATCCTAAGTTCGTGTGTGCTTGTGTGTATTAGGTCCAG
This sequence comes from Noctilio leporinus, assembly GCA_004026585.1. Classification (NCBI taxonomy): domain Eukaryota; kingdom Metazoa; phylum Chordata; class Mammalia; order Chiroptera; family Noctilionidae; genus Noctilio; species Noctilio leporinus. The sequence continues at coordinate 313,458 of PVIW01000596.1, forward strand.
CAAGGTCATACAGCCTCATGTGTTTATTCCCAGTTAGTGGCCAATTCTTACTGTTACATACAGCACTTGGTGTGGGCAGGCCTCCAGTCTCTTGTACAACCCCGTGTGGTGTTCACACCCAGCTGTCCTGGGAGAATCTGGTGAACTCTGAATCTAGCACCCAGATGGAGACAGGGGCAGGTCGAGGGCCCAGTTGTAGGTGGCAGTGCTGTGCTGAGGGGCAAGCGCTGGCCTCGGAACCCAGGAACACTGCTCTGGTCCCACCCTGAACGAGGCCACTGACACACTGAGGGACCTCAAGCAGGTTCTGTTCTCTTCGGACCCTTTGAACAGACTAACTTGAGACAAATGGAAGCCACTCGCCACTTAAACTTAAGTTAATTGACATTCAGTAGAACTCAGAACTCAGGTCCTCAATCGCGCCAGCCATGCTTCTAACACGGCCGTCACGAGTGGCTATGGCACGGGACCGTGCAAGCAGAGAACACTTTCACCATCACAGGAAGCGCTAACGGACCGGGCTGCTCCATGGCGGCCCCAGAATCACCTGCTTCTTGTTAAAATGCAGATTCTGACTCCAAGCAGGTGGAGGGGCGGAGTCTGTGGCCCCTGCCCACTCCCTGGGGCCGCTGTGGTCGCTGTTACTGCACTCTCAGCAAGCTCTAGACAGCTGCGTCCGTGCGGTTGGGGTTGTGTCCAACCGGGAGCAGGGGAGAGATGCAGAATCTCAGGCCTGCTGCGTCAGAGGCTCTGGAGGTGGGGCCCAGCCACCTGCTCTAACAGGCCCTCCATGTGGGTCCTACACTTGACCCCAGCAGGTGTCTGCAGCCTGGGACACGCCTGGGCTGAGCAGCAGTGGGCACCCGTGTCCCTCCCCCAGGCAGGCCAGTCATGCCCCCGGGACACTCCAGCACCCCCTGTTGGAGCAGCGATCCCACTGGAAGATGAAGGTGGACCTCTGACCCTGCTCCTCCTGCATGGACTAAGACCCTCCGGGGACAAGCCAAGGCCACCAACAGACCAAAGCAGGAAGGGTTTTGTCACTCCTCTCAGAAGTAGGGGAGAAAGGGCAGCTCAGAGGGATGTGCTGGAGGCCACAGGGGGCTGGAGGCAGAGCCGGCTGGCAGGGGAGCTCGCCTTGCGGGCCAGGCTGCCCTGGACAGGCCGGGCAGCCGCTGCCTCGTGGCCCGTGGTGACGAGGATCCTCTCGGGCTGATGGACAGAGAGTTTATCCAGTCGCCAAGCTCACACGCTAGCACATGCTCCTTGCTATCCCTCTGGGAACACGGAGCCCCCAGGGCTGCACGTGGCCTATTTCCCAAGACCACCGGGGACCCTGGGGGGCTCCCAGGCCACACTCACAGCTCTGACCCGTCGTGCCGCTGACGGAAGCTCACTCCTCAGGGAGGCCCTGCTCTAGTGGCCAGGCTTAGCCTCCTCGTGGAGCTGAAGCTGCTTCTGCATCATCACCACGAGCCCCCCTGGCCGCCTGGGACCCCACCACGCCTGTGCCGGAGCTGACCTCCTCTGGTGGCCGAGTTTCCTCCTTCCTGGCCCAGCCTCTAAGCTGCCCGGGGTCTGTTGCGTGTGGACTGGAGTGGGGTGACCCCACGGCTCCCCGCCTTCTTCCCCAGCTGCCAACCCTCTCTGAGTCGCAGGACCCCCAGCTCTTGGTCCGGGAAGCTGAGGTGGAACGGGCTCCCCCGAGCATTCTTGCACCCCAGCATGGGCATCTGTCCTAGGGTCCCCTTCCCCTTCCTGGGGTGCTCGCTGCCCCTTACCCTGTGAAGACAGGGATTGCGTTTCTCCTGCTCCATCTGCCTCTCAGAATCTCCGGCACCATAGAACTCACAACGAGTGGGTCTCCCCTGTGCTGGGAACCACTGTCCAGTGAGCATCCTTAGCCCATTTTACAGACAACAAAACTAAGGTTTGAAGAATTCATGTCACTGGGGAAAAGCCACTTCCTTAGTAAGTGGCAGTGTGGGGTTCAAATCAATGTGGGTGACCCCTGGGCTCATGTCCCCTCCACAGGCTAAGCCACATACCCTTTAAAGCATTCCTTCTGGAATAAGGGTGGAAGCTTGGGGCACTTGACCTTGTCCTTACCCCGATCCCTGTGAGAATGCCTGAGGCTGCGCACAGCAGAAACCTGTGAAGGGTGGTAGGAGGGCAGCAGGAACTCCTGTCCCCATGGCCATCTTCGCCCCAGCGGGTCTGGCGGCCCAGCAGTGGGGCCCCAGGAGAAGGCAGGTTGTGCTGCCGTCCACGGGAAGGGGTCCGCAGTCAGTCAGACACTTCCTCACCGCACAAAGCCCTGCCCCGCCCCCCACGCAGACCTCAGCCAAAAAGACCCTAAAAGAATGTTTGGAATGTCGCGGGGCTAGACAGCCTCCTGCAGACAGGGAGAGGCTGGCTTTGTGCTCAGTCTGCCAGGATGGCTGGTCCTAAGTTAGAAAGGTCACTCTCTGACCTGTGACCCTGCCCTTTCCTCCTGTCTCTAGGGGAGGCTGGGCTTGGGACCCTGAGTGTCCCTTTCATGCCCCAAGTTTGCAGCAGCTTCAGGAAAAAGAAGAGGAATGTCCATCGACCAAAGCTTACCTAGGACAGACAGTCCTCAAAATGTTGAACGCTACCCTGAAGTCTTGTCCAGGGCTCCCTTCCTCCGTGAGGAGGCTACACGGGTCCCTGGGGTTCCTTTGCACAATCAGCCCCTTTGGCAGTGGCAGGTCCAGTCCCATCTCCCCCGCCCAGGGCCCCTCCCTGCTGGCCATCCCTGCAGGTGACCCAGCTGTCCCAGGAACAGGTGTCCTCTCGAGGCCTGCGTTCCAATGGGGAGACACACGAGCCCAGACCTCAGGGAATCGTAGAAGGTGAGGCACACTAGGGGGAGAGAGAAGGGTGGTGCGGGGGTGTGGGGAGAGAATTGCAATCTTAACAGAAGGTCAGGAAAGGTGAGCCTTGTGGGGAAAGAGCATTCCAGAAAAAGGACAGCAAATAGGCAACCCTGCTTATGCAGGAAGGTTGGAGTCCTCAGGGGGAGCGGGAGCCAGGAGGTGATGGGGGGCAGCTCTCTCTGGGTAGCTGGGTGCCCCTGCGGGTCTGAGAGGGGAGTGTTGGCCTCAGACCTGCCCTCTGTGTGGGCACCTCTCTGCCTGTTCCGTGGCAGCATGCGCCCCGGGCCTGGCGCTGAGTTGCGGGGTGACATCCCTTTCACTCTCAGTGGGACAGACGAGGCCCTGAGCTGGGGGACAAGATGGAGACACTGTGCTTCTCCCAAGGAGCCTCTTGCTGGTGGGGAGACAGGCCGAGGTGGTGTCCCCCAGCTCTGAGCCTCAGAGCACAGGACTGACACCTCTCTGGGGACGCATCACACCCTCTCTTTATGTGGCCTAGTACCTGCCTGCCTTGGTGCCCCTGTGGCCTTCTCGGCTGCTCTAAAGCTAGGTCCACACTCTGGCCTGGGTCTCGAGGGCCCCAGTGCACACCTGCAGGGCACAGGCCTCACTGGACCAGTGGCTGGGGTTAAGATGGACCCCGGGGGCCCAGGAGCTGGAGGTCAGGAGTGTCATTATCAGTGGGGTTGTTGGCATGGATCTTGCCAAGGGAAGCTGCGTGAATAGACATGAGAAGTGAAGAGAAAGGGGGCCCAGGCCGCATGACCCCAGGAGCCAGGGAGCCATTTGCCGCTTGGCTGTGACTCATTCTTCCTCCGCAGAAAACTTTGTTTTTTCCTTCAAAACCCCAGACTTTCACCGTCAGACAATAACGTGTTCTCAGGAAGTTACTGCACTTTGTTTTTCTGTGGAAGTTGCTGGCAGTCGCGTTTGCGGGAGGAATGTTTTACCGTAAGGGGGCCTTCGGGCCAGCCTGCCCTCGGGCCAGGCTTCAGGCCGGGGGCCAGATTTGCCACCTAAAAAGGCAGCACCCCCGGCTCGTTTGAGCAACAAATACTTGTTTTAGTCTGAGCATGTCTTATGCAGTATCTGGGACGTGCTTAGACGAAAAAGAGTATTCATCTGAAATTCAAACTTAATCTGCATTTCACTTGGTTCTGCTTCCCCTAAGCCCACCCATCCTGTCCTTCCTGGCTACTAGTGTCCGGGATCCCTGCACGCCTCCCGAGTCTGCTCACTATTTTCCAGCCACTGGCCGAGCTCCGTCTGTGCACTCAGAGGTGGGCAGCGGGGCCCTCAAGACATAGGCCAGACTGGGGAACCCAGCTATAGAAAGGCCACGAGGCCAAACCCAACACAAACCCTCTCCCGAGCCCCAGTCCCCATTCGCCCCTCACTGCTCCTTCCTTCCATGTTCAGGAAAGGCTGGCAGGAGGTGGTGTCCCCTCCCCCTTACAGTGTCCCTCCTTGGACTCAGGACTCAATCTGGTCTTCTAGAGGGAATTCTGTCCTGGTCTTGATCCCCTGTCTGGGGCTCTCTGGCCTCCACCTGAGGGGAACAAGCCAAAAGTTGGCCCTTCATAAGAGGGGCTGCCTCAGCCCCCACCCCACATCACCACACCCCAAATCACCACCCCCCTTGCTCCCTGGTCACAAAACCCTCCAGGACTCTTGACGCTCAGAGGCCACCAGTCTTGCCAGAGCTCCTGTCTCACGTCGGGGTTTCTCAGACACCTGAAGCTGGAGTCCTGTTTCCATTGGAAGGCGTTATACCATGACCCTCAGGCGTGGGTTTTCCAGCTTTCTGGAGTCCTGGAGCATGTGAGACTCATCTCTGCCCTTCTGCCTCCTTTGAAATGTCACCTCCAGGTCATTGACCATGAGCTCCCAGGCTCACTCAGCTTGGTCCTGGGCAGAGAAAGGCAGAGAGGCTCCCCTGTGGCCTTGGGAGCTCAGGATGGTGAGCGGGAGATGGGCAAGTGTCTCATTGCCTCCCAAGGAGTCCAGGGGCTGGGGGCTGCTCAGGCTGAGGGGGCAGGGTGGGCTTCTCAGAAGAGGCAGTGCCTGAACTGATTCCCCCAGAGGTTGGAAGGTTCTGCTCGGGAAGGAGAGAAGAGGGGCGGGCAAAGGCCTGGAGGCTCAGAAGCCAGCAGCTTTGTGAGGTCGAGGCAGGAGCAGGGCGCACCATGGAAGGCCTTGGATGGCAGCTGGGGCTTAGACGTCATTCTAAAGAGGGTTAGGGAGGACTGCAGAATTCAAGGTGAGACTGCGCTCACCTGAGCAGTGAGGCCACCGGGGAAGGTCCCGCCTCTAGGGCCTGGGACCCTGTCTCCTTGCCCCCCGCCCCCACCCTCCCGCAGCCCAGGCCTTGCATGCAGCTGGAGTTCCATGCTGGCTGTCACCTGGTCACAGCAAAAAACAGAACCACGGCCTGACTCCAGAGACATCTGTTCCTCAGCCCCTGCCTCCGGACACCCCCTCCTCAGGCGGTGGCCCTTCTCCCTGTATGGCTTCCACTTCCCCTCCTGCGAGCAGGGGTCACCCACGGACGCCCAGACGCCTGGAGCCTGAGGCCCGCTCCCATCTCTTCCGTCTGAACACTCCCCACATTGTTGGTCTTTGTGTCCCTTTTCCTGTGCCCGAGCTAGTCCAACTTTATTGCCCTGTTCTCTCGGGGGTCATTCGCCAAACTGGGACTGGCGCCACGGTTAGGAAAAAACAGAGTCTCCGAGCCCCCAGGGCGGAGGAGAAAAGACAGCAGCCACCCTCCCACCCCATTTCCTCTTTGTCCACCCCCAGACCTGGCAGGACCCTCGTTCTGGCCTAGCGGGACTCCTGGGGTCGTGCCCTGGGCCCATGCCACCAGAACCTCGGAGCAGTGTCCTTCTCAGGGGTCAGCCTGAGTGCCTCAGCAGCAGTGAACCCTGCAAAGTCCTGGGTCCCCAGGTGACGCCAGAAGCTGAGTTCAACAGCAGCAGGTGTCAGTTCATGAGCTTGAGATGGAGCCTGCCACCCTCCAGGCGCCACTGCCAGGGGACTGGGACAGGACAGAAATCACCAGGTGACATGGTCCTGCGTGCACGTTCCCTGGCAGGCACAGCAGCCGAAACGGCAGGACTGCAGACTGGCGACCCCTTCAAGGGTCCCAGCGCACCTGTTCCACTTTCTCCTCACCCAGGACCCTGAAGCTCAGAGCTTCCGTACCAGGACCAGCCCCTCCGAAGGCGCCACTGCCTCCTGGCCGTGCTTCTGGGGGCCTCACCAAACCCACGATGCCCAGTGGTTAGCTTAGTAGGGGGCTAATGGCTTTTCCCTTCCTGCCCGGCTATTGGCTAAGCAAGTTGTTTTCTTTCTTCTGGTCTGCAAGGAGCAAAAACAAGCCACTTTCACATTAAAAAAAAACAAAGAAAAACAATTAGCAAGCCTGGATTCAGAGACTCCAGTCAGAGCCAGTAGCTTCATGTTTCCCAGGGGACACAGCACTTTGTCTCCAGGAAAGCTGAGGGCTTTGCTACTCTGCACGCTTTCAAGGAGGCAGAAAGCGGGCAGGAAGACCAGCGCCGTAAATAAAAACCATGCGGTTTTGAAGGCTGTGAAGGGTGCAAAGCCAGGTCCTTCCTGCTCGTGCTGCCCTCCAAAATCCAGACGCAGGACATGTCCGCAGGGGACACAATTGCGCTGATTAACTGCGCCTCTGTTGATGCCCCCTTCCTCCCGCCTCATGCGTGCCTTCCAGCGAGGCCATCTGCCAGAGGGACGCGCTGTCACACACGGCTTTCCGGGGCCGACGGCACCGTGTGAGGCCCCAGCCAGGCAGTTGGAATTCCATTCACGCGAAGGCCGTCATCAAAGAAGCAGCTCCTAGTTATCTAGCAGGGAGCTTCGGAAATAGATGAGCGAATAAAAGCCCAATTCATGAGTTCAGCAGTTTTTCTTTTTCTGCTAAAAGCTTCAGCCCGCAACCTACCCGCAGCGTGGGAGGACCGCCGGTGGCTAACGACCTACACGCAGTTTATCTGCGGCTGCCTCCTCCTCCCCAGCGCTGCGAAGGGCCCCCGGCTGGGCTGGCCCTGGCCAGGGAGTGTGGGAGACTTCAGCCTCAGGCCCCAAGGGCCCGCCCGCCCGCAGGGAGACCTGAGAGCCGCGTGGCTGGGAAATGTGTGGGAACATGGTCCGCCCTGGCCGAGGGGAGGGCAGCGCTCTGGCCAGACGCTGCCTTTTTCTTAGCAGCACCAAGGAAAGCCGTGCGCCGGGCAAGGCTGGCCTCCTGGCCACCTCGCCAGAGGCTGCCTCCCTTCCATGCTGGGAAGCTCAAGGGAGCCAGGCCAGCCCCTCCTCGCTCACCCTGTCCTTGGGTGGCTGCAGGGAGCCCCACAAGCCAGGCTGGAAAGGTCTGAGTCCCAGTGTTGGTGTTTGCTAACCCGGGCACCCTGCGGAAGTCAGGGGGCCTCCTGGAACCTCGGTCCCTTTATCTCTACAACGGGTGCTCTAGCTGACCTTGTTTGGGTTTCGCCAGGATGAAATGAGAACATTCAGGGGGCGGTAGTTGTTATTACTGGCAGAAAGAGAGACATTTCCCTGTTCATGAGTGTGGAAAATGCACGGGTCTGAATGCCTAAGGACAAAGGCCTTTCCGCACTGCGCGCCTGGACTGTTGGAAGTGTTTTGGTTTCTCTGGGACTTCCAGAACAATGGGTTGGTTCTGCAGCTATTCACAGCCCCAAAGGGTGCATTTGTTGAGGGCGAGGGGCCTGGAGGGATGGCTATCTGGCCCCATCCCGGGGCTGGAAGCACAGGGACACTACAGGGTCACGCCTCCCCCCACCAGTGCTCTAGCTCTGGTTTGGAGGTAGCACAACCGTCAGCTGACTCAAAGTCAGAAAAGGCCAAGAAGTGCCCGCTCCTTCCTCCTCCAGCTCTCTCTTCAAGTTACTGTCCATTCTCAACCCACAGGCGCCAGCTGCCAAGCCCCCCAGCTCCCCAGCCACCCTGCTTCCACCTTGCAGACCCTCAAAGGTGGCGAGCCCCACTTCCGGCACCCCTGGAGCCCCACCCCAGCTCCAGGGGAGGGGCCGGGGGCTGGGGAGGAAGCTTCTTCCCTCCTTTGCTCTCCAGGCTCGAGCCCCCAACTTGGGGCCCCACAGGCCTGGTGCCCAGGGGCCCAGGGTCTTCCACGCAGGGCCCTGTAGTGTCCATGCCTGCCCCAGGCACACCTGCCCGGGGGCACAGGAGCCCCCTCGAAATTCAGTCACGGTGACGGTGATTGCAAGGCTCTTTAAAAAATACCCGTTTGCAGGAAGGAACGGCGGAGAAGTTTCCGACAGGTTACTTGGGAGGGGCCTCCCCCCACCCCATCCCATCTTGCTTCTAGCCAGGCTCCTCTCCCTCAATCCTGGCTCATGTTCTCCCCACCCAGACTCTGCCCAGTCCTCCCCTTCCCCTGTTCTCAGTGAACCACCTCACCTTCTCCAAGAAGCCTTCCCTGACCAGACCCTCCAGACATGGGAGTCACAGCTCGGGGACCTGTTTCCTGAGGTTCCCCTACTGGCCTGGGTGCTCTTGAGGTGAGGGCCTGGTTCTAGAGCCCCTGACACTTGCTGGCTGTTTGACCTTCTCTCTAAAGCAGGGACAGGATTCTGTACCTCGTTGTGTGGTGCACTGCCTGGCACACTTGCAGGTGCCAACAATTACCACTGCCCTGATAGTCTGCAGGTGCGAGGCCCCGAATGGTGGCCTCGGTGTGAGCCTTGGTCACGTGCCGCCACCTGGGAGTTTTTATTCCACAACAGAAATGGAAACTGAGCCCACCACACAGAGCGTGTGCCCTTTCTTGGGCCTTTTCTGCCTTCTGGGAAGCAGAACTCATCTCGAGAGGGACTGCACGTGGGGAGTTTCTGTTTCTGTTCTGTTGTAGAAACGCTTGCTTTCAGAAAACAAAAGACACCGCCATATCCTTTCGTTCCGGGGAAAACAAGGGGTCAGAGTTCCCACTGATGAGCCCCTTCCTGTTGGGGTGCCCCGCGTGGGCGTTCTTGGGAATTCCCACAGCGATTTGCTCCTCACTGGACAGTCCCTCTGCCTGGGGTCCCGGCCCCAGCTGTGACCCCTCCAGAGGAAGGTCAGGCCTGGATTCACGAGCCACACGTGTTCCCCAAGGCCCCAGTCTGTGGCAATACTGATGTGAGGGGACTTTATGCTGAGAGTCCACGGCCAGTTGGACCAGTGTCTTGCACGGAGTAGGTGCTCATAATTACCTGAATTGAGCCGAGTCCAGCTCTGTGGAGTAGTCAGGCCCCCAGGGCTGCAGAGGAGGGCAAAATTCGAGAGGGGGAGCACGGGGTGACTGCAAGCTGGGCTGGGCCTGGAAGACAGCGGAGGTTTAGCGGGCCAGCAGGAGGGGCGAAGAGAACCTGGCAGGCAGGGGAAGTCCGTGGTGGAGGCCCAGACGTGGGAATGAGCAGGAGTTGTGCCGACACCACACAAAGGCCAGTAAACTGGGAGTCGAGGATGCATGTTGGAGTCTACACAGGCAAAGTGGGGCCACGTCACCCCGGCCCTCAGTGGCACCGGAGGGCAGGAGGGGACTGAGGCTGTGTCTGGAAGGTAGTCACATCATGAAGAAAGCTGGGCTTGGGGACCATTGACCTGACTGTTGTTCCTGGAGCTGGCTGGCAGGGGGAGGCTGGGAGGGTCCTGCGTGGAGAGGATTTGGAGCCCTGACTTGGAGCCCTGCTGTCCCAGCAGGGTGTGTGGATTCACGGACAGACTCCAGCCAGGCTGGGCTGCGCTGAGAGGCTGCTGAGGCCGACAGGAGCAGGGACCTCTGGAGGGGAAGCCTGTCGGGGGCAGGAGAGGACATGATCTGGGGGTGGGCACCGGAGGTAACCGCTCGTGTTTCTCACCTACACCAACGCTTCAGTACGGGCACTTGTGGCCTGAAGTGGGCATCACAGGGTGCCCACTGCTGACTCAGGGTAAGTGGCCCTGCCCTCACTCCCATGCAGGAGCATGTCCGCACATGCTGGGGGCCTGCACCGTGACAGGTACTGGAGACAGGACAGAAAGTGGTGTATGACCAGGGCATATCGCCTGCCACACTTCCAAAAGAGCTACTGAGCTGGGTTTGCAGCCAGAGAAAGGGGGGACACACAGGCCAGCACAGTGCAGGCTGAGGGTGTAGGGCTCTAGGGAGACTGACTGTTGGGGCCACTATAAATCGATACTCTTAATATTGATGTGGAAATGAGGCTGAGAGAGGAGGGAGAAGAAGGTAGGCAAGGAGGAGGCTCTGTCCACAGGGGAAGCTCAGCTCTGGCCCCACCCGGGCCCTGCACTCAGAAAAGACCTAAGGCTTACAGGCCCCGCCTCTTTAGAAAGCTCCCCTACCATCTTCTGGGGACAGCAAGATTCTTGGGGGTCTCCCCTCCACCCTAAGTAAATGTCTCTCCCGAGATTTTGCTTTTATTAAGACTTTATTTTTTATTTTTAGAGAGAGGGGAAGTGAGAGAGGCAGAGAGAGAGAGAGACATCCATGTATGGTTGCCTTTCACCTGCCTCCAGCCATGGACCTGGCTGGAGACCTGGTTGGAGACCTGGTTCTGTGCCCTGGCTGGGAATCGAACCAGCAACCTTTGGGTTCACAGGCTGGCACCTTATCCACTGTGCCACCGGCCAGGGCCCACCGGAGATTTTTTTGAGCTATATACAGTGTTCTCCCTAAGAGATGTTCTAGCCTGTGTGGTCTTTCCATCTCCTTGTGTTTCCTGGGACCTTTCCTGTGAGGCATCAGTGACATGAATACGGCCCGCGCACGGGCAGCAGGGTCAGTAACACACCTGCTGGCTGTGACAGCCCACCTGGTAGACACTTGCAGGTCTTGCCCCAGAGTGGCCTCTTTCTTCAAGCCTCTCCAGTGTGACTCTTTGACTCCCGTCACAGTTGGGTGTTTTGTGGCAGCGGGTGGCCGTGGACTTGCAAAAGCCATGCCACGTGTCCAGGTTCTCACGACGATCCACAGGCTGGGAGCCCCTGACACAGTGCACTCAGCGATGCGTCACTGAGCCCTGGGGAGCACGCTGAGTCCAGGCATCGGGTACAGGAAGGAGGCCCAGGTGTGGTGCTTCCGAATCTGGGCAGTGGCGGAGGGTGGAGGTGGAGAGCATGACTTCCCTTGCCCTGCGGCTTCTCAGCTGCTCCGAGGTTGGATGAAAACAGTCCGTGCAGCAGGCAGGAAAGCACAGGCCGTGCAGGAGGGGCCTTGCTCTCAGTGGCGGCTGGGCTGCACCCTGGGCTCCCCACAGCCTTTCCCTGGGCCCCGAGGGCCGGGACTGTTCATCCTGCTGTGTCTCTCTCTGGGTTGTCCTCCGAGCAATCCTCACCACAGTAACCAACCACACAGGAACCCCAGCAGCAGGCGGTAATGACACCACTCCGGGCCTCCGACTGACTGGGGCGTTTCTTTACCCGGAGGCTCTGGCAGGCAGCCCGACCTGTCACCTGCATCCGGAGGACAGGTGGCCATTCCCAGGGAACACGTTCAGACCGTGAGCCTGTGGGAGGTGAACCAGAAAGGAAGCCCAACCAAGAGCGTCTCCAAAGTGCTAGGGGAATGGAGGGAAGAGTGGAGACCACCTAGCAGTGGGGCGTGTGGAAACTCACACGTGCCCACAGCAGCTGTGGCCATACCACCATCCCATTTTACTAAGGAGGAAACTGAGGCTCGGAAAGGTAGTCAGTTAGTGGGTGTGTGGCTGCGCGACCCTGGAGCCATGATATGTACCAACCAGTGGGGGTACTAAACAGTAGCCCTAAGTTCCCAGACTGAAATGGCCTCAGCCTGGCTTTCTGTTTCTGAAATTCTTCTCCAATTCAGGTAAGTGGAAAGTCCAGCCCTGGTTCCGTCCCAGGACCCCCAGGCTAAGCCAGGTTTGGCGGCCAACCCAGCCCTCATGCCAGTCCCAGGTCAGCTCCCCTGGGGACGCTGCTCATGTACTCTTCTGGGGCTCCTCTCACACGCAGGGTGTAGCTGGAGCTGGGCGGCCACCACACTCAGGCTGCCTCTGCAGAGAAGAAAACGGGGGTTTCCCTGGATTTCTGGAGCACTGGGTCTTTTGCTGGCTGGCTCTCTCTGCCTAGCACCCATCCCCCACCTCCAGGAACCCTCTCTAGGTCAGGGGGCCTGAACTTTGGGCCAGGAGTGGGCGGCAAGCTTCCCGGGACTATCCAGCCACAGGGCTTCCCCAGAACAGCGGATGAGATCATCTGCCTTGTCAGGCTGAGCTGAGATCCTGCTCAACAAAGCGGCTCAGGAGGTATCCTGCGTGAGTCATCGGTGGGCCCGCACCAGGGCTTCCGGCCCTCAGGAAAAACCAGACACAGGGGCCATTGTTTGCCCGGAAGACTCTGTGGGTGCTGCAGGCTCAGCTGGGGCATTTGTGTTTCCCCCGGGTTATCTGTGACTGTGGCCCCTCTGGGGACAGAGATCCACAAGGCCTGGGTCCCTGTGATGGGACGAAAATCAATATCCAGTCACCCCACACCCCACCAGTCCCCTAAGAATACCCCCGATATGGCACCAGGACCAGGTCTGGGAGGCAGCTGAGACCTCTTTTCTCACTCCTGGCTAAAAAAGAAAGAAAGAAAGAAAATCGAGTAAAAGGTTGTGGATCAACAGGAAGAGAGGCAGCTATGGATCTGTTTCTACCATACTCTCAGGGACGCCCTGAGCTCTGCCCTGCGAGTGAGGAGGCAGACTCAGGAGGCAGGGCCGTCGAATAAGGGAAGGAAGTTCTGAGCATCAGCCCCTGGGTTTGGACCAAGCTGAGGGCCCTTGGACCCATCAAGGAAAAAAAGCAAAAAAGCATTTTTTGAGAGGAATCACAGGCCACAGAAGAGAACTCACAGAAAGGGAGACCTGAATGACTCACAAGTCCACAAAAAGGTGGCCACCTCCCGCGTTATCAGAGAGACGCAAATGAAAACAAGGAGGCGCTATGTTACACCCATGAGATGGGCGAAAATTACCGAGACAGATAACATCAAGTGCTGACCGGGACGTGGGGTGGGGGAGCCCTCCGGGAGGTGGGAGTGAACACCTGGCGAGCGATGAGTAACCCTGCAGATTTCATTGAACATCCTCCGCAAGTCCAGTGCCCATAGCCTGGCCCAAGGAGCCCCACTCCTGCTGAGATCACCCCAAGGGTACTTACTGGACCAGGCCCCAGATGCCCCTGCGGAGGACCCATGCCCAGGACAGTGTCCTACACAGCTGCCAGCCTGGGTCAGGCACGCACTCCCGCGACACCCGGCACCCAGGCTTTCTTCAGCAAAACCTGGAACCCAGGCCAGAGAGGGTCCTCACCCCAGCCCAGCTCCAGCCTCCCAGCCTGGCCTGTGGCCCTATGGGGTTTTGGAATCAGGGCTCTGACCCTGAAGAAGGCAAGACACCCCAGGCACTTTCCAGGCTCCAGCCTAGCACCCTGACCCTTCTGCCTCAGCGCTCACATGATTTTCCATGGTGGTGTAGTGAATTATACCAACTTAGCAGCCCTCCGACCATGTCACGGTTTCCGCAGGTCAGGTTGTGAGACCGCAACCAAGTGTGAGCTGGGCGAGGCCCTTCTGCCGGCGGTGGCTGGAGGCTGCCCGCCGGTCCTCGAAGCCACCGGTGGCTCTGTGCCAGGTGGCCCCCTCATCAAGCCAGCAGGAAGGCTCTCAACCAGGGAGGGCCCGATCCCTGTGCTAAGGGCTTTCACCTGATGAGAGCAGGCCCACACAGAATAAGCTCCGTTCTGATGAACTCAAAAATCAACTGGTTTGGCGTCTTCATGGCCTGTGCAAAATTCCTTCTCCACCTTTGCCATCATCTATCAGCTCAGGAGCAAGTCACAGGTTCTGCTCACACCCAACGGCAGGGAATTATACTGAACACAGGCGTGGAGCCGCCCTTGGGTCTGCCCAGCGCACTGTCTGACCGCCTTCCCACAGGAAAAGGCCTTTCGTCTGTTGAAGGGATATGAAGGCTCAGGCAGCCAGAGCAGCCCTGGGGCACGGCCTTCCCCAGGCAGGGCTCTGAGCCTCGCGGAGTGCTGGTGGGGCCTCCGAGGTGTGGGGGAGGCGGGGGAGGGCAGGGGGCAGGAAGTGAGGTCTGGGGGGCAGGGGTGGACCTGGCCTCCCAGGCGGTATAAGTAAGCGGGGAAGGGGTGAGGTAAGCAGCGTGCTCTGTGGGTGCCTTGGAATGGTCATTGAATGTCCCCAATTCCAGCGGAGAGGGCCCTGGGAGAGGCCCCCCACCTCCCTCGCCGGCCCCTTGCTTTGGAGCCTCTTCCTTCATCCCCACCATCTTTGCCAGCCACCCCCTGGCACCTAAGAGGTCAGCTCAGGGGCAGCCGGGAGGGCGCTGTGTGTCCCCGCAGACACAGTGGGAGGATTGTCGCTGGGCAGACGTGACCTCACCCTGCCATGCTCAGCTCATCCTGCCCCAGGGAGGAACATTGTCCAAGAGGAACAAGCACCCGCTATGCTGTGGTCAGAGGTCAGACTCCACAGGGCCCCTCTCAGCCGGGTCAGAGCCCCTGGTGCCTGTGCGCCTGCCCTGGGAGCCGGCACTCCTGGCCGCCGTGCCAGCGAGGGACGTGGTAGCAAGATTTGGTGGCCCCAGCAGGTGTGGGCCCCGCCAGCACACACCAGGCCATGCCGGGGAAGAGGGTTCAAGTCTCCCTGATCTGTCCAAGGGAGGCTGGAAGGCAGGCACACTGTCCCATACATGGTGATGGCCAGTGCCTGTGTCTGGACCCAGAACTGGGCGCCCCCACCAGCTGCCCAGGGCCCTGCTTCAGGCTCTGGGTCCTTCATTTCTTCCCTGTGCTGTTACTTAAGGTTTCCGACTTTCCGTGTTTGGTACCTGCTCGTCGACATAGGCTTAACTAGTGTTCTGCTTGAGCAAATGACCACCCTCACAGCCGTCCGAGGAGGGGCTTCTCCTGTGATTTTAAGAGAGTCCCCATTCCATTGCTTGGTGGCCCCGAACAGCAGCACAGAGCTGCGTCCCCAGAGAATCCCCGGCCTAGGCTGGGCCAGGTGGGGTGTGAATAACCTCAGTGGTAGCCTCCCAGGGGCTGCCCCCCAAAACAGCCAGGATCTGGAGGGCTGGTCCCCGATCCAGGGGCCCAGCCTCCCTTCCACTGCTCAGGAAATGGCCCAGGTGGATCAACGACCGAAGGAGACAAAGACGGTGGCGCTCTGGTAGTCTCCCACTGGCTGACTGGGCCCAGACTGGGACACGAGCCCACGTCACCAAGCACAGACCCAGGAAGTAATAAAGGGCACCTCTATACCACAGAAGGCCACACCACTAAGACAGTAAGTCAAAGCAGACTGATCCAAGAAGCAGAAACAAACAAGAGCCACCCACCTAACATGGGGGGACAAAGAAATAAACCCTCAGCAGACAGAAAGGAGGGATCCCCAGGAAGAGTGCAGAATGAAACAGAAGCAAGGAAATGGCCCAGGAAAAGACAGGGTGCCTGTCCCCACCATGGTTCTGTTTCTGGCTCGGCCTGCCCGCTCCGTGGATTTGGAGCGCTGGCCTGGAGTGCGGTCCCTGAGTCCCCCCACCCCCGCCCCAACCGCTTCCCCGAGCTGTGCACACACACTGTAAGGCTCGGGGGTCTGAGGAAGAGGAGCAGAATCAAGAACCAGGCTTGCCACCCTACGAGGCTCTTCTCTCAGAGCCGATCCAAACCCCTGGGGCCATGGAGGGAAGAGGCTCTCCAGGGCTGCCCGGCCTGGCCCCCCTGCTGGCCACCTCCAATGAGGAATGTGCCCCCGAGGAGAGGGGACCCGGTTGCACATTCCTGAGGCCTGAGTCACTCCCGGTTCCTGCCCCAGCTGTAGGAATGTGTTTCTGCAAGCAGGCGAGGGGAGAGGGCCTGGGAGGAACTGCTCACCGCTGGTCTGCTCCCTCTGCATCCTCTGCCTGGGGCGAGAGAGGAGGGCCCTCTTCGGGGTGAGGGGGTGAGGCTGTGACCTCGGAAAGTACGGAGAGGCTGCCCTGCAGGGTCCCAGAGGCCAGAGGAGGGGAGGGCCAGACTGAAGACTTGGCCTTGTCCAGAGCTGGCTTTGACTTGCTCCCAAGGGACAGAGAGTGGAGAGGGGCCAGTACAAGTGGGGTCTGTTCTTTGGTGCCTTTGGGGAAGGGACTTGCCCCCTCATCACCACCTCCCTTGAAGGGACAGCCCCGGGGAGGGTGGGAGGGCTTGGTGAAGCCCTGGGTGATCCTGGCTCCATCCTGAGTTGGAGCTGTGAATCCTAGCCCCTTGGTCCTTCCCTGCCCCACCCCACCCCACCCCACCCCACCTCACCCCACTCTGGGCTCTGTTGAGAGGTGGATGATGGTTCATTTCTGTCTCCAACATGGGCCATCCAGCTGTGGAACAAGTCCACACACACTTCAGTGACACTGGCTACTATCATGGGGGACAGGTTTGGAATCAGTCACTGCACTCAGCCCTTTATACAGGATGACCATGTGCCCTGGTTTGCCTGGGACAGTTTGCTGGACAATTAGTAATAGCACGTCCTTTCACCCTCAAAACTGTCCCACTTAGGGAGATAACTATGTATTTGCCCTAACTTCAAAGGTGTTATTTTACTTAATACAATGCCCTGTAAGAGGAGCGCTAAGCAGGAGCCCTGTTTTATAATGCAGAAACTAAAGCTTGGAAAAGATAAGTCACTTGCCCAAGGTCAAACAGCTAGAAGCGGCAGATCCGGAAATGTAAGAACTCAGCTCCTGACTTCAAAGTCTCTTTTCTTAGGCACAACATCCAACTTCCTTTCCTAAAATCCTTTGATGCTTTGAAGGGCTGAGATTCTAGCATCTCCAAATAGGAGAAAAACAACAATTAAAGTCCTGGAGTTATCTTGGCTTTCTTCCCAGGCCACACATTGGCTATCATGCCTTGCTCGTTTCCTTCCCAAGAGATCACACGCACAAAGCCGATTTGCCACCAGCAGCATCACTAGCATGAGGCAGACAAGCCTCATTGCACCTGCATCAGGCCTCGTCCAAGGTATAATCACCTTATCTGCCATTCAGCCCTGCAAGTTGAACGCGTTGGTCTTCTTTCCAAAGAAAGCGCCCCAAGGTTGAACCCTGGGAGGAGGCGGAGTTGGGCTAGAACTTGGGGTCCCAGCTTTGAGCCCAGTGAATTTTCCCTGGTGAGCTCTTTTGGTGTATATGCTAAGAAACCCCTGTGATGGGTTGCTATTGGGGCTACAAGAGATGGGGTTCCAGTGGGCCTGTGGTAGAGACAGAAATGGCTACATCAGATGTATGGACCCCCAGGCCCTCAAGGCCGCCAGGCAAACCTGGCTGCCAACGGACCAGGATTGTCTGGCCCAAGGGGTCAGAAATGAGCCACCTGAGTTGATCCGAGGCCCTTCAGATCATCTCTGGTTTGAAGACATCGTCCTTTGGCAGGACAGGTCAGATAGAAGTCTTCCAGAACGGACCAGGAAGACAGCAGCCCTCCTGGGGCTCAAAGCTGGCCCCGCAGTGTGTCACCCGCAGACCATCCCACTGTGAGAGTCCCTAACATCTGTGCCTTCCAGATGTTCCAGGGAAACGGGAGTTTGGGAAAAGAATGTTTGTTCCAAATTGACCAAAAATAGAGAACCTCTTGGCCCATTTAAAAACCATTGTCCAGGAAAGCCTTTCTAAGTAACAGACATCACAAAAGGAAAGGCCCACGGCTTTGACAACATAAAAGTACAAAGCTTTGGTACATTAAAACCCAACCAAAACAAAAACACAAGTAAATAACCCACTAGTAAGACGCGTACGCCACAGATGTTACAGGCAATGTGGAACAGCGAGTGCAACAAATGTTTTTAAAGTAAATCCATCAAAGCCTCGTTAGATAAGCAGGTAATTGACCCCACCGGTTTTTAAATGGCTTAATAATTGTGAACATTTTTGTTTCATGGATGGTCGTATGTTACAATTTTGAAATGGCATTATTTGCCTGTTAGAGGACAGGATTTGCTCCGTTGGTGTTAACATCAACTGGTGTAGACCCGTGACACCGGCTCTCTCGGACGGGCTGGTGGCCACCTATCAGCCAGGGCAACCCTGCCAGAAACACTTGGAATGGATCGAGGGTAGTGAGCTGGACAATGAAAATGTCTTGGAATTTTCCTCTGGAACAATAATTAGAAAATCGAACAGCACATCATGGACAAAGATGATCAACAAAGGGAATGCTCAACAGCAAGCTACGGAAGCTCAGATGCTCTAGAATAGGTAACTAATCAAATACAGCACACAGCCTCCCAGAGTCCCCTTTGCCCCCTACTCCCCACTTTCAGACGCTGGCAAGCACAGCATCTGCCAGCAGTGGGGAGCCCTGGGGTGGACCTCCAGCCTCAAGGCCAGTCCAGGGCAGGATGGTCACGCTGGGACCCAGCCAGGCTCTGAGAGCTGACAGCTGCTCTCATGGCGCAGGAGGCAGACTCAGAGCCGGCCCTGCCCCTGCCCCTGCCCCTGTGCCATGTTCCTGCGATGCCACCAGTCCCTTCCTCCCTGGGAGCTGCCAAGGAAGAGAAACCTCTGTCATGGTCTTGGGGCAAGAAACAGTCTTCCTGTGCCATCTCCCCGCACACCCTCTCTCTTGCTGTGTAGAAACCAGGACCAGGTCTTGCTTGAAGCTGCCCATCGACAGGCCACACGAAGCCTCGGATGTGAGTGTGGCTGCCAGCCCTCAGGGGGGCACAGCCACGTGGGACCTGGGACCCCCCCAAGAACTAGATGCTGTCTGAAGCTTCAACGCCAATGCAGGGCGTTTGTTGTCGGCCCTGGGCACGGGTGCACGCGTGGCCTGTGGCCTGCTGGCCCTTTGGAGCCCGATGTGATCTCGTTTGGGATTTCTGAGCAGGAGCATGGCCACGGGCAGTGGTCCAGGGGAGGCTGGGAAATCTAACAGCAAATGGCAGGTCCTTTGACCATCGCCTCCCAAGGATGGTCAAAGGACAGCACGGCCCTGCACCGAAGGTGTGCTCACTTGGAGGTGCAGACGAGACCCCTTCCTGCTTCTTCCAGCTCTGGGTCCCTGATGGTCCTCGGCTCATGGCTCCTCAGTCCGGCCTCAGACTCTTCCTTCACGGGACCTGCTTCTCTTCTCTGGTCTCTCCTCGGTGTGTCTCTTATAAGGACACGTATCACTGGATTTGGGGCCACCTGGATAATTCAGGACAACCTCATCTCTCAATCCTTAATTTAATTACATCTATAAATTTGTTCCAAATAAGGCACACTCACACGTTCTGGGGGGTAGGACATAGACCTATTTTTGGGGGGAGGCATGATTTAACCTATGACGAGTCATTATGTTACACCTTCCAAGTCGTGAGGCCTGCGGGATCTTGCCCCCCACCCGGCCTCTGCATCTCCCTCCTTATCCCATGGCCCCACCCTGTATTCCCCTCTGTTGCCCCAGGGCCCTGCTGCGTCCCCGGTGTGCCAGGTTCCCTCCTGCCTGGCTTTGGCAGGGCTGACCCCTCTGTGTCCTGAGATTTCCATGGCTTTCTCTAGCGCTTTCTTGAGGTTCACTCAGCCACATGTTAATCAGCAAGGCCTCTCTGGCGACCCTGTCTACACTTGTGACCCTCTAACGGACACTTCCTTCCTCTGCTCTGCTTTATCTTTCCCCAGCACTTATCACCACTGATCACCCACAGGTCTGGCTCCTTTATCTTGTTTATTGTCTGTCCCCTCTACTAGAAGGCGGTGTTTTGTGCATGGCTGTACCCCAACAGCCAGAGCAAGGCCAAGCCCTAGCTGACCTTGCTTGGATGAGGGGTTGGATCAGGGTGAGTGCTTTGGTGGCCTTGGGAGGGGGTGCCCTGCCATGACTAGAGCCTCAGTTGACCTTCTGTGAGGCAGGGATCGTACCAGCTGTGGATTTTTCAGGCCTGGTACAAGGGCAATGGCTGAGGGGTGAGTGGGGGCCACATGTCCTGGCACAGAGCTGTTCCCAGCCAGAAGGAGGGGTGACTTTTCCTATTTGGATGGAGGTACCCTGTGGGCTAGTTGTGGCTCTGGGGTTCTAGGCATGCAGAACCATTATCTGCTTCCTCACCATTACTCATGCTCTGCCTGAGGTAGGCGGGCCCAGAGAAGGGACTCATTCCCAGGTGGTACCAGGAGGACTGCATGGAGGAAGGGGTTGAAGTGGGCCTTGCAGGGTCTGTAACAGCCAGTGATTCCATCCTAGACCGTGTCTGGCCAACTGCTTTCCCCCAGAGGGACTGTGGCCTGCTCTGTGCTTCTGTTCTTCCCAGCACAACTCTTTTCTTTCCCATGCCTGTATTTTGGTTCCTGTTGAACTCTTTTGTGACATAAATGCAAATGAGAGAATGGACACACCAACTTCAAAGCCAAGGAAGCCAGTGGCTGGACCCTGCTGGGCAGGCAAGATGGGCGAGGGGACGGCCATGTTCAGCAGAGCCCACCCTCCACAACTAGCCAGGCGAGGCGGCCTTTTCAGGGCCCTGAGCCCTGCGGGTGGCCAGGGAGAGGCAGAAGCCAGCAGGTAGATGCCCCTCCTCAACCTAAATAACCAGATCCAATCGTGGCTCATGACGGGGTTGCTCATGTTGTGTTTGAATCACTGGGGACTAAGTTCAAGGTTTTCCTGTGTGAAGCCCCAGAATATAAAATGAGGAAGAAGGGACCCAGGGCTTCCCAACCCACCCACTCCTTCTGGGCCCTAAAGCACTTCCACCAACCGAGGGCTCCCTGGGCCACCAGGGGTTGGAAAATAAGTGACCCTCCAGATGTGACCCAAACCTCTAATGTTTTTGTAACTTTCCCCCCATCCGTCCCCTCAGTGCCTCTCACCCCACCTCTGTCCCCGCTCGGGGTCTCCCGTGCATTGACACTTTCTGCTTTGTCATTCTGGGATGCTCAGTCTTTCTCGCTTCCTTCCTTTCTCCCTCTTGTTCTTCTCCTAGAAGACTTCAAGCCGCCCCTCAGGGTCCCGGCTAGGATATGTCCTGAGGAGCTTACCTTGATCTCCCTTTCCCCCCTTTCCACAAACACGGGCAAGGTGGTCCCTTCTGCCCCCTCTCTTCTCCGTCCTCCCATCATTGAAGTTGTCCTTCTACCATTTCCGAAGCACCCGTTTTCCTATAGGCCCCACCTGGATCTGGGCGCCTTCAGAGCCTGGCGTCTTCTCACCTCTGTGTTCCCTGCGGTAGGGCCTTGTGGGTGCCCATCAGGGACGGCACAGTGCAGGCACGAGGCAGCCACTGGGGCCGCAGCGAACTGGACTCTGGCTGGGATGTGGACCTCTTGCGTCCCCTCATGGTCACATGAAGTGGTGGGGCCTGACTCACCCCCATGCTCCTCTTGGAGAGAGAGACCCAGAGGAGAAAAGGCCACCCAAAGGTGCCTCATCCCCCACCCTGGGGTCCCTGGGCTTGGAACACAGGGTTTACAGGCCACGGGCAGCGTGAGGCCCTCAGCCTGGGCCACGTGTCCCTGGCCCAGCAGGAAACAGGCCTGTGTTCCAGGACTCGGCAGCAGAAGGTCACTTCCTGGGCCAGGGCGATAACAGCAACCTCCTTCCCGCAGGTTCAGCTGGGAGAAGTGTCCTCATACGCTCTAATTCTGTCCGACCTGACCATTTCGGGCTAAGGAAGGGCTTGGGCAGGTTCCCAGCCCTGGCCAGATTTCCGGGGGTCTTGAACGAGCTTGGATGTACTGCCAACTTGTTTTGGGGCTTCAGCAAGCAACCTCCGCCAAGGCTTCCACCTCATTTTTCTCAGTTCAGGAGGAGGAGGAGGATTTCAATGAAAGGTGATCGAAGCTGGGCTGGACGGGCCTTAGGGTCTCCGTAGACAGACAGGAGGGTACCTTTGCCAAGCAAGATACTTTACTGGGCGAAACATTCTCTTATTAATTTTATATGTCAGACCTGTTAAAGCTCTGGGTAAAAATTTTGTCTTGAGGTAAAATTAAAAAATGTATTTTTTTGCGCATTAAAAAAATTCCGAAAACCGCGCGCTATGACTTCTTTCTTTTCTTTTCTTTTTTTTAATCCAGGGCATACTTGATGATTTTTGACAGCAAGGGGAAGGGAGGGAGAGAGAGGCAGAGAGAGACGTGGATGTGAGAAACATCGATCTCACATGCGCCCCGACGGGGAACCTTACCCACAGCCCAGGCATGCGCCCTGACCAGGAGTCAACCCCCCACATTTTGATTTATAGGGGTACAACACTCCAAAGAGCTGAGCCACGCCAGCCAGGGCAGAAAACTGCTGGATATGGTTTCCATGCATTTAGAAACCTGAACTGAAATTGTAGCAGGTTCTCCAAGATGAGGTTTGGGAGGGTTCCAGGGAGGTCCTGCTTCCCGTCCCCAGCCGGCACACTGCTGCCATCTTTCCTAGGTGCAGCCGAGTGCCCAGTGCCCGCTGCCTTGCGGCCTCACTCCTGCAGCGAGGCTCGCCCCAGGGTGGTAGGCACCCAGGTGTGAGGTGGGTGTGCCAGGAAAGCCTCTTTCTTCCCCGTGACTTGTATTCAATGTCAGGCTTTCTCTCCCGTAAGACTAACTTCTTCAGCTACATCCTTGCGTTCTTGAAACTTTTTGATTAAATCTCTCTACCTTCTCCAGTGGGTAGCAAGGTGGTCAGAGCTAGCAGAGGGTCTCAGATGCTGGGAGCGGGGGGGACAGATACTGGGAAGGTAGGTAGGGAGTGGGGAGGGGTGGGGTTGGATGGGGGTGGGATGGAAACCAGAGGGGAGCCCAGGAACCCAAAGCCTGAGCCCTGTCCCTTGGGGCCGGTGGCCTCCCGGAGTGATTGCTAACCCTGATGGAGAAGTTTCTAGTTTCTGCCCAGGCTCCTGGCATCCAGTCCAGGCCCGTCGCAGGGGCTTGTTTGGGCTCTGAAACAGGAACTGGGTCAAGAAGATGGAGAAGTTGTCACAGCTCGGGGCTGAGGCACGCAGCAGTGCCAGCCTGACCCACACTCCCACCCCCCGCCCCGCCCCCGGGGCCAGGGAAATGCAGCCCTCGTGGGCAGTCCTGTCAGCCACAGTGAGACACCGGGACTCATGCCTAGCTGGGGACATGGGCCTTTGTCACCCTAATTGACCCAGCCACCCAAGTCAAGAAAATGAGATCTGGGCACTTTAAAATCAGATACGGATACAAACCGAACCAGGGGAGCGCTGGGACTGGAGACAGAGGCCCCAGGGCCTTGAGCCTCCTCTGCAATGTCCTCAATTTTGGTTTTTGGTTTTGTTTTCGCAAGAAAATGTACTGATGGATTACTTGGTTAATAATACAATGATATCGTTTTTTTCTAAGGTCAGATTTAAAGAACTTGCTGTAAAATATCCTTTGTCTTATAAGAGACTCTAAACGGGATTCTTTTCCGAGACGGGGTGGGGGCTGCCTGGTTCGCTCAGCGCTCGCGACACACTGAACGGTCGGGCATCAGATCTGGCGGCTGCGGCCTCTGTGTCCCCTCTGCACTGGACGGACCTGGGACTCTCCCAGGGCCCTCTAGCCCTCACGCTGGGTAACAAGTTGCTTCACCGTGAGAGGAAGTGAACAGCCCTGTGTCCCACCTCCTCTGGCCTCCCTGGTGGAGGTCCAGCGCCCCTCCGGTGCACGTTCCCTGAGATGCCAGCCGAAGGGGCTGGGCTGTCGGTTGGGCGGTGGTCCCAGGGCCATGCGGGGAGGCAGAGCACCTGGGGCTCTTTGGGCAGATGAGCTGAGCTGTTTTCCTCAAGACAGTTATGACAGATCCCAGGAAGCCTTCAGGTGCCCCAGCCTCCAGGCAGACAGGAAACATTGACATTAGCAGTTTAGTCAAGTCTCTGTCTCTGTCTCTCTCTGTCTCTCTCTCTCTCTCTCTTTCTCTCTCTCTCTCTCTCTCTCTCTCTCTCTCTCTCGGAGTGTGGGATTTAACAATCATGACCTGCATGTGTCATTGACAGAGATGGTCCGGTTAGGGACATTGCCCCTGTGACCCTGCCCCCCCCCCCCCCCCCCCCCCCCCCCCCCCCCCCCCACCGATCACTATGACAACAGCTCAATAGGGTCCCCAGGGCCCAAGAATCCTGCTGCCACTGAGATCAAGGCTGGCTGAGGTCAGACAAAGAGGGATTAATAGAGCCCCGTTCTCTTTAAGGCACAAAGCGCCATTATTACAAGTTGCAACAGCCCTACCGGGAGATGTATCAGGATTTCCAGTCACTGAGAGGCCAGTGCACTAAGAGAGTGGTTGCACATCGGCCTCGGAGTGACTCAGACCAGAGCCCAGATCAGAGGACAGAGGACGGGGAGCCCAACCGCCCAACAGACCGTTAGGTCAAGCATGGTACGGCCAAGAAAGAGCACAAGCTGCAGTCATTCAAATAAGACCGTTGATTATTTACATGCAAGTCCTCACCACACACAGAAACAGGTCGCAAAAACTGTCAACAAAATGTCATTTTTGTTACAAAACCACATACGACGTACGCACAATAAAAATACAGCAGAAAATGTTTCAAAATGTTAACAGTGGTGATTTTCGGAAAGTGTGATTATGTGTAATTTCTTTCGGTTTATCTGTATTTTCTCGAATAAGCCATCTTTCTTTGATATTTCTGAAAACTTTGATTTTCTTAAAATTTGGTACTGAGAATTAGAGGGCGGTCATTCTTTCCTCCTGCAATAAAACTTGAGTTAGTGAAGCCCATGAAGGTATTACTTTGGAGAGTCAAGTTTTCTTTATAACTAATATTTTATTAACTTAAGAGTAAGTACTTCTGAAAAAACATTTTAAAAGATTTTTAATTTATTATTTTTAGAGATAGGGAAAGAGAGAGAGGCAGAGAGGGAGAGAGACATCCAGGTACGGTTGCCTTTCACCTGCCTCCAGCTAGGGACCTGGCTGGAGACCTGGCTTGCAACCTGGTTATGTGCCCTGGCTGGGAATCAAATCACCAACCTTTGGGTTTGCAAGCTGGTGCCTATCCACTGTGCCACCAGCCAGGGCTCTAAAAATTTGTTTTATATTAATCAGCCACTGTTTAAGGAAATTATTCTAAACAGCATCACATATTCTCATGCTTTCTTACAATAGACTATGAGGTCTGTCCTGAAAGTATCGTGCCAATGTCACTATAATTAAACCAGTTTGCATGGCTGATACTTTCGGGACAGACCTCATAGACTGAAAATGATGTATCATTAGCTTCGTCATTGTGAAGGGTCCAAGTACACCATATTAGCTAAAAGGCTGATCTTCAGGGCTATTGGATGCTAATAAGTGTTTGTGCTTCATTAAATGCCTTCAGATTACTTCATTTATTGAGTATTTAGATTGAGTATTTGGAGTGTGAAATGGATCCTCCGGGCAACTGGAGCTATTGAAGAATATCAAGAAGGAAAGTGCTCGTATTTGTATATTTAGAAGATGACTACAGTAGGGGCCATTTCGTGTGTGCCAGCAGGGCTGGCAGAAGCTAGGGGTCTGGAAGCATCAAGGGACGGAAATCGTGCTGTGAAGAGATAGGCTATCCGGGACATTGGACATGTGCTCTCTTCTAGCTGATAAGCCCAGGCACACCCTCCCTTTAAGGGTAGCCATAGAAGACATTTATTTCTGGCCTCTGGGCCAGGAAGAGCGATGCTGCCCCTAAGCTGTAGGTACAGGTGTATCTCACAGGCCTGTGAATCTCATAAATAATTGCCTTTTCCTCTTTTCTTCAGCCACTAGGGAGCCTTGTGTATGTAGAACTTCTACACGCTGATTTTACCTTGGCTCCATCTCAAATACATTCTTTGATTTTGCCTAGAATTCCTTATTTATGGTATCCCTTTTATTATTTGAATGTTCACAAGTAGCATCGAGTTATTTTTGGAATAAACTGGAACATACTAAAAGAATGATTTAAAAGTCTCAGCTTGAAAAATCAGAAAAGAATCAATTGCTGTTTTGGTATGGGCATGGTTCTCCATGTTTCAGTATTTCTTTAAAAAACTGAGAAGACTATGGTGCCAAAGCATAAACTGCCAAAGGAAAACTAGGTACGTTGGACTTCATTAAAAAACAAACAAACAAAAACCCCCCAAAACCAACTTTTGTGCTTCAAAGGCCACTATCAAGTAAGTGAAAAGATAGCTCACAGAATGGGAAAGAGATTTGCCAATCATGTGTCTGATAAGGGACTTGTAACTAAAATATATAAGGACTTCTTACAACTCAATAATAAAAAAGCCAATTAACCCAATTAAAAAAGGGGCAAAAGATCTAAGCAGACATTTCTCCAAAGAAGATACACAAAAGCCTAATAAGACCATAAAAATATGCTCAGTATAAATAGTCCTCAGGGAAATGCAAATCAAAACCACAGTGAGATGCCTCTTCATACTCATGAGGAAGGCTAAAATTGAAAAGACAGATATTTACAAATAGTGGGGAAGATGTGG
This sequence comes from Noctilio leporinus, assembly GCA_004026585.1. NCBI lineage: Eukaryota > Metazoa > Chordata > Mammalia > Chiroptera > Noctilionidae > Noctilio > Noctilio leporinus. Next base: position 339,846 of record PVIW01000596.1, read on the forward strand.
AGAAATCTGAAAGTCTTCATAAAGCACTACTGGGAATGTAAAATGAGCATCTACTTTGAAAAACAGCCTGACAGTTCCCCCCCAAATTGAACAGAATTGCCATTTGATCTAGCAAATTTACTCATAGGTATGTGCCTGAAAGAAAAAAACCAAACCAAACAAAAAATCATATGCCTACACAAAAATTTGTGCATGCATATTCATAACAATATTATTCAAAATCGTCAAAGGTAGAAAACCCAGAGGTCCACCAATGAATGAATGGATAAACAAAATGTGGTATAGTCATACAATGGAATATCATTCAGCTATAAAGAGGAATAAAGTGCTGATACATGCTAGATGATGAACCTTGAAAACATTATACTGGGTGAAAGAAGCCAGCAACAAATGGCCATACATTCATCATTCCATTTATATGAAATGTCCGCAATGGGCAAATATGGAAAGGCAGAAAACAGATTAATGCTTGCTTAGGGAATAATGTTGGGGGTCTGGGGGGAACAGAATGTGAGCGTTAAGAGGTAAGGATTCTCTAGATTAAAAAATATTCTTAAATAGATTGTGGTTGTGGTTGTGCCACTCTGTGGGTATGATGAAAACCGTTGGCTTTTATACTTTAAGTAGGCGAGTGGTACACTATGTGAATAAAGCTACCGGGAAAGAAAGCCCTGCAGGGTGGCTTGCTTGGCCCACCCGGGAGACTGTTCCTGGGAACCTGAGCACAGGTGGCAGCAGAGATGGGTTCAAACGCCAGCTCCGCACCCTTCCAGACAAAGAACTTCGTCTTGAGGCTGTGACACAGGATGTGCAGTGGGGCTTGGGTTGGGCCTAAGGGTGCCAGCACCCATAGGGGTTGAATCTGCTGCTCCCCAGAGGCCTCCCTGGCCCCTGAATGGGACAAACTTCCAAATGAACAAGACCTGCAGATTCTCTTTAGGGGAACTGACTGCTGTTGGTCTTGTTGCTGTTTAAATATGTAAATAATAATTGACTGGACCGACTGGTCTGAGAAACTCAGAGAAAGCGCTGGGAGGCAGGGGCGTAGCTGGGGCCACTCCTTCCATTTCTGTCTCCCAGGAGCCTGGACCAGAGACAGGCTGGGCCTCACTGTCTCAGGGATGGTCCGAGAGGTGGCTGCCGGCCCTGCAGTGGTCCTTTAACCGCTCGACCCCCAGCTGAGGAGTCAATAGATGTTTAGTCAACACCTTGCACCCCGCTTCTCCCAGCCCCTGCATAAGCTACCCCACTTTTAAACAATCCCAGGGGCAGCCTTGGGTCTGGAATTCTTAGTCATAAAATCACAGGAAGGCAGTGCTGGGCCCCCTCAGGCCCAAGACCAGCAGAGCCTCTGCAGCCCAGGATTCAGGGCATCAGTGGGTCCTTCCAGGGCACCACACTCGGCTCATGGGTCACCTGCGCTCTCTTGCTTATTCCAATGACAACACCGTGAGGTAGAGATGGTTTCCCACCTTCACAGACCAAAATGGACCCGCGCAAGTCACTCGGGGAGAAGCCATCGGGGATTCAAGCCCAGCCTGTCCAATCGATGCCTGTGCTCTTTCTTTCCCCAGGGGGGTCCCCGAAGAGCTCCATCTCCAAGGTCAAGCGAGTCACAGCACAGAGGGGTCTCCTTTACCCCCACACCCTGGGGGGACCCTGCTCCAGACTCAGGATTTTCAGGCCATTCTAGACCCTCACCTGCTTCCCTTCCGGTCCCCCTGGACACACTCGTTTCTCCCCCAACCCCTGGATTTTCTGCGGCCCAGGGTCCTCGGGTCTGACTCTCCCTACACTTGAGCCTGGGAGCTTCCATTTCAACTCCCCGGCGAGAAAAAGAGAATTGCGGATCCTAAGCCTGGAGTACCTCTCTCAGGATGCCTCCTATTGCCGAGGAAAACGAAACAGATGTCTTGGCAACAGCTTCAAACAATTCCTGCCAAACCAGGGGAGAGCTCGTCTTCGGTTTAGTTGCAGGCAAGAAAGACAAGTCCCAGCCCATGTCATCGCCACGAAACAGGCAAACCCCGGATGGGCTCCTTAAACCTGGGAGGCTGGCACTCCCGCAGCCTCGCTTCCCGGAATGTCAACATCAGCAGCTCCAACAGCCTCTCCCCTCGTGAAGCTCAGGCCTTCCAGCCTCCCCCGCCTCCATGGAAGGAGAGAAATGAAAGTGGGCATCCTGTCTGGTGCCTAACCTCAGGCGAAAGTGTTCAGTCTTTCCCCAAGCACTTTCTTGACTTTCGTTGGCCAATCTCACTGTTTCGGGGTGCCTGGCTCCCCGTCCTTGTCTTTGCCTCCAATCCTTGTCCTCGCTTACCCACTTGCCGAAAGGAAACCTCTCCAATGTGCCCCAGCCCCCATCCCCACCTGCTTGGAATCCCAGCTGAATTCCCCATCCTTTGAGTTTTTGGAGGCTTTCGCTGTCTCTCCTGCCTGGCCCTCTCTCTAGTGCTGAGCATAAAGGGGAAGGGACAAACCTCATCAACGCTGAGATCTTGAAAAGCAACTGGTTTTCAGGAGCCTGGGGGGTCAGGCTTGCGGAGAAGAGCTGCGTCGGAGCTGCTTGGCCCAGAGGGAGACAAACCACAGTTCCTGCCGGCCTGAGAGGCAGGAGCCCTGGGAGAACCGATGGCCAAGCAAGAGAAGAGGCACAGGTGTTCCTGGGCACCTGGCTTCCTGGCAGGTGGGGCCACTGATGTAGCACGGAAACCCCTGTCGGTGGGCAGGACCTTTTTTGCCCACTTCCCTCTTAGCTGGAGGGGAAACCTGTAAGTGCCCACCTGGATGCCCACCTTGAGGTCAGGCACCTCTATGAAGACTGGGACTTGAGCCACAGACAAGTGGGCTTAGAGCAAAAACCCAGAGACAGAGCCAGATGAAGGAGGACTGTGAGCTCCTTCAGCTAATGAGAGGTCATATCCTCACGGGAACCCTCAGTGCCTCTCTGAGACCCGGCCAGAGACCACCAGGGACCTGCGGCCAAAACTGACACCAAATAGCTCCCAGGAGAATTGGATAAAACTTCCTTCATAACAGCGGAATACCCACAATCTCCCTTCAGAAATGATGGGTCAAGGGAACCCGGAGCAAATGAGAACACAGAATTCTGAGAAACATAATCAGTAATGTAACAATGATGTATATTCTACAAGCAGAATATATGTTTTAAAATATCAAATGAGCCTTTAGAGTCTCTGGAGAGGAAGATTTTTAAATGACAGAAAGTAGAAGTCACACAGATTGTTATCCCCAGACCATAATGCCATAAAGACTGGAAATAAGTTATAAAGGGACGGTAACAATAATAGTGACAAAATCTTGGGAACAAAAACAAACACACCAACAGCGCTAGTGTTTAAAATGGCTGTTCAATTTTAAACAGGAAATAAAGGCTACAAATTTAGATTTTGCGGAGAGAGATGAAAATGAAAACACACACGATAAAATCTATGGGAGGTGGCCGAAAGGGAGACAAAGCTAATCAAGTGGAGAATAAAAATTAATTAATTATGTGGAAAAATAGTAAAATATATCTTTAGAATGAAAACATCGGACCTTTGAAAAGACAAATAGAATAAATTTCTGACAAATATAACCAATAAAAGAGAGAGAGAGTTAAAACCCCCTAGGAATGAAGGTTAGACTATCACCACAACTATAAAGGCATTTTTTAAACGTTTTAAGAGACTAGAGATAATAAAACCTCAGGTTTAGATGAGAGGAAACGAAGGGCCTCGTGCACACCTCCTAGCATGTAGTCGTGTAGCATGTGCACATCCACGTGACCATGGGTCAAAACAAAACCTGCCCCAAAGCCTTTGCAGGATGAGGCGGTCCTTGGAGACACAGCTAGGCCCTGCTCTGCACCAGGACCCTGACCTGCCCCTCCGCGGGCCTTGGGAGCCGGCTTGGCCGTCTGTCCCCTGGGGCCAGCGCTTCCTCGATCCCAGCAAGCCAAGTTCCATGCTTCCCAGTTCACTTGGAGAGCTGGTGGAGAGCGTCCGCAGGACTGAGGGACTTTACGCCTGCTCCGGGGTTGGGGTCGGGTCAGTGTGGACTCCTGGTCTCCCAGGAAGGCCCGTTCTCTTGAGGACCATTAAAGCCCACGCTCTGGAGATGGCTGAAGGCTTGGGGCCCCCTGGGCATGTCCTCCTGGGACTGAAGCCCCTTAGCTTTGCTCCAGGAGCGAAGAGAGGAGGGAAGACCAGGCTGTGCTGCTCTGTAGGGTTGCTCAGGGCATCTCATCCTCTGCAAGGCGCTGAGCCTCCTTGCAGTAAATTCTCCCCACCCGACCGCCACCCAACCCCAACCAACCGACAACACAGGGCAACTAGGGGAAGGACAATGAAAAGATGAAAATCACACAGAGAAGGAAAGATGACCTTTCAATGACACAAGACCAGTCAGGCCTGGGGCTTCCAGACCCGCTAGGGCTTTTAACTCCTCGTTTCCCCAGAGGACTCTGGGCACGTCCTCCTCTTCACAGGGTGCTCCCCCCCACCCCCATTGCTCTTACCCAGGTTTGCCCTCCACCCCCAGCAGAGCCCTAGGCACACCTAAGGCTGCGGGGGATGTTACCGAAGGTGGCGTCCTCTGGGAAGGCAAGGCTGGCATCTCAGACGCTGAGCATCATCTGGGCTAAGGGCCTCCTCCTTGTGGGTTTTTAATTTTTTAAAAATAAACTTTATATTAGCAACATTGAACAGAAAGTGCAGAGAGTTCCCCTGGCCCCCCACACGCATAGCCTCCTTCATGACCAACATCTCCCTCCAGAATAGCACGGTTATTAAAACCGACGAACCTACACCACACGTCGTCCGTCACCCAGAGTCCACAGGCTGCTCCGGGCTCGCGCTTGGCCTTGTGCATCCGTGGGTTTGCACCAATGTATGATGGCACCGTTGTGTCGTATGCAGTGTTTTCACTGCCCTAAACTCCCTCCACACTTCCGTTCCTCCCTCCATTCCCCCTACTCCTCGGCAACCGGGGCTCTTTTTACTGTCTCCGTAGTTTAACTTTTTCCAGAATGTTGTCTATTTGGAACCACACAATACATGTAGCCTTTTCAGACTGGCTTCGTTCACTTAGTAGTATGCCTTTCAGGTTCCTTCATATCTCTTCATGACTTTATAACAATATTTCCTTGTCTGATGGACCATGGTTTATTTACCCACTTACTGAAGGACAGTTTGGTTGCTTCCAAGTTTTGAAAAATGATGAGGAGAGCTGCTACAAAAATCCATGGGCCGGTTTCCCTATGAATGTAAGTTTTAATTGGGCTAAATTAAATGGCTAAATGCCCTGGGTTAAATGCCAAAGGGCACAATGATGGTAATGATGGCCATATGGTAAGATGGTGTTGAGTTTTATGCTACAGTTCCTTTTTCAACATCTTTATTGAGGTATACCTTGCATACGATAGACCTTCCCCATTTTAAGTGTCTAGTTCAGTGAGTTTTGTTTGCAGTCATGCTCGCATTTTAGAATATTTCTGCCCCCTCATCAAGTTTCCTCCTGCCTCCGTGCCATCAACCTCCCCTTCCCCCAGCCCAGCCATAGCCCCTGGCAACTACTGATCTGTTTTCTGTCTCTATCATTTTGCCATTTCTGGAATTTCATATAAATGGAATCATACAATATAGGGTTTTTTTGGGATCTGGCTTCTATTACTTAGACTGTCTTCGTAGATCCATTTTTGTCATTATAGCTCTGAGCATTTTCCTTTTCATTGTCAAGTAGTATTGAACTGTGTGGATGTAATTGTTTACCTGTTGACCACTGATGGGGATCGGGGTGGTTCCCTTTGGCTGGGGACAGGGACTGTTATGAATAACGTTGCTATGAGCAATTTTCGTATATGTAAATCTTTGCCGGTAATGTTTCTTTTCAAAGGAGCATGCAGAAACGTGCCCCACTCTGCCATACACGCCCCCCCCCCCCCCCCCCCCCCCCCCCCCCCCCCCCCCCCCCCCCCCCCCCCCCCCCGTCCCGTATTGCCCAGAGCAAACAGGGAGAGGATGAGGAAGTTTCCGACGAGGCACAAAGATGAAGTGACACCGGTGTTGAGACACCTCCAGGCCCACCGGGCTGCTGGGACTGCCAGGAACCTTTCCCCGTTTGACCTTCCCTCCTCAGCCCAGCCCAGCCCAGCCCAGCCAGTCACGGAACAAAAGGTCAGGGGCCAGTGGAGAGAAGCCTGTGATTCTTTGCTCATCTCTGTTTCTCTCCCGTCTCCAGGGCTGGGAAGGCTGTGCTTGGTGCGGAGGGTGGGGGTGCTGGTCTGAGCTTCCTGCTGCTGTTACTGCTGATCCTTGTCAGAAGACGCCTTTTCCCGAGGCCCGTTTCAGCCTGTCCCAGCTGCCCTCCCTCCTGCGGGCCTCCGGGCCCACCCATGTCCAGGTCCCATCACACACTAGAGCCCCCAGACACCAGGCAGTGCAGTTGACATCTTGTCCGCCTGAGCCAGGGCCCGTTTGTGGATCTGCATTGGCCCTGCACATGCGGGGTCCCGTGGGTCCCACCCCAGGGAGCCGCTTTGTCACCTCCCTCGGCAGGTGAACCGGGGCGACTCAGGGGAGCCGAGTGGGGGGCATGAAATGGCACAGCCTCTCCTCTCACCTCCACGCCCCTCCACGCAGCCCGCACCACCTCCCTTTTAATGCAAAGGTCTGGATCTCATTCTTAGATGGAGAGAGGGAGCCCTTGAACCCCGGAATTCCTTACAGCACAGCAACCGAGTGACAACGCAACAGGATTTGAACTATTTACCCACCTCTAATGCGTACTGTGCACCAGGTACTGATCCTAGAACGTGACAAATATAAACCCATTTTATCCTGGTAACAACCCAAACGCAGCAGGTACGACCGTCATGCCCATTCTGTAGGTGAGGAAACTGAGGTGCAGAGAGTGGCTGGCTGAGGGCCACACAGCTAGGAGGCCGGACAGCCAGGAGCAGGGCCACCCTTCCAGCCACCGAGCTCTGCTGCCCACGGAGTTTTGTTTGTTTCTTCAGCCGGTCATTAACGTTAACCATTTTATTGAGGTCTAATTTACCTTGAAGTGTACCTATTTTCAGGGCACTATTAAAAGGCTTCAGTGAATTCACAGAACTGTGCAAACAACACAACGGGCCACTTTTAGACCCTTCCGTCACCCCCTGCAAAGATCACCGTGTCCATTCGCAGTCTCTGTTTTGATCTCCAGCTCCAGGAGGCCCCTAATCTACTTCCTGACTCTGCCTAGTTCCTATGAGCAGAATCATACAATACCTGGTCTTTCTGCAGCATGGTTTTTGAGGTTGATCCACACCGTAGCACGTGGATCATTCCTTCTGATGGCTGAATAACGCTCCATTGTGCGGCCGCCCCACATTGCGTCTGTCCGTCCGCCTGCTGATGGATGTCTGGTGGCCTCCACTTTTTGCTCATGATGAATGAAGCTGCTGTGAGCATTTGTGTACAAGTCTGGGGGTGAACACATGCTTCTCTTTCTCTTTGGGTAGGTTTCTAGGAGTGGAGTTGCTGGGTCATATGGTAAATTTACTGCCAACCATTTTTTTTTCCCCAAGGAAAAATTGCGCTGCAGCATATTCCATTCCTATGGCCATGGCCTTTATGGTCCTGGAGGCCAGGGTTCCCATCCCAGGGCCGCCTAGACAACTAGACAGAGTCTGCTTAGAGTCCAAACCATCTGGGCAGGAAACCGAGGCCCTCACGCTGCTCCTGATGGTCTGTCTGAGAAATATGTGGGCAAGACATCAGTGGCTCTTCCTTCTAATCTAAAAAAACACTCTCTGGGACCGAGAGCACATCTTAGGGGGAAATCGGCAAGGTGGCTATTCAACCAAAACAAAAAACAGAAACACACACACACACACAGAAAAGTCAAAGTATGCAAAGCAACTTGAGAAAGCAGAGGGAAACACCCTTGGGTGCCCTGGGAGTCAGCCAGCAGCCCTTGTGCTGGTTCAGAGGCCGAGGGAGAGGATGATGGGGTGATGGCGGGAGGGCAGCCCTGGGGCCAGCAGCCTAGGATAAGCCACTGGCCATTCCTGGGCCAGGGCTCTGAGCAGGAGGCCCTGCGGCCCCACCAGGAAAGTCCTTCTCCCAACCCTCTAAGGGGGAAGAGAGCCCTCATCAGCCAGGAAGAAGTCCAAGGATTTCCAGCAGCCACCAGAGGCTGGAAGAATCAAGGAAGGACTGACTCTCAGAGAGAGGGGGGCTGGGGTGGCCCTGCCAACAGCTTGATTTGGACTCCTGACCAGCGTACATTTCTCGTGAAGCCACCCAGTTTGCAGTACTCCATTACGGCTGCCCTTGGAAACGATTACCACGACCAACGGCTACGCTCACGTTGGTTGCGACACACTGTATGTGCTGATGGCTGTCGGAAGGGCAGGTGCCACTTGTAGTTGTGTCTCCCATTTTGGCAGGAGGCCCAAAGAGCGGAACTGAAACAAGGGGCTCAGCCTGGTTCCTGGATTGATCCGGCTTGAACGGCTGTTGCTATTTCACCTTTGCCTCCTCCGTCGTGCTCGGAACAGGTGCTGGCTGCGCCCAGTGGGTGCGCAGGAAATGTTCCCTGGCTGGCTGGCCGGATCCTCTCCCGGTGTCCCCTGAGCCCCAGAGCGCGCCTGCTGCCTGGCCCTCACCCCCTCTGAACTCGTCTTGCTCCTCACGGCTTGTGTTCACTTCTCACCGTGAAGCTGGGATGGATGCCCAGGATGAAGGGGAGTTTTTAGACGGAAAGGGCCCATGCGCTTTTTCCCTGCGTGCCTGTGCCTCACCCGCCCCGACTCCCCGTGTTCAACACGTAGTGCCCGCACACAGTAGGTGGCACTAAACGTTAACCGCTGGGGATACGCTTCGCATGTCAGCCCACCTGACGGGCTGCCTGGGTGGAGGGTACATCAGCTTCGCTGGAAAAGCGGTGTAGAGCCTGCTGCTGCTCCCCGAGCTGGCAGAGGAGCCTCAGCACCTCTGGAATTGTCAGGAGGGATTCTGCTCCCTGAGGCCACACCTGGGGCTCCCTGCAGGAGACCTGAGCAATGGAACGCTTTCGCCCGTGGCCAGCGCCACGGAAAGCAAGAGCCAGAAGTGACGCTGGCGGTGCCTTCTGACCCCCCACCCCACAGCGTGCCACCTGCCGTGAGCACCGGTGTGTCCTGGGCAGGGGTTCCTCTGTGATGAACTAGATGACCAGCTTGTGGAAACTCCTTCAGGCACCTGGGTCCTTCACAGGGGCCCAAGGAAGCCTCTTTACTCGGCACTGAGGGTTGAGGGGACATCACATAGCCAGGCTGGACGGGAACCTAGGTCCTTCCATGCCCACGGAGTCTGATGGCTCCACTGGCCCTCTGGTCAGCCACCCCACCTGAGAGGCCCCTGGGTGCTGAGTGGGGACTGGCCTGGAGCGACTGGAACTTGTCCCAAATGGCTCCATCCAAGACTTGACACTAAGTGGTCACTCAGAGGCACCCAGTGTCACCACGCCTGCTCTGGGCAGCTGTCAAGCCACATGAAGACCCAGCAGCAACGGGGGTTGGTGCCTGCCATCTAGCCAGGGCCACCATCCAGGGGACAGTAGCGCGGTTGCCCTTCTGTCTCCTAGGAGAGGCTCAGCCGGCCAGCTGGTGAGCTAGAGAGCTGACCTGACTTTCCACAGCAGGTTTCCCTGGAGGTGTGAAGACACAACCCTCACTCACCACTGGGTCACTGCGCAGATGAAGACAACCCTCACTCACCACTGGGTCACTGCGCAGACTGATCAGCAGTGCCGGGGTGCAGTGCGGCTCTGAGACCACAAGGCCCCCAGGAGGGGCTGGACCTGTCACGTCTGCGTCGGGTGAGAGGGCAGCCCCAGCACACGTGCGGGTGACCCGGGTCCCAGCTGCCATGCACTGATGATGACAGGACAGCAGAGCTTAGCAGACCGGGTACTGGCCAGGGCAGGCGCTGTGACGGGGACTTTCCGGGAGGACCGGCCGGAGTTCCTGGCTTCCTGAGGGGAACAATGTTGGAAGGGAATGGGACCCTGTCACAGACGGCGCATCCTGTCCACAAGGCTCATGGTGGCTTCAAAACAAACGCTGTCCCCAGTTAAACCTTGCTTTCCTGCTGGGGTGAGCGCTCAGCTCCCGCTCGTGTCCCACGTGGTCCTCACAACGGCCCAGCTGCTGTCCTCAGGGCCCAGACTCCGCTGAGTTTCGCACAAGAGCCAGAGCCACATGGTGGGGGGCAGGCTGGCTCGGCCACCCCTGCACCCCGCTGGCTGCGGGACGCTGGCTCCCCGCGGGGGCCGGGCACAAAGCCGTGCCTGGAACCTGGGCTCAGGCGGCAGTGCGGCGACCCGGACAGGGCTGTCCCGTGTCCACTCTGAGGAGACGGGAGGCAAGGTCTGGAGGAGGAAGGGTCCTCTTCTCGAACAGGTCCCGGCTGAGCAATTGCTGACCCTCTGACTCCCACCAGGCCGGCACCTCCAGCCTCAGTTTACACATGGGGGCCTCCCTTTGCCTTTACCCCACCCTACTCAGCAGCAGTTGGGAGACCTGAGGTCCCGCCAAGCACAGCCAGCTCACTGTTACAAAGACAACCCTCCACCACCCCATCGTCCCCAGGGCAGAAAAGTGCCACCGACACATGCCAATGTGTCACTGACGTGGATTTTATTCTACGACTGGGTGCCACCGATTTCCCAGCCGGTCGCGGGTCTGCGGTGAAAACCAGCCGCAGTTTGAGCCCCAGAATCCGAGACGCGCACTTCTTTGCTGCAGCCACAGCGGCAGCCCCCGCAGGCACGGGGCACCTGCTGGCTGTGTCCTCTGCTCCCGCGGCACATATTGGGGAGTTGGGGGCAGGGGAGGCATTAAGGGGAGGGCAGGGACTGGCGTGGGGTGCAGCGCTGATGACGGGGCAGGAAAGAGCCCAGGCAGAGCTGGCCTGTCACCCATCACCCACCCTCCCTGCAGTCGGCAGGCGAGCGGGCAGGGCTGGGTGGGGCGTGGAGGCCTGGCAGCGAACTCTAGTGGCTGTGCTGTCCCACAGCCAGCTCGGGGCCCAGAGGGATGGGGACCCGGAGCCTGGATAAGGCAGTGAGGAGGAGGGGTCAGCTCTCAGGCCCCAGAGCGGCCTGTCCCCTCTCACTCGGGCACAGGTGAGGGGAGGGGTGGCCTCTCTGGACGGGACAGCCGACCAGGGTGAGTGAGGCCCACGGCAGACCGGACGGCTCCCACTACGCGTAGGTCCTGGCTCAGGGCAGGGACGGGACTAGAGGCTCGGGGGCAGGAAGCACCGGCTGCGGCCCGAGGGCCCTCCCTCAGGGTTGGCTGCTGGCCCGAGAGGGAAGGGTCTGGGGTCCTGGTCCCAAACCCCTTTCCGACGCCTCTGCCAGGCCAGCCAAGGGACAAGAATGGTCGCACTTCATAAAAAATGTGTGTTTCATGAGAAACTAGGCCTGGGGAGTAAGAGTGTTATCACTAAAAAGGCATTCTCTGCTCCATGGAACAACATTCATTCGCTGAGGATTCCCTGAGCACCGTCCCAGGCCCAGACCCGGGTGCCGGCGTGGGGTCCGGGAGGTCTAAGGCACAGGCCCCGGGGCAAGGCCCCTGCTCCCCGGGAGGGCGGCTCCCGAGGGGAAAGGCTGGTGAGCAAGTCCAGACGCCAAGGACAGGGGGGCCGGGCAGCAGCGGCCACGGGACAGACTGGACCTTCGGAGCACAGTGGGAGCGCCCTGCCTCCGTCCACGCTGAGCAGGAGGGACACGCCAGGCCCGGGCCGTGCTCCGCAGGACGCTGGGGTCCCTCTGCTCAGAGCCCACGGGGACCATGGTCTGCGTGGCCAATGCACCCCTGGAAAGGAGGAGGAAGAGGAAGAGCTAGGCTTGCTGGACCACCCACAGCCCAGAGATCAGGGCTGGGCCTGGTACCTCCAAGTCGGACCCAAGAGGAAGCACCCTGCTTAGCACTGGGAACCAGAGGTGACGCAGGGACACCCCACCCAGCCAGGTTCTCCCACTCTGCGTCCCTCTCCTGGGGACCCTTCCAGAGCTCACCGGCCGGGAGCCATGCTGCCCGCAGACTCTGGTCCCCCAGCCCCACCCCAGGTTGGCAGACCCTCCCTCTCGCATGGAGGTGGGCACGGGTGCACCGTTTTCCCGCCCAGAGAGGAGCACCCCGGGTTCCCCCAGTCTCAGTCCACCCTAGGGGCTGGGCTCCTGGTGAGCAAGGGGTCTACACGCTTTGCTTCCACGTGCGCGTGGCTGAGACAACTGGTCTCAATTCCTGTGGTGACCTTCTCCCTGCACCCTGCAGCGTCCCGTGACCCCACAAGCCGGAGAAAAAGGAACAAGGACGTACGGGGCTCCTGCGACCTGGGCTTCCACTCTCCCGCCCCTGGGACTGAAGGTCTGGCCTGCAAGGCACTGCACCCACCTCACCCTGGGAGGGGCCAGCACAGGGGAGGGAGGGTCAGAAGAGGCTGGGGGCGGCCCGGCCAGGCGCGTCGTGGTCCCGGATGTACTGCAAGATGTCCATCTCGTCCATGGCTTGGATCTGCTGCTGCTGCTGCTGCCGCCGCTGGGCCGTAGCCTCGCACGGGCCGGCGCTGGGGGGAGCAGCCGGCTTTCTGGGTAGCGCTGGCTTGGCGGCCACTGGTGGCTTGAACTTGGGCCGAGGCTGGGGTGGGGGCTTGGGCTCGGCCCCCAGGTTCAGAATCTGGTCCAAGTCCTCTTCAACTCTAGGGAAGCAGAGGGACACGCCCTGCGCATGATGACCTGCCAGGGGCCAGCGGTGGGTCAGCCGCCGGCGCCCTGGGCCTTCCTCTGGCGGAACTGGGTCTAGACGAGAACTCGGCTCCAACCCGGCCCCGCCTCGCACTAACTACCTGTCATCTCAGGCCGTGCACCTCTGTGAGCCACCGGGGCGCCAGGGTCCAGCTCGGCTCGGGGCCTGAAAGCCCACCAAAGAAGGGCAGGGGACCAAACTAAAGGCCACGGCAATGTGACGCCCACACAGGACCAGTCCTGGGTACTGGGTGGGTGAAGAAAGGAGCCACAACCTGACCCTGCCCTCCCCGCCCCAGGAAGCTACACTGCCCACCCGCTCCCGGGGTGCGGGGACCGGTTCCTGGAGACCAGGAGCACAGTGGAAGACCCAGTCACCCATGTCACCACGCACCCGCCATTCACAGCTCTGCTGGGCTCAAGGCCACGGCCAGAGGTGCCACCTGGGGACAGGCTGCCCCAGGCAGCCTCCGTCAGAGGGTTCTGGCTCCCTGGCTCCCTCCGCCTGGCGGCCCCGCCTTGAGCAGCCCTGGGGCAGGTGCTGGCTGCCAGAAAAGCTCGCAGGGAACGAATTATCTACCCTCACATAGGGTCCTCAGGGAAACCGCAGCAGCGAAGATGTGTGCCTGAGTTCAGGATTCGCCTGTTGGGCCCCGCCCTGGCTCCAGGAGCTGACAGAAGCCTGTCTGCCCTGAGGTGCCTGGGGCGGTCCCACTCGGGGTACAGAAGGCCTTCTGGGTGCACCTTCCCAAGTGCCCAATTCCCAGCTGGGGTCTTGAGTTATGGTGGAATAGGCCCCTCAATGCAGTGAAACCTGCGTGGTGTTCCCCACTTGAGCCATTCACGTGTCAGGTCCTGCTAAACGGCGGTGCTGCCCCAGCTGTCTGGCTGCAGAGCCTCTTTGAGGAAAACACCTCTGAACAACCCCAAAAGGACGTTCTGTGGAACACAGGTCTGCGCGGGCCAGTGCCAAGGACTAGGATCCACCGTGCCAGGAAGGTCCCACTGCAACTACCTCCTGGTGGGACCAGGGTGGGAACTGAGCTCCGCAGACAGCAGAGGTTCTAGGGTGGGACATGCTCTGTCCAGCCCTGCCACCCCAGGAGCTGACCGTGTACTCCACTACCCTGTGCCTCAGTTTCTCCTTAAACATGTAACAGCAACCCCCACTCCTTCCAGCCTGCCAGGATGTCACGGGTGAGGCCACAGGAGAAGAGTGAGCAGACGTCAGGGACATCTGTAAAGAAGTAAATACGAGCCATCCTGTGACTCGGGCACGGCGGGGACCCAGAGGACTTGTGACAGCCCACAGCTGCTCATGAGGGTGCAAATGAGTCTCCCGGGGCCACATGCCTCCGCGCCTTGTAATTGTTCCTGGAAAGAGGCAGGGTGGCTTCCCGTAAGTCTCCAAGCGCGGCCTGCACTCTGGGGGGCTCGCTCGTGCGAGGGGGAGACGCGCTGTGCTCAGCACTCAGGGTGCAGCAGCTGTGGCCCCGGAAGGGAGGCGCCTCCCAGCCTCTCCTCCAGGTGCTCGCAGGGTCCTGGGAGGTGTGGGAGGCCAGGCCCCAGGCAGTCCTGGCTTCCAAGGCACTGGGGAGCTGTAGCTTTGGGCCCCTCACCTCTCCCGCACTCCGTTTCCTACGGAGGTGACGGCACCCAGCCGGGGGCTGCCCTGAGGATGAGGTAAGGAAGGTCACAGGTAAGAGCCAGAGGCTGCGGGACCCCCAGGTCGTGCTCCCAATTCCGCACGCGATCTGAGAGGCGGCCCTGCTGCTGGGACCCTGCGGACCGCCGAGCCCAGCGCCTGGCTCCTTCCCCCGTCTGCACGCTGCCAAGGGTCAGTTAATTTGTTCCCAAACCTGTTTACGCGTTACACTTGCTCTGCAGTTCAGTAAATGAATCACTCTTCACGTAAACTATTAAAATAGGAAAGCGAAAGAACAAGAAAGAGACGCAGGCACAAAGCTCTCTTTCTGGAAACTGCCCGGCTGCTGGGCCCTGCCTTCCCTCGCCCAGTCCCCGTGCCTGCCCCGGGGCTGGCCCCCACCCACGGGCCCCTGCCTTCCCGGGGCCAGGACCCCCGCCCCCAGACACTAAGGCCAGTGAAATGCTCCCATGTCGGGACAGGTCTGTGACCCTGTCCAGGCCACTCTCGGAGCAGGCGAAGCCCCGCTGGGGACAGGTGGTACCTGAACAGCTCCTTGGAGGCCTCCCTGTGGTCCGGGCGGGGAGTGGGCCGTCCACTCTCACGGGCAGCCGGCAGCAGTAAGGGGTCACCCAGGGGGACGGCCCCGCCGAGGTCAGGATCGTCGAACAGCTTCAGGGCTGAGGGGAGCACAGTAGCAGACTGATCAGAGGAAGCCCTGGCCCGTCCTCAGTGGCCCTGGGCAAGCGTGGCCAAGGCAGAACGCAGAACCAGGCGAAGGGGGACAGGTGAGGGTCGGGGGCAGGTGCTCATCAGGGCTGGCACATCTGCTTGTCCAGCCCCGCCCCGCCAGGCCTGCCTTACGGGCCGTCTGCTGATGGCACCACTCAGCTCAAGGCCAGGAGACCTTTCCACTGCTTTTAGGAGGAGGAGTCCTCTTCCGCTCACAACACCAGGCTCCCCCTTCTCTACTGCCTCTCAGGAAAGGGGATGGTGGCTGCTTCACTGGGAACAGCCTCGCTTTTCAGCGGCCCAGGAAAACTGCACCGATCTTTCAGGATCCAGGTCGGACAGAACCCCCCTCCCCCCCAGCAGGCCTCCCCTGATGTCCCCACAGGCACCAGCATGCTGCCCACTGTCAGGCCACCCTGTAGTTATCAGACATTCTGTCTCCCATAGGAGACCCTGAGGCTGGACCGTGCCTCACTCATTAATATGTTCTCGGGCCAACACAGAGCCAGGCCCTCAGTGGGTGGTTCCCAAGTGTTGGCTGCATTAATGGGTGACATCAATTCCCCGCCCTGGAAGAGGACCCAGGTCGGTAAGGAAAGGTCAGACGCAGGGCAAAAGAACGAGGGCAGAAGTCCTAAGGACGCCCAGCTTTCCTGTCCTATCTCTGCCCAGAACCCCAGTGGGGTCTGCGTGGGGAACCCCAAACCTCGTGCCCCAGTCCTGATCCCAGTGTCTCAGAAGGAACGCCCAGGGCGGTCGGGGTCCACTTTCCTACCGTGCCCACGGCTGGCCATGCTGATCCCAACCCCCACTTCTCAGAGCAACAGAGAAACTACCGTCCCCTCCCGAGGACGATCCCAACTCGCGGCCCCGGGATGTTCCCGGCTGTGAGAAACGAGTGGGACAAGATCTGTCCAGCAGAAGCGCTCCGGGAGCCACGTCCGTTACCACGTCAAACTGGAACAAGGTGAAGGCTTCCGTTCTGCTCGCACGTGGCGGGTCCAAAGCCACTCACAGAGGCTGGCCGGTCGCCTGGGGCACCTACGGTGCCGTGAGCACACTGGGGCTCCACTTACCGTCCCTGGGGGCGCTGTCCCCGGCAGGGTCCTGGGGGGACAGCGTCCTGCTTGGGCCGAAGAGCCCCTCGTCAGGGTCCACCTCTTCGTCGAAGATGGTGAGCCGGGCCGCGTGTCTGGGCTTCGTCACTACTTCGGGGCGTTTCTTGGGCTTCTTGGAGCTGGGGCATCGCAGACAAAAGTCAAGGTTAGGACATCCTAGACAAAAGGCACCCGGGTGGCCTGGTCAGACGCACATGGGGGCTGCGTGGGCCTGGGCCTGCGTCCCAAAGGGACTTTCCAAGGACCTGTCGTTGCAGGTGGCGAGGCCTGGGCACCGGAAGTGGAGCTGCCACCGTTGGGGTGCGCAGGAGGACAGGGTGGGTGGGCTCGCACTGGCTGCCAGACGACCCCCAGCGCTTAAGGGCCGGCCACTCAGGTCCCAGGCTTAACTGTGTGGTCACAGGTCAGGGGACCAGGTCCCCTTCCAGAGGCTGCAGGGGGTGCCCAACCTCAGTGGCCGACCTGTATGAACCTTGTAAGCACTTCAGTCCCCTGAGCAAATCCCACCGCCTTCAGGGCGCCCCTTATCCACGTAGAGCCCCATTGGGCTCTGTCACCCCTGAGGTGGCCAGTGGCCGAGGTCCTGCTCTAGGTCAGATGCAGCAGTGTGAGCCCGGGAGGCTCCGGGCTGTGAGGGCGCTCTTGTCCCTGCCTGGGGGAAGGTTACAGCGCCCAGGGTCGCATTCATGGGCAGAGCTCGGACCTGCCCACGTCACTGTGAGTGACGCTACCAGGACACAAACACGTAAACTTCGGTTTAACTTAACAAGGTGAACCAATCCCAGCTGCTGGTGCGCAAACAAGCCTTTTTAAGGCTCCTGCCACGGGAATAAGCTTTGGGCTGGAAACAGGATTTCTGGCTCGACAGCCTGCCCGGAAGGCAGCTTCCCTGGACGGTGGTCACCGTGTGAGCGCCTGCTGGCCACGCTGTATGACTAAACTGCCCCGGGAGGCCGGTTCTGTCCCCAGACAGTGGTACAGATTAACCAGAAGCGACAAAAATAGCAGCAGAGTGGGGGGTGGAGGGCACAGGGCTGCGCCTGCCCCTCGGCAAGGCCGTGGTGGGGTGACGGCCCAGTCCTGCTGTGCTTGGGGAGAAAGGGGCACGTCTTGAAGGTGGAGACGGAGAGTGGGGACAGGGGTGTGGGGAGGGGCTGTGCCGGGAGGCCCCCTGCACCCAGTTCCCAGTTCTTTCTCAGTTCCAGGCACAAGAACGGGCTCGCATCACAGGTCACCAGGGACACTTCGCTGCTCTGGCGCCAGCGCCCGGCGCTGCTGCTAGCAGCCTGAACTTCATCCTGACGGCGAGCACTTCCCAGAAACTTTGGCCTCCCCTCCTTACACATCTCGAAGAGTCGGGCTGGCCTGTTCTTACTGGAACATTCCTCCCTTCTGCTCACTCAGCACGCAGAGCTAGATCGGTTCTAACGACCCAGGGAAGTGGGGACCAAAGACAGGCCATGGCTCCCGGGTCAGGCAGCTGGAGGTGGTCAGAACCCAGGGACCAGCCTGGAGAACGTGTGCGAGTCCCCATGGAATCGACGACTGGTCTGGTTTGGGAGCCGCTGGACCGGCCTGGGGCCTGCGTGCTCTGCCCCACGGCTGTTCCTTAGTTTCCCTCACCCGGTCCTGCTCCCGGGACCCGCAGGGCCTGCAGCAGCGAGTGGACGGGAGCCTGGGCCGGGTCACTGCAGGCCCCGGGACAGCTCCTGGAGAAAGCAACCTCACACCCCGTGCGCAAACAGGCCCCTGCAGCAAGAGGGTAAGAGGCTCCGCCTGGACCAGAAATCGGAGGAAGTGTGGCGAGAAGGGCCCCCACTCCGGAGAACAAAGGAAGTGACAGCGAACCAACAACGTGATTCATTACCCCTGGTGAGGCCATGCAGGGATTCCAGGGGTCCCCCTTCTCGCACCTCCATCCGGCCTGAGAGCAGCGGAGGCTCTGCTCTGTGAGTCTCCCCTTGAGTTGCGTGAATTTTCTCATTCTCCTCCCCAGTGATGTTTTTGATCTTCTGTTGTCTTGAATTGAAATAAGGCGAATCTGGGGCACCCTCTGTGCTCCACCCATGCCACCTGGACGTCCTCCATCCCCCTGACTAAGCAGCAAACATGGACCTTTGGTGGCTGAAAGCCCCACGTCCTGTCCTGGCCGACCCCCAAACTTCGGTCTCAGGGGCCCAGCAGTGTGCCTGGGCAGAGCAGATGCCCGATAAATACTGAATGAAAAACGTGGACGGGTGGGTGGATGGACGGATGGAAGAGGGGAAAGGAAGGACAGACAAAGATGTGGACAGACCGGGTGACAGTACATCTCTGTCCAGACTTACTTCTTCCTACTCCCCCAGGGAGGGGAAGGCAGTGAAGCAAAGGCTCTGGGCAGACTCGCAGACACAGACCCTACCGGGAAAGCCCTGCACTTGCTGGTGCCTCTCCAAAGCCCGCTCGGTCACCTGGGCCGGTCTCCCCACGGCCTTGCAGCCGCTGCGAGTGAGCAGTGCGTGTACTTGCTCTGACCCGGGGCTCCCCCCGCTCGCCTTCCTCTGCGCGGTCCACCCAGCTGTCTGCAGGCGGCACGGCCCAGCTCTGCGTTCCCAATAAACCTCGAGCTGCAGCGCTGGGGGCGTGGGCCCCAGGAGCTGGCTCTCCTCCTCTGAGCCGGGTGTGGGAAGCCCAGGCTATGAGGAAGGAGCGTGTGTGCAGGTGCCAGCGTGTCCCTAGGGAGGCAGGGGCCCTCAGGGCTGGCGGGCTTCAGAGATGGGGGGCATCGCAGGCAGAATTCGGAAAAGCCAGAGGCGACAGGAGGTATGAAGTCTGTAAAGATATGAAGTCCGTAAAGAATCCACTGCTTCAGGGGCACAGCCAAGGCCCCCTACAAAGGGGTCCAGGACCCTGATCTGGGGCCCGTATCTGGGAAGCAAGCTGAAAAGAATAAACCACCCTGTACATGAAAATGCTCATCGCCTGAGATAGCAAAAACCTACAGAAACAGGGTCCCCACGCAGAAGCCTGGCACAAACCCTACAGACCAGCACAGGGTGAGAATGCAGATGTCTGTTCGCTGGTCTTGGAAGAACCAAACATACATATACAACATCAACAACAACAACAAAAAACCCCTAAAACCCAAATTATGGAATAATGGCACATGGGTCCCAATCCCATTTTGGCAATAAAATGCGAATATCCAAAAAGTATATACCTTTGTAGCAAAGGAACTGTTAACTGATTTCAATTCAAGAAACAATAAAAAACGTTTCTAGCAACAGTATTTCCCGCAGAAGGCGGGACTGTTACAGCAGAACTTCATCTTTCTCAGAACTGTGAAGCCTCAAAAATAGAAAGTTAAGTAGGAAAACTCCCAGCGACGCGGCCAGCGAGCGGGAGCGGGCGCTCGGGGAACCGGTAGAAAAGGCAGGCGCGTTGCCACGCAGATCGCGCGGGGCTGGGGCGCACGAAGCCACACGGGTAGGAGGGCGGCGTGTCGGGCGAGGGCTTTCAGCGTCTTTAAGCGCTTCCTAACGATGTGGTAAGTCGTCCACTCCCTAATCAAAAGCAGGCTTGAAAGACAAAGAAAAGCCAAGCCCGTCCCAGCTCCGGGCTTTGTGCCCGGGCACCTCCCAGCGGCGGCCGTGGAGCAGCAGCGCCCCCGCGCGGCCGCGCAGGCAAAGGGACCCAGGTCCTGCCCGGCGCTTGGGGGAGCGGCGGGGCGGGGCCGGCCGGTGCGCGGCGGGGAAGGCGGCTCAGGTTGCAGGTCACAGGATGGAGAAATACTCTTGCAAAGCATAAGTCATCTGCAAAGAGTACGTTCCTCACCAAAGGCCAGGGTGGGCGGAACTGTGCAAGAAAGTCAACAGGCCCAGCTGAGTGTCCCGGGAGAGGCGGGGGAAAATCTGACTTCAAGGTGCTTCTCTGGGCCCTGGCTGGTGGCTCAGTGGATAAGGTGCCGGCCTATGAACCCAAAGGTGGCTGGTTTGATTCCCAGTCAGGGCACATAACCAGGTTGCAAGCCAGGTCTCCAGCCAGGTCTGTAGCTGGAGGCAGGTGAAAGGCAACCATACATTGATGTCTCTCTCCCTCACTGTCTCTCTCCCTCCCCCTCTCTAAAAATAAATCAAATCTTAAAAAAAAAAAAAAAAGGTGCTTCTCTGCTGCACTCAAGGCTCTGAGCAAGTCCCCACTCAGCTCTGTCCTCAATTTCCCCATCTGTGCAAGGGGGATAATCCTAGGGTCCCACGCCCGGACAGCTGAAAGGCTGGAATGGAGGTGCAGCACAGTGGGGTGCAGCTGCATCCCTGCCCAGGTGACCTCCCAGCGAGGGGAAGAAACGGCCTGGAAACCAAGTGACGTGCCTCCCCTGTGAATGCCTGACCCTGCTGCTGGGGCTGAGGGAATGTGGGTGGGCTACCTGACTCCCAGCATCAGCTTCCTCGGATTAAAAAGGGGCTGCGCCCGTATCAAACCAGACGCACAGCTGACCTGAGAGCAACCAGTGCGTTGTGACCTTTTTAACAATCTCCCAGAAAAGTTAAGTTGTTTATTATTCCTGATGAGGTGACAGCACTGACTATTGTCACACTGGTCATTAAACAAAAAACTGGCAGAAGATCTTAAACCTCTGGAAGCCCTTTTGGTGCTAAGCTTTCCTAGGATTCAGCAGCCATGAGCCAAGCGCAAAGGCAGGGACAGCGCTGAGGACAGGTGGTCCCAGGACCGCTGACACATCCCCCGACAATCCGCTACTGGAGCAAGGAGGAAATCCAAAGCCGCCCATGCCAACCCCAAAGAGCATTTTCCTGCCCCAAAAAGGAGCCACTTTGCTAAAAGGCTGCCCCACATGGCCCGTGTCTACCTCCGTTTGGCACCAAGTGTGTGGTAACTCAGAACAACAGGGAGCATGAGTTTAAACAAAGCCCTCATCTTAACAAAATAAAGCCCAAGACACGCCTGCGTGTTATGTAAGGCTGATAAGGAGGGACTATGACAAATCTCTCCTGACATAACTGGCCCACTCTCGCTGCTGATCCCGCAGGCTGGCCATGGAGGGGCCTGAGTCCTGAGCACTCGGTTCTGCAGGACGTCCTGCTCCAGTGCCATCTCCCTGAGCACCCGGGCACCTTCCCCGAGAGGCTGGTCTCACACCAGCCCCTCATGTTTCAGTTGCGCTGACCCTACCTGGTTTCTCACCCGCTCCTTTTGGGAATAGTACCGACAGGACAGGCCTCCCTCATCTGTTGGCTGGACTTCAGTGAGTCTCATGAGAGCAGAGAGAATGTCACCCTGGGCCTGGGGTCTGATTCTGTGGAGTTGATGGGGCAGAGAGACGGGGCCATGAAAAGAGCTAAGTGCTAACGTTTATGTGAATTCAAACTTTGCAAGAACACCAAGAGACAGGTGCTACCGTTACCCTATTTTTGCTGCAAAAAAAAGAAAGGAAAAAAAGAAAGAAAAGGGGTAAATTATCAGGGACACCTGGCTGGTAAATGGCAGAGTCGGGACTCAAACCCAGGCAGACAGGCTCCACAGTCCAGGATCTTACACTTGGTTTGAACTCAGTCCTATTATTTACCAGCTGTCTGATCTCAGGCAAAGTACTTGGCCTCAGTTTCTTTACTCTGTAAAACGGGATAGTAACAGCTGCTAGCAGGGCACCAATGAGACGAGTACGCCAAGTGCAAAGTACAGTGCTCAGCTCAAAGTAGGTCCACCTTGTTTCTTTGGACGTATGGGCCAAGAGGAGGCAGTGAGGGCTCTGGGTGGCTGAGTCTCTGTCCCCGTCACTGGCTTCTGGGGTGAAGGTCCTGCCCAAATATCTCAGCCTGTGCCCATCGGGGGAGGGGGCCTGGGAGCAGATGTCTGCTTTCTAGTCTCACCTAGCATGTAGACCCCTCTCCCAGCACAGGGTGGTCCATGCAGTGTGGGCTCAGGAGCAGCTTCCTGAAGGTGGTCAGAGGGTCAGGAACGGAGAGGGGCGAGAAGGTGACAGGAGCAGAATAGCATTCAGGACGGACCACCAAGACCATCGCTGGCTCGCCCTTCTCCAGCCGGTGGTCGTGCATGTGTGTATCTGCAAGTGTTTATGTGTATGTACATGTGTGTGCATACGTATAAAGGGGACACACTTGGCTGCCCAGGGATCCTGGGCCCACTGTACCCCCGTGAATCACATTGTAACACTGTTGACAACTTACGGGTCACCAATTCCCTCCACCCATGTGATTCGTGGGACCCTTACTTCCACCCTGTGGGGAGGCGGGGCCATGAGACACACCAGGGAGCTCCGGTCACACGCCGGAGTCACAGGCTGGTTGGGAGGGGTGCAGGCAGCCTGGGCTTCGGAGCTGCTGGGGGAGCAGCTTTGCGAGGCCTCCACGGAGAGGCAGGGAGTGGCAGCTGGAGGCCACCCTGTGACCAAGGAGAGGCGGAATATCTGAGCTCAGCCCCAAAGACACAGGTGAGGGGTGAGCAGACAGCCAGTCCCCCCAGCAGCCCAGGCTCCACAGGGCGATGGCCAGGGAGCGGTCCCACACTCCCGGATGGGAGGGAGGAGCTGTCCCAGGCAGTCTGGATCCAGGGGACCAGGAGACCTACCGCACGATGCCCAGCGGGTCCAGAGCCTCCTCCTCTTCAGAGGACTTCCCTGCATCCTCCTCCTTTCGGCCTCCGGCGGGCGGCCCCTCTGCGTGTTCCTGCTGCTGGAAGAAGTCGAAAGCCTCCCCATCGTCCCCCGCCTGGCTGTCTGTGTCCGGGACAGGGACGTCTCTGCTGGTGAGGTCTGCAGCCCCTAGGGACCTGGTGCCTGGGGGGAAGCAGAAAGAGAGCCTCTGACACCCACTGCCAAGGGGCACCTGAGCTCCTGTGCCAGCACCCGAGGGCTCCCTGCAGAGGGACAGAGGGACATGGGTCTGGGGGGGCAGCCAGGGCTCCCGGTGCCTGTTGCAGCCCCCAGGGGTGGCGGCCGTCCCGGCAAGCTCGGAGCGCAATGTCACAAACGGGAGCCTCAGAGCACAGCGCAGGTGGCGGCCGGGGCCTGCAGCGGCCTGGCTCTGGGCCGGGGAGACTCAGGGATCCGGGACGCAACCTCTGGTACCTAAGAACTCTCGCAGCTCTGAGCTGCTGGCTAGTTCGGCATCCTTGGCGATGCAGCGCAGAATCTCGTCAAACGCGGTTGTCCTCTCCCGGATGTCCGACTCCCCAACGAACAGCACCTTCCTGGGGAGCGGAGGGAGGCCGGCTGCTGGGTAGCGGCTGCTCAGTTTCTGGTAAAACTCCTCAATGTCGCTGTACTTTTTCGAGACCTGGCAGGAGAGAAGTGCGTCGCTTCCTGGGTGCTGGAAGGAGAGGGTGCTCCTCCTCTGACCCCAGCCAGAGGTCACAGGACCAGCTGTCCTGGGAAGGGGCGTCCCTCCCACCCTCCACCAGCTCCCTGCCTCAGGCCCCGTCCATTAACCCTCCTAATCAAAGTTAGGTTCAATTATGGAGGCCTCAGTGGCCTAAGGGAAAGATGGAACCACGGTGGGTTCCAGGCACAGGTCCGGGTAGAAGCATTTGACATAGGGCCCCTGGCTTGCAGGTGACTGTGCCACTGCTTCCGTTCTAGGCCCCCAGCGCATCAGGGATATGACCTCACGGTCTGGCTGGCTGTGAGGTCGTCTCCTTGCAAGAACATGAGTCACCTGTCCTCAGCATGGATCTCTGAATGGTTCTCCTGGGAGCCTCCCAGGTTTCCTGGGGACAGCTCCTCCCTCCTGTCTGGGACTACGAGACCCCCTTCTCTCCCCACTCGCTGGGCCATCGCCCTGCATGGCCGGGTGCGCCATGGGCCACCGGAGCAGCCAGTGAAAGGGTCGCACAGACCCTGCCTGACCTGGCTCCTGCCTGTCTTCACCCTCATCTGCTCCCACTCCATCCGGGACAGGAGTCGCTCCCAGTTCCCACACAACACCCGGTTTCTAGCCTCCGAGCCTCTGCTTAGGCTGCGCCCTCCGCTGGGACCCATCCCCCCTCCTCTGCAGCCTGGCCCCACCCACTCTGAGACACAGCTCAGTCCTCACCTCTTCTGAGGAGTCTCCCAGAGCCTTCTCCCTAGGGTGGGCTGGGTGGCCCTCTCCCACACTCCCACGGCCCCCGTGTGCTCCCCTCACTGTCTGTATCTGTGTCTTGGCAAGTCTGGTCCCCGCAGACTCTGAGCCTCCACCCCACTCGGCCCCAGCACTCTGGCCCCAAGTCCGTGTTGGCCGTGGAAGCACCTGCTCTGATGCTGCTCGCACCCTGGCAGCAGGTGTCTGTCCACCTGGACCCCGACCCCTGGGCACCCCGGGAGCACCCGGCAGAGCCCCCAGCTCACCAAGAACTGGACGACATCCTCCGGCCTGTGCTTGGCCGACTTGAACGCAGCCAGCCGGGTGACCGCCAGGATCTGGTACTCCACGTGACCGGACATCATCCTGCCCCGCACCTCCTGGTGCCGCGGCACGCTCAGGTCGAGGCCCGTGTGCCCATTCTGAACCCGCCTGCCCAAGGGAAAGAGGGCGAAGGACGATCAGGTTTAAGTCCGCGGGCTTCTCTCAAGCGACACGCGTCCAGGGGCAAAGGGCGTTCCCAGGAGGAAAGCAGGTGAGAGCAGAGAACAGGGGGCTTGTGGAAAATCACGGACGGCTAAGCGTCCTACACAAGCTCCGTGCTCAGGCTCCTGCAGTCGGGGGACGGCATCTGGGGTGCTGTTCACAGCAGGGAACGTGCCCAGGTCCGTGCCCATGCAGGAGCGGAACCTCCCAGGAACCTGGAGGGAGCCTCATCTCACGTACCCGGACAGCAGCAGCGCCGCTACAGAACCTGCCCTGTGTGGGAAGACAGAGGCACCGGACGCCGGCCCCTCACTAGTCCTGGGCCCCCGAGAGGCACGGAGGCCACTTGTCAGCAACACGCTGCTGCTCTTGGAGAATGTGTAAATGCTATGCAAACAAACGGACTGATGCAGGGCAAAGAAGTCACGGAATGCTTTCCCTGGAGTTAGACAAAAGTTACACGTCTCCACCCTGTGTTATGGTAACATAAACCCATGCACACAACCATATGTCACACCAACACCTATGACGGGAAGGGTGGGGAATGTCATCATCAAGGTGGAGGCCTACTGTGTGCTGGACGGGACTTTCAGGGCACAGGGAAGGGGAGACCCTGAGTGGGAGGAGGACTTCGGAACTAAAACTGCAAGGACCCTTCCCTCCCTGGAATTATACCCCAATCCAGCAAGTAACACCCTGTCCCCGACACTTCTTCTACACAGACGCCTCCCACGTCCACATGAGGCAGGTGACAATCACCGGTGTGATGCTGCTTGTCATGAAGCTGCCATATGCCTACGTATGAACGTACACACATTCACTGACCATACAAACCTCTGCATGTGTGAACATCTCGTGGGTGGTTAGGAAGCACACCATAATAAATACGAATCACTGAAGGGCTCAGAGGACCCTGCCTTCAGTTGGGTGTTGAATAAGCCCCCATGCACATGTGCAAAAGGGAAGAACACACCAAACAAATCAGTCCTGCTTCCCTTTCGCCAATAACCACGCAGGGTTCCTACCCTTACACTGAGTATAGACCACGCTGCTCCTGGCGGTGCACACGGGCGTACGGTTAGTGCCAGCAAGCGAGGCAGGACGACGGGGTAAAGGTGTGATGGGGCCAGCACCACCGCAGCCTCTGTTCTAAGGGCCTCACCTGTCCCAGGCCCTCGGCCTCCTGCAGCCCGACACAAAGGCACTACTACTAAGACTGAGTTCCATTTAAAGACCGGGAAACAGGCACGAAAGGGAGTCGCAGGCTCGTGGTCTCAGCAGGTCAGAGGCTGAGCCAGGGTTCATTCCCACACAGTCCCCCCACCCCCACCTCCCCACTGACCAGAACCTCCTATCGGTACCAGGCACAGAGGAGGCCCTCGGTGAAGACCTGCTAGACGGATGGAGGAGTGAGTGCCCGTGGTGATGGTGGTGGGAGACTGGGCCTTGCCTTTGTACTTACCCTGCAGGGAGCCGCCCCCGCCCCCCACCTCCCACCGGGGTTTGCTGGTGCCTGACAGCAAGAAGCAATGGGCACCACGAACCTGGCCTTCACCGTGAGCACCCGTGTCAGTGAGGACAGCCCTTCCCAAGCACCCAGCACCAAAGTCCCTCCCCAAAGCACCCAGCACCAAAGTCCACACAGTCCCTCCCTCCTCCTGACCTCCCCACTGACCGGAACCTCCTATCGGTACCAGGCACAGAGGTGCTGGGAATCAACCAGCGACCTTTGGGTTTGCAGGCCAGCACCTTATCCACTGTTCCACCAGCCAGGGCTTTCAGATGTGTTTATGTACTCCACCCTTGTTGCCCCTACAAGCAGGAAGTTCAGTTACAGCTGGAAAAACAACAGTTGCGCTGGATAACACATTCATTTATGTAATAGAACTAGATTCTTAGCCCAAGATCTTGTGTAGGGGCAACAAGGGTGGAGTACATAAACACATCTGAAAGCCCTGGCTGGTGGCACAGTGGATAAGGCGCTGGCCTGCAAACCCAAAGGTCGCTGGTTCGATTCCCAGCCAGGGCACATCACCAGGTTGCAAGCCAGGTCTCCAGCCAGGTCTGTGGCTGGAGGCAGGTGAAAGGCAACCATAGATTGATGTCTCTCTCCCTCTCTGCCTCTCTCCCTTCCTCTCTCTGGAAAAAAACAAAAACAAACAAACAAAGAAACACTTGAAGTGAGTCACTTTACAGATGTTGAAAAAGGAGAACAGAGTAAAGGCGTGTCTAGACCAGCCTTTCCAGGTCCGTCTTGCACCGGGTTCTGCGGGCCTGGACCAGGGCGGGGCGCACGCTGCGCCCTCCGCTTTCTGGGTCCCTCCAACTCCTTTGCTGTAGCTGCACTTCTCCTGAGCCACCTCCCTGAGCAGCTGCCTCTTCTCACCCTTCACCGGGGATGTCCACGCACTCTTCCTGCACGACATGGCCATTCACCCCTTGCCAGCAGCCTGGGAACGCTCCGCACTGCATTCCCATGGCAACCTGGACTTACTACCCCTCCTAGCACCCGTGGGTCCCTGTTCGTCTCTGGGTTTTCCCTGGCTGGGCGAGGTCTTGTCCTATCCAGCCCTGTCCCCAGGGCTGAGCCCCTGGCCTGGCACACAGCGAGCACTGAAGGGATGCAGGACACATTTTTGTGCTAAAAAATAAAAGAATGCAGGTCGGCAGAGGAAGAGGACAGGACAGTCCCCTTCCCCTGGGTCTTGAGTGAGCTTATCACCCTCTAACGCCTTCAGCTTTTCCATCTGCAGACAGGGGACTGTCGATGTCCCCACCTCTCCTGCCGGGCGGGGAGGGGCCCAGCCCGGACCGCCGCCCGAGCGCCGCAGAGGCCGGGCGGCGGCGGGTTCCCGGGGCCTCCGCCTGCTGCTCCGCCCGGGAGCACCGGCACCGCGGCACCGCGGCACCGGGGTCTGGCTCACCTGGAGGTGACGAGCACCGGTGGGGACTGCATGACCTCGGCGGCTCGGGGCGGGGCGCGCCGTCACGGGACCCACGGGCGCCGGCGTCGCCGCGTCCCCGCCCCGCGCGCACAGCCCGGCCCTGGCGCTCGCCCGCCCTCTAGTGCCCGATGCGCGGGGCGGACGTTCATTTCCGGGCGTTGTTGCTCTCGCGCTGGACACCCGCACGCCTCTAGGGGTGCTGAGACCCAGTGTCGGAGCCAACAGGGTGGCCGGGAGAGGCGCAGGAAGAGGGAGCCCGCCGGCCCCCGAAGTGTTGGTTGGCGCGCTGCCCTGGAGGAGTTCTCAGTGCGGGTGCGGGTGCGGGTGTGGGCGCGGGCGCGGGCCGAGCCAGCACTGCGCGCCAGAAGCGCAGTGAAGACGGGTTATTTCACAGCGGGTGTGCCCCCCAGCTCCGTGTTCAGGTTACAGGTTACATAGACCAAAGTCCAGGACCCCATGGGTTAGGGGTTTCCGGGTGGTGCTAGGAGCTAAGTGCTCAGAGGTGAACCAAGGAGGTTTAATCACTTCTTTAGGTCCTGAGGACAGTTCTGAGCCTGCCTCAGCGTCCCTCTGTCTGGTTTCATGGGACAGTAGCTGGTGGCAGGGGGATGGAGGAAGGGGGGCCTTTCCACCTTAGGACTCCAGAGCAGAAACATAAAGATAAGGCTGTTATCTTCAGCCTGCCAGAGGTCCAGGCCTGTGGCCATTAGGTCCGGCTGCTGTGTTCTGTTGTCCTGTGGGTTGCTGATATGTGTGTGTGTGTGTGTAAGTAATATATACACACACACATACACACATGTGTTACCATATATGTGTATACACAGACTGCGTGTGATAAAGTGGCAAAATTTTAGTAAAACATACCACAGAAATGTTCTATTTTGAAATGTTTATTCATATATGTAAATACATAAACAGTTATTTTTTTAATTGTTAAAAAGTCTCCATTTGCTGCAATAATAGACTCAATTTGACTTCAGAATCTTGAGCATGCTTTAATGAACTTTTCTTCATCCATGGACATCATCATGTTTTCAATCTTAGCTTTAACAGCCTCTCTATTGGAATGAGGTTGGTTATTAACTTCTCTCCTTCAAATGCTGCATACATAATAGTCTAAAGGATTTACATCTGGTGAACTACACAGCCAGATTTCCTTTGACCAGAATTAAGGAACGTTGACACGTGACATGCTTGCACCTTTTCTGGCATTATGTGCTGGTGCACCATCTTGTTGGAAGATAAAATTATGTCATGTCCATTTGTGACTTGCTTCATCCACGGCAAAACAACTTCTCTCAAAACCTCAAGGTAAACATCCTGGATCTTCATTGATGATCTCCTGGATTCTGTGTACAATACCTGGACTTATGAGATCCAGGCATACCTTACATGTTTTCCTTGTTGATGTGGCGGCATCAGGACCAGCATCATACACTTTCTTCACATTGTCAACTGTACGTAAAGGGATGTTATTGAAGTCTGCAATTTCCTTAGCAGTTTGTCCTGCACAGAGTCCAGAAATTAAGGTTGCTCTAACATCGTATTCCTTCGACATGACAGTTGCTCTCAGAATTTCATACTTTATATCTGAAACAGTGGTATTAAATCATAACCTTAGAAACATAGTTTTTCAAAACTGGTAAGAAACACATGAAATAAGGAGATGCAAAGTTATTGCCAACTGATCGCATGTACCCTGTATGTATGCGAGCAGTGTATATATAGGTGAGAGAGCACCATATATGTGCACATGAGAGAACACTATATACTATACACGAGAGAGCGCTGTGTGTGTATATGTATGTATATGTGTGTGTGTGTATATATATATATATATATATATATATATATATATATATATATGAATGAAAGGGCACTATGATTTCTAGAGCTAGGATTTCAAGCTGAATTTAATCACGTAAGGATGCTTGATTTGCTGGTTTCAATTCTAGGATGCCCAGAGGGTCCTTGTTCAAAGGACAAATGACTTTACCTCCCTGCCTTGCAGAGAGTGTTGGGGAAACACTGCAACCTGTGCTCATGGCCCTCAGGCTGCTGTGAGAGATGGTAGGAAGGTCAAGTGAGGTAACATTTAACTCAGCAACAAGATGACGAGACCCTTTTGTGGCGGGTCAGCTAAAGAAACAACAGCCTGACCTGGAGGCCTCCCAGTGGCTTTCCCGAAAGAGGCTAACAGGGACATTCCTAACAAAATCTCTGAAAACGGTGTGTATTTCCCCTCCCATGCTATTAAAAAAATATTATTTTGACACTTGTTGGAATGGTGAGGAAATATTTTATTCAAGATTATTGCAATAGGAGTGAGGTGAGGTTCAGCTGTGGGGATTTACAGTCAAGCAGCAGTGTGAGGGTGGGTGGTAGAAAACTGCTGGGGGAGACAGCAAGGGTGGGGGGTCTTGCTAAAGGGACTTCACAGGAATCTTGCCCAAGGTAGGCAGAGGCCTCAGATGTCAAATGAGGAATGAGGAACTGGATCAGATATCCAGGATGATAAGAGATCCAGGGTGGGGAATTCTTTCTAAGCTGACTCAGCAGCATTCTTGTAAGACTGGGCCGGGCAGGCCAAAGAGGGGGAGGGGGTGAAAGTCAAAGCCAAGATCTAGTGGAGAAGATCCCTTAGAGAACATAAAGTTTGGTCAGGGAGGGCACCTGTCACTCAATGCTTCCATCTCACAGAGCTGCTCACATGGTCTTTTCTGTGTTTAGTCCACTCTTTCCAGGTGCCCCTTGCTCAGGTCCCATCCTTCCTAAGGACGCCCCTCCCCAAGCTGCACCACCCTCTGGGAAGAGGAGGTAGGGCTTTTGCTTGATCGCATTTTCCTAATGCACCAGCTTCCCTTCCCCACCCACCCACTCTTGACCTTGGATCAACAGACGTCCCACCTCTTTGCAACCACCTATAAAATACTTAGCCCAGGGCCTGGCACAAAGTGACATTTAATCAGTGTTTGTGCTGTTCTAATGTTTAGCAACCAGACAGGCAGGCAGGACTGTCTGCTCTGCTTTTTCTGCTAGTTGGACTCCACCACAAAACTACCCTCCTCCCTTTCACGTCTTTCCTGTTCATTCATTCATCCATCCGTGCATCCATCCCTCTAGCTATTCATTCTGCTGAGCTGGGCCTCTGCTCCAACCCTGTGTTCAGGGTGTGGCAAGGGACCTGCTGCCTCCAACACTCCGTTCCTGCCCCTCCTTCAAGGGTTTGGCTCCTTCCTTCTGTTTGCTCACTCTGCATGCCGGGCCTGCCTTCAGTGGCTGGCTGCCTTTGGGGCCGCAGCTGGGCCAGCGCCATGGGGTCCATGGGCAGGTGTACGTCATTACAGGGCTTAGAGGTAGGATCATGCAGGATATAATAGATTTTCTCATAGCAGACTCACCTCTTCATGGGATGAAAAGCAGAGGCCGTGTCACCTGCCAAAATGGCCCGGGGAAAGTCTGGAAACAAGGCCAGGAGAGGCACGCAAACCCTCTGCCTGACTTCGTGTCTCTTTGTGGAAGGCCTCAGGGATGAAGGGCAAAGAAGCTGGGCTGCAGTGGTTCCCAAACCTATGATGGGTGACACCTCTCATATTTCCTGGAGGAGGGGCCGAGGAGGGTCAGGTGAACCTCCATGTAGCAACTCCCCCCCACCATCAACACCAACATCAAAAATACCATATCTGAATCGTATTTGCATGAAGAAATGCTACAGTGAAGAGTAGTGAAAATGGAATTGCTTTTCAATGTATCTATTGAATAAATAGATGCATTTGTATTCTTGGTTGGGCTTGTTTCAAATGTGTGTGTAGAGAAGATGAGCAATAATGAATGGAAGGGTGAGAGAATGGATCCCAGTTCTGCAGAAGACCTAGGTTGCTGCCTGCTCTGCCTGCCCACCTGTCATATTCTGGACAGGGGGACGAATGTCTGGCTCCTTTCCTGTCAGCCCTATCTTCCCAGGGGAAGCCAGTTTTGTCCCCTGTTCATTGTGTGTCTGGAACAGGGCTTCTGTCTGACCAAGATTCCACATCTTTGCACATTCTAAGAGTTCCTAGTGTTTATTCCAAAAGGAGGTTAAACAAACAAAATCTTAGGAGTCAACGAAAGTATATAAGTGTAATGGAGATCTAATTCTAGAACATTCAGGTTACTGGTATTCACAATGGACACGTCAACCGAGGGGGCATTGCCTCAAAGACAAGGCGGTAGTACAGAGGACACTGGATGGACAGATTAGATGAACTAGCCCTCCAACTGCTTGAACTGGGACTTATAAAAAAACAAACAACCCAATAATGAAGAAAAGTCACCATTTGTTGAGCCAGGCACTGTGGTAAGGACTTGACCTATTTTGAGGTCTCTTCGGCACTCCCGATCAGGCAGGAATTAAAAAGATGGGATCTTGCCCTGGCTGGTAGCACAGTGGTTAAGGCGCCGGCCTGCGAACCCAAAGGTCGCAGGTTCGATTCCCCAGCCAGCGCACATAACCAGGTTGCAAACCAGGTCTCCAGTCAGGTCTGTGCCTGGAGGCAGGTGAAACGCAACTATACACTGATGTCTCTCTCCCTCTCTGCCTCTCTCCCTTCCCCTCTTTCTGAAAAGTAATGAAATAAAATCTTAAAAAAAAAAAAAAAAAAGATGGGATCTTTACATTCCCACCAGGTTTTCGTGGATCCCAGAGGGCTGGAACGGAGCCACGTTGTGATGCCGCTGTTACAATCAGTGACCAGCAGATGGCAGTGTCCGCCAGCACGCTGCGTGGGTCCCGAACCGGAGGGCTCGGGAGAGGACCCCGGTGGAACCTCTGGGAAAGAACACATTCTGTCCCCTCCCCTCTTCAACGCAGAGGCCCAGAACCCAGCGACAGGTCGCCCCAGTGGCCCCGAGCTGGGCTGCTGCCGGCTGGGTGCGGATGCCGGCGCCGTTGCCGGGTTACCTGGGGCCGGGCAGCTCTGGGCTGGGCATGGGAAATCCCTTGGAGCCCAAGGAAGCCTGAGCATCAGACGGAAGTCGGGCAGAGCTGCTGGAACTTCCCCGCACCTGCGGCCCAGGCGCCCACCCAGGCCTTTCTGGGGGGATGTGCGCTCACCTCTGCGGCTGAGTGGATGCAGGCTGCTGTCTCTGCAGGTGCTGTCACCATTCCCCTCTCCTGCCCTCCCAGGGACACGGCCCTCAGGCCGGCGCTCCAGGCTGACCTGTGCTCCAGCTTTGAGTCACAGAGGCCAGGGGCCACCGTGAGACCAGACAGGGGCAGTCTCCTGGCTGGGTCCCATGCCGTGGCCCTATTCCCACACGTCCTCCACCTCTCACGGGTGCAGCCCCCATGGACACTTGATTGTCGGCCTCCCTGTGCATCTGGGAATCTAATACCAGGAAGGGCTGGGGGACTTGCAGCCCAAGGTTAGAGGCAAGATTTGAATTCTGGTCTCGTGACTCTCAGGAGCATCACCCAGTCGTAGCCAGAGGGAGTCTGTTTTATCTTCTACAATAGTGGGTTTTTTCTGCAGGGACCCAGAGCCTAACGGTGGACAGGGCAGAGGCTGAGCCCTCATTATGTCTCACCTACAGGGTGCCCAGGGCGAAACCTTCTGGAGATGAAAGGCACGGGACCACAGAGGGGACCCATCATCTCCCATGGCTGTGATGCCGAGTGACAGGGCGCTGGTCACTCCCCCTCCTTGGGGGACTTGGCTTCTTCACATGGACACATGCAGACCATCTCTAAGGGACCTCCTGGTGCTCGTGTCATTAGACACAAAGGGCTGGTGTCTGGATGTGGCAGGAGATTCTTGCTTGAAGCTGAGCTGCTCCCGCAGCTGGTGCCCGAAGGTCCCTGCAACGTGACTGCAGCTGGCAGGATTCAAGACTAACTTTCTACGTGGCACCAATGCGATGTACATGTTCCCAAATGGCATGCGTGCAAATTTCCACTGCAAAGTTGCTCTGAAGAGCTGTGGTTCTGGCACAAAGAACAGGGTCGCAATCAGCGCTCCGAGAAGGCTGCCTGCCGGGGAGGAGCGGGGTAGCTCTCTGTCTGCAAGTTGGCAAGCACTGCCTGGAACGCAGTCTGCTGTATTCAGGCATGGCATGGAAAGCTGGCCCAGATAACCCGAAAGGTTCTTTCAGGTTCTGGCATTCCGTGACCTGAACCAGAAAGCAAATGCTGGAAGAGCGCAGACAGGTGCTGCAAGGGGATGGCTGAACATCCAGGGTGAAGCATCTGTGGTGAGAATGTGGGGACCACCCTTCCCTACCCCCCAATCAAGAAACACCCCACTTTGGGCTGCTTTTTCCTTCCTCCCCTGTTGGAGCCAAAGTCACAAACTCTCTGTGAGACAGCTGAAGCCTGGAATTCTGGACATTGGGGGTGGTCATCAGATGGTCATCAGAACAAAGGACTCCAGTTCCCATTTTCCTCCCGGCCTCCTCTGCACTTAACTGCACCTGCCTCTGGGCCTTATTAACAGCCGCCCAGGGGCCACTGGGGCAACAGAGTCCAGCCGACTTTCCCTTCCAAACTCAGGTAGCCAGGTAGGAGGGACAACTCACCTGGCC
Source organism: Noctilio leporinus (assembly GCA_004026585.1). Taxonomy (NCBI): domain Eukaryota; kingdom Metazoa; phylum Chordata; class Mammalia; order Chiroptera; family Noctilionidae; genus Noctilio; species Noctilio leporinus. The sequence goes on from PVIW01000596.1 coordinate 374,194, forward strand.
GAGAACCAAAGGCTCCAGGCAGCCCGCGGGGGAAGCCAGCCCCACGCTGAGCCTGGATGGGCCTGACCAGTGGCTGAACACTCTACTGGCTAAACCCGTGGTGACGCCTGGTCGCCTGCTCTGTCTAACCCAGTCCCGAAGACAGGGCCCAGGTCATTCCAGTCGCGGCCACGCCAGCGCCCAGACCTTCCCAAGCTAACCTCGGGCCTTTCCTCTCCGCCCTCCTGGTCGGCGGGCCTCTCCTCCTCTTCCCACCCCGCCCCCGAGCGTCCCTGTTCGAAGTGGCCCTGTGGACCGTGGTGGGGAGTTCGCTTGGGAGGAGGCAGCCGGTGCAGCGAAATTCCCGAGCCGCGGCCAGAGTTGCCCGGGGGCTTCCGGGCCAGGTATCCCCCTCGGGTCAGAGCGCGGCGCCCCCCGGGGGAGAGTCACGACCCCCGCGGCTTCGGAGCCTGTGTGGCGTCACGTGGATGCGGGTCACCCACTCAAAGTGACCGTGATGCAGCGCCCCCGTCTAGATTTTGAGTTCGGTGGTAAGTGCAGTTTTAAAGAAAAAGGACGCGCGTTCCCTGCTTGGCGGGTGGGGGCTCAGCTGAGCCCCTGGCTCTACCGAACAGCGGCGGTCATTCTGCTGGCCAATCCCGCACTCCCGGGACATCCCGGCTGCCGGTGGAGGGGAGCCAGCACCCGCCTACGACCACCCTTCCCTGCTCCTGCCCTGAGACGCAGCCTCGGGGACTCGCCCCTGCCGGCTCGGGACACACGCGCCACGGGTGAGAGCGCGCTCCGGGGCGCCCCCTCCACCGACCGTGCCCGGCGCGGCGACCGCGGCGCGGGAAAAGCAGCGCAGGGCTTCACCGTCCCGGGCTCTTCGCTGCCGGCCGTCCCGCAGCGGCGCGTGACTAACCCACCCGGGGGCGCGCTTCCGGGAGCCCGACCCCTGGAAGGCTGGCGGGTCATCGCTGTCGCCGTGGGTGTGCGGCGCCGCTCCGCGCGGGGGTCTTCTCATCACCAGTGCTGCTTCGAGGTCCCCGTGCTCTTTTAAGATCTGGGCTTCCGCTTCGGCTCACGGCGTTCCGCGCCCCAACCTTTGCTTTCTGAGTGTGGGTCCAGGTCCTTCTGTTCCGCCTGCCCCTCCAGCCGCCCGCTCGCTTCCCTACGGGTCGGCTCCCCTGCTCCAGCCGCCCGCTCCGAGCTGTGGCGGCTCTGGCAGGACGGGGAACAGCTGAGCTGGTTACCAATCGCGCGCCTTCGTGGCAGCCCTGCGCGCCCGTGCGGCCTTGCAGTCCCTCCCCGCGCGCAGGCCACCGGATCGCGGCCCGTGGGGAGGGCCGAGCCCAGCGGCCGCCGCACCTCCGGAGGTCCGGGCTCTAGAGGAATAGGAGCGGGGGGGCGGGTGCTGCTCGGAGGGAGTGAGGAAGAAGCTGGTTGGGTGAAGGGTTCGCGAGATTCCCCGGAGTCTAAAACCCGAGGGTGCGTTTGGCTAGGGCAACCGTGGGCGGGGGGAGGGGGTCGCGAGGCCGCGGCGGAGGGAGGCGGGGCCTCGTTTGTGCCGGAGCCTCGGCGGGCATCACTCGCCTGTGCAAAGTAGGGGCGCAGAGGTGTCGTGCGGGGGTGGGAAACTCCTGCCCTAGACGCAGAGTTCAGTAGGTGTAGGGGGCGCGGCGCTGCCACCAAAGTGTTCAGCAGGGGGCGCTGCTCCGGGCGCTGGGCGGGGGTGGGGTGGAGTGGGGTGGGAGAGGAGGGGGGGCCGCTGCTTGCTGCACACACTTCCCCCATTATTAAACACTATGTTCAAAAGGCGCCGGGGGACTTCCCGGAGCCACGGAGCCCGCGCAGCCCGCCCGCCTGGCCCACGGAGCCCATGGACCTGAGCGCGGCCGCCGCGCTGTGCCTGTGGCTGCTGAGCGCCTGCCGCCCCCGCGACGGGCTCGAAGCAGCCGCGGTGCTGCGGGCCGCGGGGGCAGGGCCGGCCGGGGGTCCCGGGGGCCGCGGCGGCGGCGGGAGTACCCTCGCCGCGTCCGCCGGCGCCTCCGCTTTCCCGGCCGACGCGGCTCCCGGGGCCCGCGCTTCGCGCCGCGCCCCCGGCTCGGGCTTCAGGAACGGATCGGTGGTGCCGCACCAGTTCATGATGTCGCTTTACCGAAGCCTGGCCGGGAGGGCTCCGGCCGGGGCAGCCGCCGCCTCCTCCTCCGGCTCTGGCCGCCACGGCCGCGCCGACACGATCACCGGCTTCGCAGACCAGGCGACCCAAGGTACTCACGCCTCTACTGCGCCCGTGCGTCCTGCGCGGCTCCAGGCGGAGACCCCCGCCAGCGGCGCGCCCCTGCTCCACTCGGCTTGGGGTGCGGCCCCTGTCTCAGCCTCAGGTGTTGGGAAACACGTCGCCGAGGCCCGCGCAGCCGAACCTACCGCGCCCGGGCTGCGGCGGGAGCTTCGGCAGCTCGCGGGGCCAGGCCGGAGGGCTGAGTCGGTCCCTTTGTGGGGTGGCCCTGGCCCTGCCGCCGGCGGTCCCCTCGAGGAGGCAGGCTGAGGAGGAGATCCGGGGACACACTGCGTAGTGGTGGTGGCGGTGCTGCCTTGTTGCAGCGATTCCGGCGGCTCGCAGTCTCCCGGGGGCTGTACAGATTGGAGGGAACGCGGGGGCACGCCAGACAGAGGCGGGCAGAAGACTAAAGCAACCGGCCCCAGAGAAGCTGGTAGCGTCACCAGGTAGGAAGAGGGCCTTCTCGGCAGGCTGCGGCAGGGTGCAGGTGTGTAGTGGTGGTGCTGAGCCCGGCCCCCCGGCTGTCGGAGGTCGGGGACCCCGGCTGTGCGGGGAGAAGAGCCAGCGACGGCGCGCCAACGCAGGCTCAGGTCCTCCAAAGGTAGGACGAGGGTGAGGCCCGTGGTGATTCCTGTTGTCATCTGGATTTTATTAATCTCTATTGATGTCATTAAAGCAGACAGATAGGGGCGATTTAAGTAACTTTGGACCTAATTCTAAACAGCCAGAGACCCAGTTTGGAAGGCAGGAGAGAAAGAAAGCTAAATGGGGCTGGGAAGTAAGTGTTGCTGCAGATGCGTCCTGTCTGGGAGCAGCGACCACATCACCCACCCCCAACACACACACACACACACACACACACACACACACACACACACACAACGCCCACGCACAGCCTGCTTTACTTTGGGTGCAGGGACATATACTGGGATCAATGGCCTCATAGTCCAGTGGGAACTTTCAAGCATCCTTTCAGGCCTGGCTTCCCCCCTGGACTGGATGCTCACAGGAGGCCGGAGGCCCGGCATGCAGGCCGGGGAAGCCCCAGCAGGGCTTCCAGGTCATGGGAGCGCTGGGCTGCGCAGGGTCCTGGGGCTGACAGGAGCACCAGATGCTCTTTCCTTGGTTGAGTCAGGCCTACTGAAGCCACAGCCCGAACTAAATTCTTTCCTTGGGCACCAGCTTGGCTGGCAAGGCCGCCTCTGCTTTTTCCCTCTGGAGGGAGGGGATGCAATGGTAGCATCTTGAGGCCGGGAGAGGCTGCAGGACTAGCTCGGCGAAGGCGCTCCAGCCCCGGAGCCCTGGGGGAAAAGCAGTGTGGCGTGTGTGCACAGCCAGGACCAGCATTTGCCTTTGCCTGTCCCGCCTCCCTCTGCATCCTGAGGCTCAACTTGGAGCTGCTTGAGGTCCCTGGAGGCCACCCGCAGCGCCCAGACTTGGACCTCGAGTCCAGTGCCTGTCGTTTCTAGTTGGTGAGCAAATCCCCACTGGTGGGGGGAGTCTGCACAGTCTCTGCGTTTGGGGCAAAATGAAACCATATGACCCTCTTCAAAGAGAGCTCCTTATCTGCTGTTGGGTGGAATTTCAACTCTTTCCATTTTTTTTTCTGGGCCCCAGGAGAAAAAAAAAGTTCCCCGGAAAGCGCGAGATAAGTCATAGAGGAGGGAAAGAACAAGTCAGCGAAGGGACCGGCAGGTCCTGCAGGCGAGACTCAATTTGGTCCACCGCCTTTACCGCAGCGGTGAAGTCACGCTGCCCCACGCCTTTCCGAGCAGGTCTCCTGCACTCTTTCGCCACCGTTGTCCCTCCGCTGGGGGTCCAGGAGACACTGGGAGAAGCTGAATCCTGATCGCGACCCGCAGCGCTCACCGCTCTGAGACTTGGGGCCCAGCCGGGCTCCCATCTGCAGCTCGGTTCCCTTTGGGCAAAGCGAGGAAGCTGGGCGCACTGGAGGGTCTCCGGAGCTCTCCTGACGCGGCCCCTTCTGGGCGAATCGCAGGGCCAGCCTGCCTGCGCTGGCAGGAATGTTCAGGCGGGGCCGGGGGAGGGAAGGAGCGCGTTTTGGGAACAAGAGTTTCCGTTTTGGACACCTGGGGTCCGCAGCTCTCCTGGGGGCTCCGCAGGGCAATAATGAGCAATCCTGGAATCGCGCGGACCCCGGGCAAACTGTCCGCCGGGACTGCTTGCCTTGGAATGGGCGTAGGACTTCCGCATGTGCCCACGGGCCCCCTGGGCTGTCACCAGCCAGAGCCTGGCTTCCAACACAGTCCCCGAACTGTGGTTACTCGGCAGGCAGCGAAATGTAATGGCCTTGAAGTCCAAGACGGCTGCGGGGTTGCGCTCCTGGTCTCGCCTCTCATCAATAAGTGTCTGTTCGCGCCTTGTAGCAGTGGAGGGACTTTTGACTCGAACAAAAGGGGCGCAGGCTTCCTTCCCTCTGGACCGGGCCGGCAGCGAGGCGAGTCGCGGGGCGCGCAGGCTCCAGCGGCCCTACTCTAACCCCCCGCGCGGGCCGTTTGCAGTTACCAGGAATGCGGACTTCGCTTTCATGTGGCTCTTCCTCTCTCTGTCTCTCCTCCTCCTCTGCAGACGAATCGGCCGCGGAGACAGGCCAGAACTTCCTCTTCGACGTGTCCAGCCTTTCGGACGCCGACGAGGTGGTAGGCGCTGAGCTGCGCGTGCTGCGCCGCGAGTCGCCGGAGCGCGAGCCGGGCAGCTGGATCCCCGCCCCGCTGCTGCTGTTGTCCACGTGCCCGGATGCCGCCCGCGCGCCCAGCCTGCTGCACTCGCGCTCGGCCGAGCGGCTGAGCCGGGAGCGCTGGGAGGTGTTCGACGTGGCGGACGCGGTCAGGCGCCACCGACGGGAGCCACGCGCCGGCCGCGCGCTCTGCCTGCTGTTGCGCGCAGTGGCGGGTCCCGCAGGGCCGCTGGCACTGAGGTCGCTGGGCTTTGGCTCTCGCGGCGGAGGCGGCGCGGCGGCGGAGGATCGCTCGCTGCTGGTCGTCTCCTCGCGGACGCAGAGGAAGGAGAGCCTGTTCCGGGAGATCCGCGCCCAGGCCCGCGCTCTTGGGGCCACGCTGGCTGCCCCGGGACCCGACACCGGGTCACCGACAGCCGCCATCGGCGGTCGCAGGAGGCGGCGGACAGCGCTGGCGGGGGCTCGGGTAGCGCAGGGCAGCGGCGGCGGCGGCGGTGGCGGCGGCGGCGGCACGGCGGGCCGAGGCCAGGGGCGCAGGGCCCGGAGCCGCTGCAGCCGCAAGCCGCTGCACGTGGACTTTAAGGAGTTGGGCTGGGACGACTGGATCATCGCTCCGCTGGACTACCAGGCGTACCACTGCGAGGGCGTTTGTGACTTCCCGCTGCGCTCGCACCTCGAGCCCACCAACCACGCCATCATCCAGACGCTGCTCAACTCCATGGCGCCCGAGGCGGCGCCGGCCTCCTGCTGCGTGCCCGCGCGCCTGAGCCCCATCAGCATCCTCTACATCGACGCGGCCAACAACGTGGTCTACAAGCAGTACGAGGACATGGTGGTGGAGGCGTGCGGCTGCAGGTAGCATGCGTGCTGGGCCAGGGAGGGGCAGCCGCGCCGCGCCGAGGACCCTCTGTTGAGGAGCGGCGGCGGGCCGGGCCGTCACCCGGCAGGGGTGCAGGTCGGACTCTCCCCGCGCCCGCGGGAGCAGAGAGAGCGCACGCCCACACACCCACACGCTCGTCCGCTCACGCACACACTCACCGTGACCGCACCCGAAGCCCCGAGTGGCACCGCCATGCGTGCTCTGCAGACACTGCCGCACCCACCGCCTCACCTGGGGAGAGGACGGTGTCTGCGCTAATGTCCAAGCAACAGACTCGAGACCCGGTAGGAACAGGTTAGGGGATTGCGGGCTGCAGAATGGTGAACTGACGGGGTTCTTGCTTAAGTTTCATCTCACCCTGTTACGCTGCTGAGGGTCGTCGGGGGTTGCATCCCCGGACGGTGACGGGCCTTTTCTGAAGGCCGGTGTCGCTCGGAGGCCGTTCATTTTGGGGGAGACCCAGCGAAGGCCTTACCTGTTTGCTCTGACTTGGAAAACCGACCGTGCGCCCTCAATTTTGAAAGAGCGTTTGTCGGAAAGGGCACATTAGGGAGCTTCCTAGATCTCGGCAAAGCTCAGCATCATTTTTGGTTTCTAATTTTAAAGGATAGTTCTTATTGGGAATGATCTAGAAAGCAGAAAAAAAGATTTTCCTTCGGAAGGGGGACGGACATGGGTAAGAGGTTTTACAGGGCACGTGTGGTCTGAGGTGGCCCCGCGCGGGTGCATCTGTCGCTGGCACCAGGCTCCTTGGCGGCAGCACAGCGCCTGGGGGCGCTCAGGGGGAAGCTAGTGCCGATCTGGAGGGGGGAAAGGATGACTTTTCCAAGACCTGCGGGATGCTTTCCTTGGGAGCCCCCCACGCGGCTCTCCGGGGCTTGAGGGAGACAGGAGGGGTGCTGGTCCTGGTGGCCAGCTGCGCGCTCAGCGCAGCACCGCACTAGGTACTCAGAGCGCAGGACATGTGCCATTGCTTCCCAGCAAGCCTGCGTCAGCTGTACATGCTGTCACTGGTGTTGCTCTAGTTCTTGGCAGTGGGACGGTACCGGGAAGTGAAGCCACACAGAAGTGCTTTTGTGAGCTTTCTACCTGCGAAACCCAGCGGTGCCGTGGAGGAAGGCCCGCCCCTCCCACCTCCTCTGTCCAGGGGCCAGGGCTGGTGGCTGCTGGAGCCCCTTCCGCAGGTTCGGTTCTCCGCGTCAGGGGACAGGGGTGGGATCTGTCCCCCAGGTTCTGTATTCTGCTCCCAAAGAGTCTTGCCGATGGTAGGATTGTCTGTCCATGTAACAGGGAGCTGGAACCACCACAGCCTTCACAGTTTTGTTTGTTTCATTTCTGCCTGGGTGTCCTTTATGGTCTGTGTACGTGGTTGGGCGCGGGAAGAGAAATAAGTTGAGGGCCACCTGCCGGGGGCTCAGAGGGCGCCTTTGAAAGGCCCTGCAGCCCTTCTGAGCGCTCCTGTGTGAGGCTGCGCTGGGTGTTCTCCTCCAGGGTCCCCAAGTGACAGCCATTCTCCCCTTCTTGCCTTAGACGCTGAGGCCCAGGACCGGCTACACACATTTTAATTCTCAATGCTTAAGTTCTTAGGAGGGAGAGAGATGGAGAGATGAAAGATTTAGATACAGCTAATTTATTTAAGGGCCCCAACTGAGTCTTTTTTATCCTGTGAAATTCCCCCCAAGGTAAAGAAAACACATTTATAATGTGATTTTATATGCTGTGGCTATGTGGACAGCTATAAATAACCAGAAAATGCAACAGCTTCTTCAGGTTGAGACCAAAAATCTCCCCAAGTGGCTGCTGTACTACACCTCCATCCAATGTCATTGACTGGGCTCAGGTGGTCCTGTTACATCGGTGGATTTTGCCAGAGAAAGCTCACTCTTTTCTTGAACCCTGATTTTAATAATGCTCCGAGACCTCTCATAATGAAGAATAAAAGTGGCCGTATTGGAAGTTCTAGAAAGGGAGGTAATGCAAAACTATAGCTAAATATTATTTGTAAGAAGTCCTAGGTATTTAATATCTTGGGGCAAAAGCAAACATTTTTATACTTCTTTAGGGACTAGGAAAAATTGGGAGCAGGGAAAGAAATGTGATTTAGCCTGAGCTTTTTATGGCAGGCAGAAAAAAAAAAATTTCCATTTTCTTCATTTCCTCCTGGTGAGCTCCTTCTACCAAGACATAAATGATACAGGAATGGGTGTCTTCCCATTGGGTCTGGGCTGCACCCGGGTGTGGGGTATGGGGGTGGGGTGGGAGGTGTGTCTTTGGCCAGTGACAGCTCCTTCCAGGGCCCTGAAGCCTTCAGTGTGTCCTTTCCTTACCAAACAAAAGGAATGCCTCCTGGGTTTCCTCTGGAGCTGCCTGGGACCACCAGGGACCACCTGTGTCCCCCTCCAACTCTGCTCAGCCCTGTGACATCTCTGAGTTAAAAGCTGTGTTTCACTTTGTAAAAATGATGGCAGAAGGGCCTCCCTGGATGCAGGCGGGCAGGTTTTGGCTGCTGAGACCCGGTTAGGACAGACCAGCTGTGACAAGGTTCAGGGAAGGGATTCTGGCGGCACAGGGGGCAGTGCCCGGGACTGTCTGCCTGTCTTCTGGGCAGTGAGGACTGGGCCTGAGTCACCCAGCTGGGAACTCCAGGCTGACTGGTGGGTGAGCTGGCTGCTGGCAGGTGAAGTGAACATCGTCAGGACGGCAAGTGAAGTCAGCCCCTTTCCCAACCCCCTTCCCCCTCTACCCCTCCATCACCAAAGTGCTCCTGAATAAATCAACATTTTCCATTTTGCCGGGGAGAACGGCACACTGCTATTGAGATCATTTGAAGCGCTCTTCCTGCTAGAGTAGGTCGAGCATCCCAGCGTGGGGAGCACAGGGCAGGCCAGCGGGGGTGCCAGCGGGCCGGTGCATCTGACACTGAGACAGTCTGGTCACTGCTGCTGGAAGCCGGACCCCAACATTAAGGGAGACCCCACACCGGCAGGCGGCCATGTCCAGTGATGCCCAGGGGCTTTCCTGGTTGAATTCTGGCTTTCTGGGCAGCAGGCCGGGCCCTCTGGCGGGGAGGGTGCTGGGCTGGGTCCCCTTAGCTTGGGGATGCAGGCGTGAGTGTGCCCCTCCGTTGTGCACACACTGCCCTTCCCTCCGCCGACCTGGCATTTTGTGGCTAACGAGTCACAGGGGAGAGGAGAGGGGTGGGTCGCGTGGCCGGGGAATGGCGTCCACGGAGCCCAGGGCAGCGAGGTCGCGCAGGACGGGGGGTGTTGGCCGGAGCGAGAGCCTTGCCCTCAGTGCCTGGGCGGGCTGACCACCCTGTGGTCAGAATAATTCAGTCCTATCAGTCATTTACCCTGTTCAAAGCTGCATTCATAGCTAGGGATTGTAGTCTGTCTGGTTTTCAAGCAGGGAGAAAACCGCGTCCCTTCCGACAGCAGCTCATGCGCAGGAAAGGTCAGGCCTCTCCTGGCCTGAATCCTGTCTCCGGAAAGTGAGGTGAGGGGACAGAGCACCGCAGCTGCCTCGGGGCCACGAACGGTGCCGGAGCCTTGCCGGCTCCTGTGAGCGGGTGTCAGCCGGGCTGCAGGACCTCCCCCAGGCGGGAAAGCGGGGCCTTTCAGTGGGGCGCCAGGTGGGCCCGTGGACCAGGTTCTGGGCAGCAGCAGCCTGATGCACCCGAGGGAGGGAAGGGCCTGGGGTGTCTCCTCAGAAAGTGGGAGGCGGGAGTCGATGGGGCAGGTGAACTCGGCAGCTGGAAGTGGGCGGGAAGCGACTGGATCCCCCTGATGGGTGTCTGAGTGGCTCTCCGGTCGGTCGCGGCCCACTGGGGGCTTCTGTGCCCAGCAGTGACTGGCCCCGCGCAGCCACCTGCCCCGCCTGGGGGCCCCCGCCTGCTGCTGGGAAAGGTCCCCTCCTGATCCCAGCCCAGGAGCCACCTCTCACAGCGCCGCAGCTCTTGCCCGTGTGTGTCAGCCTCTGGCGTTGTGGCTGCTGCTTTGACCCCACCCCACCCCCTCCAGCAAGGCAGGTGCAGGGAGGCCAGGACCTTGGGAATGGGGCTCAGCTGGCCAATGCCAGGACCTTGCTGTGTTCCCACTGAGGGGCATGTCAACCCCCTCGAGTCCCCCCATGCCCACAGTGACGGGTAGAGCCACACTTGGGCTGGGTCCGTCCCGGGACCAAGTCCTGGGAAGGCCCCCACTGCAGTGGCCCCTCTGTCCTGGCCGGGGGAGAAAGAGCTGTCCTCACCTTCCTGGTAGCCTAGACGGGGACCTGGGCAGGCCGCTCCATCCAGTCCCTGGTAGGTCCCCACCCCCTGCTCAGCCGCCTCACGGCCATGGCCACTTCTGGCCCAGCTTCCGGGGAGTGAACGGGGCAGGCGTCAGACCAGCCCCTCTTTCCCTTCTTCCTCATTCCTGGAAATGGGGGCAGACACTAACCCTGAGAAACGCTGGAAGCGCAGAGCGGAAAGGGCGCTGTTTCTAATTTCTCAGAGAGCTGGGCCTTTTGTACCTGGAGCCTTCTGGCCATTTAGGCGGGACTTCCACCTGTGCCCAGAGTGTGGGACCACGCACACGGGTCACTCGCGGGGAGGCTGCAGGCGAGGGAAGCCTGTCCCCAGCAGGGCCACAGGTCCCGTCTGCAGAGTCACCGACATGGCCTGGGCTGCAGGCAGAGGGCTGGCACGGCCTCCATCGCCTGCCAGTATCTGCCACGTGCGCTTCACTCATTCAGGGTTCGGGGGGCGGGGGTCCTGCCCCCGACGTCCCGGCACCAGCTGCCGCATAACCGGGCGCAGGTGCCGCGCCTACAGCGGGGCTGGCACTTGGCGGCGGAGCAAAGGTAGGGTTGGCGCTTCACGGTGGCAGGAGCACTTACCGCTGAGCATGGAACCGAGTTTGCGTTTCAGGCCATGCTGTGTTTAAAAGGACACAGTCTCTGGGCGATGGTTGGCCCCCCGGCTGCCACGCAGACCCCCAGAGCGGCCCTGCCAGCCCCTCCCTGCCGCTGCGCGTTGTCTTGCAGGCACCCCCGCCACGGCAGGGGTGGCGGGGCCGTGGCCAGCTCCCGCGACGGGGCTGCTGTCCGCAGGAGCCAGGTGGGCCGACTGCCCAGGTGGCTGAGGCATAGTGTGCACTTCTTTTTTTTGCCTGATAAACTTTCTTCTGCAGGAACTTCTCTTTTTTCTTGTTCTAATGGGGTGTGGAATAAATTGTCTAGAAAGCAAGGAAAAGCTCTGACAGTCGAGCCCCCAGCTCCCTGAGGCCTGGCTGAACCGAGTCCGAGGAGGTGGCCGGCTGTTTGCTGTGCTCTTCTGTTCTCATCCATGGGAGCCACCGGCAAACAGGAGTGTGGGGAGGCAGGGGCACGAGGTCTGGCCAGGAAGGCGGTGGGCCGGGGGCTGCCTCCTTTGCAGACTCCTCTCTGTGCTGCTCCATCTGACCAGCGTTGGCAGCAGCCACACCCCCCTGCTCCATGTCGCCACGGGGGAGCGGTGCCTGCTCTGGGCCTTGACCCGACCCGGACGCTTGACCGCCAGATTCTAGAACCTCTGCAGAAATGTCCAGGGCTGAGGTGCTCCCCGGGCTGACAAAACCCAGACTCCCTGTGGGGCTGGTTTAGAGGCGTCCTGCTGACACTGATCCAAGCCAACAGGCTCCCTTCCCTGGAGGACACCGCCAGGACCACACGCTGGGACGCGCAGCACGGGCCAACCAGCTGGGGTGTGAGGCCACTGTGCACAGTCTGCGTCTGTTGTCTTCTCTGTCTTCCATCAAGCCTGGCGTCTCGGAGACCTCACACACGTGGGCTTCCCTCGTCTGGATGTCTGAGGGGGGCGAGTGGGTCTGAAAAGCAGTGACAAGGTGTGTCGAAGCACCTTGCTGGTCTGCATGTTGCTCTGAGTGACGGAAGGCAGAAAAAGGCACCCGAGTCTGAGCGTCCTCCGTGGTGCGGGTCAGCCACAGCTTGGCTTCAGGGCTGGAGGCGGGTGTGAGCCCACTAACAGGGCTGATGGCTTTGCAACGGAAATGCACTTTTGGGCCGGGACCTGTCTGAGTCAGGGCTCAGCCCCGTGCAGACAATGGGAGTCCAGTTCAGGGAGAAGGCAAGCTTGGGATGAAACATGTTTTCCGGCTGGGAAATGCTCCCGTGTCCCGAGCCAGGAACGGAGGCTCCGGAAAGGGGACTTTTTCTGGTACCTTCCACCTCAGACCTCTCACCCATTGAACACCAACACCCTCGGGGCTTTTTATTTTTTATTTTCTGCATTTTACCTTGCAGACAACATTTTTTGTGACAAAGAGGCACCCTTGTGTCACTAGGTCTTCTGGCTGGAAGTATTTCACCCCAAATGGGAAGCGAAGGTGTTTTTTATGAGGATTAAGATGCTGACGGCAACTTGCCCTTCAGCAGATGACAACAGGGGATTCTGAAGCTTTGTTTTCTCTCTTTTCTTGCTTAAAAGCATACGAAGCAGCAGCTCTTCTCACCGGGAAGGTCTGCTGGTGCAGGTCCAGGGTGCGCAGCGGCACCTGCCTCTGAACAGGCCCGCGGGCTGCACGTCCAAAGCGGGGATTTTGAGGAAATGGGCAAAACTCGAAGTGACGGCGGTGGTGTCCCAGCTCAGTAACAGGCCTCGTCCCTTAGCTGCTGACGACAACATGAATTACTGGCGGGGGGTTGGAAGTCCCTTTCGTGTTGCAGTGACACGCGCTGCTTCTCAGCTCCGCCGGGGAGCACGAAGGGGAAAGGAGGTGGCTTTTAAACCCTCCTTGACTGGAGCCAGAGCCTCCTTCGGAGCCGTTTTCCAGAACTGGTTTGTTGGAAGCAGAGTGGCCGGGCGGGGGGCTGGGGGAGGGGTTGCCTTCCCGCTGCCCAGCCAGCTGGGTCCTGGGGCAGCAGGAGCTGCCGCTGTGAAGGCTCCCGGGCCGGCCAGCTAGCCGGCCGCTCCTCAAGGCAGGTGCGAATCCACTGCGTGTACGTATCCTCAAGTTTCAATAGGCTGTACAGACGGAAATGTAAATGAACTGTAAAACGGCAATCTCTATTTTTCTTGACAGTTATGTAGCAGTATATATTTGTTACACATGCTTGTATACTCTTCATTAACCATTTTGATAGTGTACAGATAAGCTGATTAAATATTTTATTGATACGACGGCCCCTCGTGTGACCTGTTACCTTCTGTGGGCTCACCTTTCTCAACGCTGCCAACAGTTTTTCACCCATATGGGTGTTAGGAATGATGACCTTAAAATGGGGTACCTGGGAGCTCCGGGCCTGTTAGTTAGTCTTCCCGCTGATCACCCCCCACCCGCACAGGCACACTTGAAACACCGCACGGCTCTGATGTGGAGATACTCCCCCAGCATGGGGGCCTCAGGCACGGGGCTCCCTCCCTGGGTCTTGGGACTTGTGTGGCACTGATAGGCCCCTGTGCGTGGCCCCACAGCGCACGAGGCTGCTGTTTGCATGGGAAGGTACATGGGTCAGCGTGGGTTCAGGGGAGGAGAGGCCAGGCTGCAGTGGAAAACATTTTCTCTGGAAAGTGAGCACCGTCACCTGCAGTGAGTGTGGCCACTGCCAGCAGCGGACGTGGAGAGCCGTCCTGTTTTCAGGGAGCACACGTGCCCACCGCGCAGGCTGCAGGGTCAGGCCTCCAACCCCCAGCCCAGGGCCCAGCGGCAACCTCCTCTGCAGGGCTGATGGCAGTTTCTGGAAATCAACAAGGCCACATGCGGGTTCCAGGGGGCCCTCCGGCTCAGCAATGTTGGAGACGCGTACAAAGGTCCGAGCGCAGTGACATGAGCTTGGATCCGCCCCGATCTCCCCAGGACCTAGGGCAGAGCACCCGCGGCTCAGCGTCCTGCACTGCAGCTGGCACGGACGGCTACCAGGATTAGCTCCTGCAGGAAGCGCCTGGGGCCGGTGCCACCCAGCGTTTGGCGGAGGGTGTTAATGCCCGTCGCTGTGACTTCCCGGGGGCCCTTTCTCCGGAGAAGAGCTCAACACAGTCTGCTCCGTTTTTGTTCCTCAATTTCATCACTACTGATTCAAGCCGTCTCTTTCTTCAGAATAAAGTTGAAGTTCACCTTTAGTCAACTGGTTTGGAGGGACAAGGAATGTGTAAACTTTGGATCTTGCCATCAGAAAATGCAGGCTTCTCATTTTTCGTAATTCTCGGTCAGTTCTTCACGTTCTCATTTTTCAGTCTCTCCCTGACCTACCCAGGCATTCTGTGGTCAGAGAACCACACATTCAGCAGAGAAAGGGCATGGGGAGAAAGGACAGGCAGGGGTGGCATTTCAGGTTTCATCCTATTTCCCAAACACGTCTAAAAGGCCCTGCAATGCCTGGTGCTATGAGGAGGCAAAAATCGGCTCCCCGTCTCCGCCCCCTACCCCGGGTTTGCCCCGGTGCCCAACACCTGTTCCCTTCCAAGCAGGCCGGGGGCTAAGATGAGCACCGTTGGGGTTGCCCAGCCTGTGTCCTGGGAACGCTGTACACCCGTCTGCGCAGAAGGAACCGTGATCACTGCACCGTGCCACCAGCGTGTGGCCGCTGGCCGTGGGGCTGCGGGTGTCCGCTGAGCCCTAATCACATGCAGGTGCACAGCCCCGCAGCCAGGGCCAGTTGGAGGAAGAGGCCCAGATGTTTGCGCAGGGGCAGTGTGGGTGGATTTGCAGAGGTGGAGTCCTCACCCCTGGGGGAGGGAGGGGAGGCCCTGCAGGTGCTCCCGCACCAGGGCTGTAACGACTGACGGACGCCCAGTCACAGGGTCACATTCCCCTCCCAGAGAGGAGGAATTTCCCCATCGACTCACCCAGTAAGGAGGTCTGACCCAGTGTGGGAGGTCAGCGCGGGCCCCTCCGCCAGAACGCCTGAGGAATGCAACAGAAAATGAAAACGCAGTGCTGTCCCAGGGCACACGCTTGTGCTGTTGCTGGAATTCCCACTTGGGGTGCTGCATGGGGCTAGCACGCAACAAATAATAGCCACATATTTGGTAGTTGCTAACACCCCAACTCCAGAGGTTTCCTCATCATAGGCGAAGGGAAAAACGGTTGCAGTCAGAGGGGACAGGAAGAATGGGTATAGGGAATTTGCTTTCCTGTTGTCCCCCCAGTGCCAGAATGACAACTGTCCATGCCCTGGAATCTGTCACACAGCTCGGTCCACGTCACACATGCGTTTACGTACTCAGCCCTGAGGGACTCAAGAGTCCCTGGACTGTGGTTTCTGATAGTCTGACCGACAGGGAGACTCATGGTGTTGAGAGCTTGACTATCAGGTGTGGTATAAACTATCTTTAAAAAAATTGTTTTAAAAGATTTTATTTACTTTTAGCAAGAGGGGAAGGGAGAGAGAGAGAGAGAGAGGGAAAGAGAAACATCAATGTGTGAGAGATACATCGATCTGTTGCCTGCACACCCCCCAACTGGGGACCAGACGTGCAACCCAGGCGTGTGCCCTGACGGGGACTGGGACCGAGGACCCTTCAGCTTGTAGGTTGGTGCTCAACCTACTGAGCCACACCAGCCAGGGTGAAACTTCTGAGACAGCAAAGGGTACTGTATTGACTAGTGATGTGGCGGGCTTATCCCACAAGCCCTGAGAACACAGATGACAGGAGGCCCTTCTTAAGGGCAGGAAGGAGTGCTGAGGACAGGGAGGCCCAGGCTGGTCAAGATGTAGTTCCCACAGCAGAGACGTGGCCAGGGGTCCAACCAGAGTCCAGAGGGAGGGAGAGGGACAGGTCCGAGGGGCAGGAGCAGCTGGGGTTCTGGGCGAAGCCTCCAGGGGCTGGGGAAGAGGCTCGGGCACCCTGAAAGCAGGAGCGGTTGTAAATGTGTGCGAAAAAATAATGAAGAAAAACTTCCCTAATTTGGTGAGGAAGCACAGAGTTACAAACAAGCCAGACCCAAACTGGACCACATCAAGACACATTATTATAATTAAAATGCCAAAGATTAAAGACAGAGAATCTTAAAAACAGCAAGAAGGGTTACCTACTTGAGGGAATCCCTACAGAGGGATTCCTGTACCATTTTCAGCTGATTTCTCAAAAGAAGCTCTGCAGGCAAGAAGGGACTGGCAAGAAGTGTTCAAAGTGATGAAAGGCAGGGCCTACAACCAAGATTGCTCTACCCAGCAAAGCTGTCGTTTAGAATTCGAGGGCAGATAAAGTGCCTCCCAGACAAGGTAAAGCTGAAGTTCATCATCACCAAGCCCGTATTATATGAAATGTTAAAGGGACTTAAGAAAAAGATCAAAACTATAAACCTTAAAATGACAGCAAACACAACTGTCAACAGAACCTAAAAACAAACAAATAAAACAAAAACTAAGCAAATAACCAGACTAGGAACAGAATCATAGGTGTGGGATCATTTGGAAGGTTATCCGCTGGGAGGGGAAAGAGGGGAAACAGGGAAATGGTGCAGGGGTTAGGGAACAGAGTTGGTGGGTACAAGATAGATGGGGGGAAGTTAAGAATAACAGAGGAAAGGGTGACATCAGGGAACGTGTATGCACGACCCATGGACATGAACTAAGCGGGGTGGGATTTAGGGCAGGCAGGGGGCCCTGGCTGGAGGGAAGTAAAGGGAAAAGAAATGGAGACAACTGTAATAGCACAATCAATAAAATATACACAAGAACCTAGTATAAAGGAACCATGGACATGGACAACAGGTGGGATTGACTTTGGGGGGAAAGGGTGGGTGGGGAGGGGGACAGAGGGGAGCAAAAAAGGGATGGATGTAATACAACAACAATAAAATTAAAAAAAATAAAATAAAATATACATAAAAAGAAGAAAAGAAGTTATGAGGCTTTATTTTCCCGGAGCTGGGGTCACCCCCTCCTTAGGGTCCCCGCCGGCTTTTACCCACCACACGTGGAGGCGGGACTGCCCGTCCCCCCGCTGCCTTGCTGCGCCCGGCTCCCGGGTCCTCCTACTCCTGGGTTAATGTGGCTTCTTTAAATCCTTGGCTGTCAGACCTCTACACAGTTTGATTTCCTGGCTGCTCCGGGTGTTTCTGTTTTGAAGTTAGTTGTGGTCCTTGCTCTGGCTGCGCAGAGGCGAAGGTGTCCACCTCCACCTCCACCTCCATCTTGACCGGAAGTCTCATTCGTCCCCATTTAAGACAAACAAACAGAACTCCCCCCCAAACTCAAACCCCCAAAGTGAGGCCAGTACTTTCAGAGCGGGGGAGGCGGGGTGGGGGTGGGGGTTGGCGGGGCTGGGAGAGGTTCAGGGATGTTGAGTCCACTAACATCGCAGCCCTATTACAGGACATACCGAGGATTTGGACGTGGTCTCCACCTACTGCTTAGAAGAAGGAACTCACTTTCTGTTAAAGAAGCAATGAGACAGACAAAAGGAGAGTATTTTAAAAACAATTATTTTTATAAATCTCAAAACCATCTCAAATTTGGAAAGAAGTTGTAAGTAAAATACAAAGGACATTTTTCCCCCTGAACCATCTGAGAATAAATTGACAGGCAGCTCCCTCGCCTTCCAGACACTTGTGTGTCTTCAGCACAAGTAAGGACGGTCTCCTCCACACCAGGACGCTGAAACCAGAAATCTAACCCTTCCTCCCAGCTCATCCTCAGGCCCCTTTCACGCGTGCAGGTTGTCCCAGCAATGCCTTTTGTAGTAAGAACCTTGAATCCAGAATCAGGTGGTGCATTACACTGTCCTGCTCCTTTAATCTGGAATTAAATGTACGTGTAATACAGTGTAGGGCGAAGAAAATTCAAGGCTTTGGAAGTCACTGGCTGTTCAGGGGTTGAGTGCAGAAGCAGATGGTGAGAGGGCCCGGGCCGCCCTGGACATCCATGGTGGGGGCCGCAGGCCCGGCTGCCTGGGAGACCCCCCGAGTCTGCAGAGCAGACTGAGAATGACCGCGGGCCACACTCCCACTTAAACTTTTCGTTCACCCTGGACAACCCCATACGAAGTTAAATCTTTGACAGGGATCCTCTAGGAGGCTAACGAGGACACACAGGCAAAAATGCTTCTAGAAAAATAGAGCCTCCATTGTTTATCAATATCAGCCTTTTATTTTTAGTATTACCCTGATTAAAAATAATAAGCATTATTATGATAGCCAATCTTTGTTAAAATACCCTTGGTTGGGCATTATGCTAGATGCTTTAACTTTACCGTCTTCCTAATTCCCCCCATGGCCCGGGGTGTGCACCACTCCTGACCCTGCCTTACAAGGGCCGGCAGGGAGGCCCGGGGAACTCGGGTGACGCTGCTCGGGGTCACGTACCTTCCCACCTCACGCGTAGGTGTGGGAACATTTATGGAGTCTTTTGTTTAATTCCTCATGAAATAAAATAAGCTTCAATCTCCTGAAATTTGATTCTTCCTTCTCTAGAGGAAACACTGAGAAAAGTGGTTTTCCAATTTCACAGAGACCCTGACCCGAGTCTCCGGAACCTGCTGGAATCGCACCCTCCTCCCCAGCACGTGGAGATCAGGCCAGGCTCGCTCGCACTGGAAAAGCATTTACTTCCAAAATTTATTTGGTGCTCAGCTGATAAACAGGAAATGAGAGCCCGTTATATTTTACTTTATCATTTTACTTTTTGATCAAAACGAGATAGAGTTTCATACACGTGGACTTTGGAAACAGGGAGGAATGTTGTAAAATGGCCCTAGAAGCTGGGGACGCTCTCATGCCAGTAGGTCGGACTCACCCCGCACTTGCTGCCGTGCTCGGTCGGCCTCCCCTCGCAGGTGCCCCTAGGAGACCTGTGGGCAGCCCGGAGCCGGTCAAGGGCCTCGGCGGGTCTGGCTCCGCCGGAACGTGGCTCTGGTCCTCACCCCTGAAGTCGTTGGCTCTGATGCTGAGCCCTGCTTGCCAGCACCCGGTTCTGCAGTCGCCACAGGCCGGGTCTTTCGTCGGGGGCCTCAGGCTTGGAGAGGAGGCCAGCACCCCGTGTCCTCGAGCCTGAGGGGCTCCTCCAGGAGAAAACCGAAGGCTTTTTTCCTGATCTACGTACGGTCGGTCCTCACTGCGCTCAGTCGATCTACTGGCTCCCAAGGCCTCGGGGTTGGGGAAGGAGAGCAACACCGCAAGTGGACTCCAGGCAGAGAACAAGCGACCGCCTCTCCAGCTGATTTTACATCATGGAATGACTTGTTTTGGTTTGCTAGCAGAACAGTTCCTTTACAACTAGTATGTTAATGCAGAAATGAACCACCGTTTATAGTGATGGTAATCCTCTGTTCAGCAAGTTCAAGATGCCCTTCTGGAAATTACTAGATCTTCAGAAAAGAATCATAATATAGGTAAGGCTATCCTCAATGCCTGAGCAGGTACTTGGCTCGCTGCTGGTCCTCACGGGAGTCCCCTGGAAAGGAGCACAGGAGGGGCAACTGCAGACGGCAGGGACAGGCTGATCGGGGACAGTCCAGGGCCTCCCCGTCCTGGCTCTGGAGAAACGGAGCCTGTGGCTGGCCTGGAGCAGGGGGACATGGTCAGGATCCTTCAGCAACTCCTGTCTGCGTAGTGCACAGAGGAATGTCTGGTGAACGTGGGTCTCTGCCCGATGCAGGTGGACCAGGAAGACACGCTCCTTGGGGGAGCTTCCCAGAGGTGGGCACAGGCAGTGCCTCCCCTGGGGCTGGCTGTGTGGTTGGGCCTGGGCCCCTGGTGGCCAGACAAGAGGCTGACTTGGGGGTTTGTGACATCTGCCTGATGCTGATAATCTCAGCCAGGGTCTCTGCAAAGTTAATTTGGGCTGATCTTTGGCTTCTGCCCTTAAGGGAGACTCCTGTCCACTGCCAAGGTCCCCTCTGGGCTGTGGGAGCAGGAGCGTAACCTTCTCACGATCTTCTACATGTCACATATCTGCTGTGGGCTCATGTTCACTAATCTCATTTACATTTTCTAGTAGGAGTTTCACCATCTCCTCTAGGAGAGCCTTTTCTATAATGTAACTCGGTTAAAATCAACTAAATTCAGACTTCCTTTGTCTGCAAGGACCCTGCCTACCAAAATAGACGGCATGGAGCCACGGGCATCTCCTGCCAACATCAGACCTGCGTAGATCACTGAGAGTCCTGGCAAATGTGTGGTTAAATCTGTATGATGTTTCATTAACCGCACTTGCGTGAGCCTGCACCGCGGGGAGCTGGGAGCTGCTGGTTTTTAAGCCAAGGGGTTCTTGGGTTCACTTCCACGTCCAACACGGAAATTAAGCATTTACCTACTGAACCTACTACCGCACGCTGAGTCAGTCCACCTACTGCCTCTCCGTCCCAGCTGTCAGCCCTCGCTTCCTTACGCCGCTGCTTCTATTTTAGACAGGTCATCCTTCAGCCAGTCGGCCACCATGTCAGCCATTTCCTGGTGAGATTTGAGGATGAAAGCGTGATGTATATTCTTTTCACAGAGCCGAATATCTCCTTCCGGAAAATCTTTCTTTATGTCTTCATAGTACTCCTGTGGACACCAAGCATCTCCAGTTCCATAGTAAAACGTAAGCTAGAAGACAAGGCAGAAACGCCTGATGAGACAACACTTTCACTTCCAACGCAGCAGTAACACCAGCAAAGTGGGTCTGAAAAGGGGGTCTATCTCTCTCTGTGGGACTCCAGCATAAAGGGCTGGGACCAGATGGAAGTCACGGGGCCATCTGGTGACTAGCTTTGTCTCTTGCTTACCTGGGACCGGGGTGAGAAGCTGCCCCAACGCGTCACTCTCCTCTGGGGAGGAAGCCAGTCTCTGTCTCAGGAGGGTGGGGGGTGTGCCAGAGGGTCCTGGGCCCATGTGCTAGGGAAGGTGTGAAGCACTGCGCCTTCCCTCACTGCTGGCCTCACTGCCGACCCCTGAAGCCTCTGTGGGAGCCCTGGCTGTGACCTGTACTGGGACTGGGCCGTTCCTAGGCCTCTTGACTACATAGTATCATCAAAACCCTTTTTTGGGAGAGGCAAAGTTAGCCACATGTTTTTCAAGTGCCCAGAGGCATATCTATGGTTTAATAAAAAATAGCAAACTTTTATTGAATGCTTAGCACATGCCACTCTTGTATGGTATTTATATGAATTATAGCACTCTATTTTTGGAATAACTGTAGGAAAATAGATGTAACTATTAAACTACTTTATTGATGAGGTCCAGTCATTTAACCAAGGTCGTACGAGTGGAGTTTGAGGTTCAGGCGGGGCTCTGAGGACTGCTCCCCAGCAACAGCCCTCCCCCCAGTCACGCTCTGCTGAAGAACACACGGGCCTGCAACAAGCTCTCCAGGTCCCAGTAACTGAGATAGAAGCCAACCTGCCTGTTTCCAGGATGACTACGGCATTTGCAACGGGCTCCAGATTAAACAGGCAGAACACACACCACCCGTGTCAGGCCGAGGCTGGGTGGCTATGTGGTGGGAGCGCGTCTTTGCCGGGCTGAGCAGAACGGGGAGACAGCCATGGCAGAGGCGCTTCTGTTCCTGGGGACCTGCCCCTTCCCCAGCGACACCCAACTGCACGTGCCCTGGCCGGCGCCCTGGGGGTGGAGGAGGTGCCACTTTGCAGCCCCTGCCCGCGCCCCAGTCAGAAAGCCGTGCTGTCCTGCCGCCTGGCGGGGCTTCAGGGCCCAGGGGCGACGGCGGGCCCCCTGGCAGGAGCTCATACCAGCTGCCTCCTGCCTGTGCCAGGGTCGCCCCCAGTTCAGCCTTTCCCTCCTGAGAGTTTTAAATGAAAGTAACTCACTTTCCTCCCGAGGAGACACACATCCCCTTGCAGCCTGGCACCGGGCAGACACGCGATGACGCTGACCTCCTGCCAGGGCCCAGGAGCACAGGGCAAGGTGTACAGGGGACCCCGCCTGGGTTACGCCGTCCTGGCTCACGTTCCCCATTTCCTCCTTGCTCAGAGCGCCTCTCGCCCCCCAGCCCAGCTGTGCGCCCCCACGTCAGGCTTTAGGTCCTTCTGTCCCTGCACCGCTTCCCCATCGCCCGCTGCGGGTCAGGGGTGAGTCCTCCCCCAACCGAAATCCAGCCCAGATCTCGTGCCCAGCGTCTCCCCGCCTGTCCGGCTACCTGCCCGCGTGTCCACCGGGACGTCCCACAGGTATCAGGCACAGAAGACCCAAACGGCCCCTTTCCCAATCATGTCCCACAACCTCCTTCCACATTCCCTACATCGTCATCAAATCTCATTCAAAGAAATACTCTTCAAGTCCACCGTTTTCACATCCGATTCGGACTAAGTGCCTTTGAGTCTGGGCCTCCACAGGTCCACACCCGTCAATGACGAGAAGTGGCCGCGGTGCGTGTGTGTAGTACCTACATTAATACCTGTATTTTGTCACCTGTAAAATTATGGAAAATTTCAAATGACAGTAAACTCGTTACAGGTAACAAAAAGTAACTTATGCTCATCTCTACAAGCTTCCAATAGTAATTCTGACTGCCATTACATCTCATTTAACACGTTAATAAAGATGTACATAGAGTATGTATACGTATATACCACAAACTTGTTTTTAAGATATTTTGATAACCTCAACGTAGTTTTTTGTAACCTCGTACATTATTTTATGCGTGTAAAACATATTAATCAGAGAAGGGGCCCACGCCCAGCCGAAGAGGCCGCTGGCTTGACGGAGAATCTACCTCTTCGGCTTCCCCGTCGGGCACCACACCTTGCGCCGGGCCCTCGGGGTGTGGAGGTGAGAAAAACACGGCTCCTCACCGCCAGGTGGGCGAGGGGGAAAGCTGACTCTTCACGGACCGTACAGTGAATGCGACGGTCTCCCCGGGCAGAAAGCCACAGGGAGGGACCTGCGGCAAACACAGGGGCTGGGGAGGCCCTGGAGGGGGTGACGGCGCTGAGCCCCAGAGGGCAGGCTGGGCTCCGTGAGATGGAGCAGGGCCCCGGCCACGAGGCCGCAGACACGGCACACTCCAGGGAGCAGCTGCGGAGTCGGGGCAGCGGCTCCGAGGGCGGGAAGCAAGTTCACGCTTCCTGAGGCGCTGCCGACGGACACGCCGTGCGACGCTGTATGTTAAATCCCGGGACCCAGGAAAAAGGAAGGAAGGAAGGGAGGAAGGGAGGAAAAAATGGAGATAATTAGCCCAGGAGATTTTCCATAGTTAAAAAGGCCAATTTTAGGGGCGGCACGAATGTGAAAGCCCCATGGGCATGGACAATGCGGTGGGGGCTGACCGAGGAAGTGGGGAGGGGGGGCAACGGGGGAAATGAAAGAATTGTATTACGACAATAATTAATAAAAAGGCCAGTTTTAAAATGAAGTCCTCTTCACATGGACAGTGAAAGTCCAGTTCCGGGGCAGACATGTGAGTTAGACCCAGGCCTCCCACGGTGGCCCGGCCGTTGGGTCGGGGCGGGCGGACAGGCTGGCTGTGGGGAACCTTCCTGCGGCGCCCTGACTGAGGCTCAAAGATACATTTTTCAGAATTATTTTGAGTGTTGAACAACTGAGATATATTGAATGACTTTTTGGAGCAAAATGTATGGCTCAAAGAGCCTTCACACCGCCCAGTCCTGGATAAGCGGGAAGTTTCTGAACTGGAGCAGCGTGTCCTGGACGGGACCATCGACAGCAGGGCTGCATCAGGCTTGGGAAGCGGTTTTCAAGTCTGACCCATTACCAGGGCGATCTGAGAGGCGGGAGGCAGTGCCCGGTACCTTCTGGGACTACATGCCCTTCTGGGTTTCCCTATTTTCTCAAGCCGATGGGGACATGCGTTGGTTCAACTTTCCCCAATACTAAGTTACAGCATGTTTCCTCTCTCCTTTGTTACAGAAACAAGTTCCGTCTCTGTCCCTCGGTTCACTTAGGAACTGGAACTGCATTATTTATTCCATAGGGAGCTCAAACCTCACTGGTACGAAGGGCAATCAATGAATCGTGAGGTAGTTTTGCCACATTAAACTAAGCCACGCCCGGCTTTCTCAAGTTCCACAATACACTTAACGCTATCTCAAAAGCAAAACAAAGTCATTCCCTGGAGCTGGAGAAGTGTATTTCTCTGCTGGTTCATATGAACCTGGAAACGTCTGCCGTCAACGTCTGCCATCTACGATTCTATCCTCACTTTCTCCCATAAAAGCTTCAGTAAACTCACAATGCTGACCCAGTTGCCATGAGCAGACCTCTATCTGGGACCGATTATACATCTGCATATGGATTTAACTCGGGGCAGGAATAAGTTAGCGCCTTCCCTTGACCTCTTTCGGAGCATCACACACAGGAAGAATCCAGGACTGACGAGCAGTTTCCAGCGGCTGGCTCCCACCAGTGGCAGGATGGGCCCTGGACACAGCGAGGGGTCGTCAGTCTGCAAGTGTGAGTTTTGGAAGTGAGCCCCTGCCAGGCCTCTTATTAACTGGGAGTTGAGCTGTTTTTATGAACTTCTAGCCTTGAGAACTTAAAATGCATTTTTGAAACAAATTCATTTCTAATTTCACTGAAAAATAAAATGCTGTTTTTCTTGTATTTGCACATCCTTCAAGGGCTGGAAAAAAAGTTGAAAGTCCTCTGGAGGCCCCAGTCTGCCCCTCTCAGTTTGTGGGGGTCTCCTTCTGGAGCCAACATTTCCATCTCTAGCCAATGCTATTTGAAAACTACGAGGATCACTGTAGTGACAAACACAAACTGGCATCTTTAGAAGTCCTCTCTGACCGATGCTACCACGTAGAGAACAATATTCTGAAAATACTTTTTAAAGAACATACACACGTCCTGCTTGAAGATAACTGTACTGGGAGGTAACAGAAATGCGAATTGACATTGTAGGCCAGTTTAAGTCAAATGTCTCAGAGTTTACGAAGAGATTCTAAAGCCAGCACGTTCTACTTGTGGATGGCAGGTTCCCAACTGCTCAGCAGCACTCATGTCATTGTCCCCAGCCCATGTCACAGTCCAGCACTCACTGTAACACTCTCAAATAGCACAGTCCAAAGAATGATAAAGGCACGTGTGTAACTTAAAAATTTCTAGTAGCTACATTAAGAAAGTACGAAGGAATGGATGAAATTATTTTTAATGATATATTTTACTTGACCCAATATATATATATACATATATATATATATTTAAAAATCCTCACCTGAGGATGTTCTGTTGATACGAGAGGGCGAGCGAGAGAGAGAAAGAAACATTGAGATCTCGACTGGGCATCAAACCCACAACCTAGGTATGTGCGCTGACCAGGAACTGAAGTCTTATGGTGTACGGATGATGCTCCAAGCCACTCAGCCACCCAGCCAGGGTGAGACCCAATATATCTTAAAATATTATCATTTCAACATGTAATCAATATTAAGAAAATATTTTTACTTTTTTTTGGCACGAGATTTGCATGAGATGGTGCGCTTGTGGTACATCTCAATTCAGACCAGCCACAAATAACCTGTTCAGGGCAGACAGACAAATGTCGCCATGCGAGCGCCAGCGCCACCTAAACGCTAGAGTGCTTAAGCACATTCTAGACCATGGTCCCCTCAGTCTCAGAGATTGATGCTTCCTGATGTGTTTAAGATTCTAGCATCTGCAGCAGAAACTTACAGATGCTCAGTATTTCAATCTTTGCCTCTCTGCACCTGCTCGTACAGAAAACTGGTTTCGGGTCAGCGGGACAGGCCTACTCTGGAGAATAAGATAGACAGCTCACTGAGTCACTGGGTTGTAGCAACGTTAGTTCTTTTCCAGTGTTTTACTTACATTTTAATGTGACTCGTGTACCCTACAAGTATTACTGAGAACCTTCTCAGTATAGAGCTTTAGAGAGAAGTATGGATCCTAACAATCCACCCAACCAGAAGAGGTGGTAAAACAGATTTCATGATACAATCAGCTTTACTTACTTTCTACGCAACATTCAAGGCCAGCATTAATGTTGACTAGAAGCAGAACTCTTTATGAAATCTACCAGCCCTCTGAGGGCTTACAGATTCTCACCCATTCCAGCCTTTCACGTTCAGTAAGTATTTTTGACCAGGCACGTCTTGCACGCGGCTCTAAACGGATTACCTTGGACAAGTGCTCCTTTATGGTTTCGTTGTCTCTCTTCACCACCTGCATCATTTCCTGGCTCCCAAGGTAGGTGATATTAACTAAATTAAAAAAAAAAAAAAGCCACTTAGAATAGGACGAACACAAGTGCCGCATTAATTGAAGCGAAGGTCCGTCCCCCACCTTGCTGGGGACGTGCTGTCCGGTGCCAGGCAGGTGCAGCGTCCCTCTCACCGGCCCTCAGCAGCGCCTGGCAGAGTGACGGCCCCATGTCAGCTACCACCGCGGTGGACATGTGCAGCTGTACCTGATCCGTGTCTTTTTAGGCTCTACGCATCCGAAGCACAACTTTTCCAGGTAAATCATGGGCAGCACCCATTTTACAGCTCTCTGACGAAGGCAGCCCTTCAGAGGAACAGGCAGCAGGGGGTCAGTGGCAGACAGGGTCCCACAAGACACAAGTGCTCCCTTCCGAGTGTGGGTGGAGCCTGTGGCTGTGCTAACCTACCACTCCCGGGCCATGTCGTGCTCGCCAGTGCAGTGAACTGACAGGAGGTAGGCCTGCCTGGCCCACCCTCATCCCAGGACCCCTTCACATCCTGCTAGGCAGGAGGTGAGCCCACGGATTCTGGGCACTGAAAGATGAAATGCGCCACAGCTGGTGTGAAGGTGAAACGAATGCAGAAAGGACCTGGGAGCGACATTTAGGAGCTAAGAGGGGCAGCTACAAAGAAAATGGGGACCTCAGCCATAGAGCCCCATGAGCCTGAATGGGCTGAGTGGGTTTCCAGGTGTACAGGGGCAGAAGGGCGGCTTCTGACAGCCAAGCAATGGCGATCCTTGAATTGGGGGTGGCAGTGGGGCGGGGGTGGGGGCTGTTATGTGGGAGTCTTGCTTTACTCTTTCACGGAGGTAAACATTTGCATTTCAAGCACTTTTCTGCAATGTCACTGTTGAATTAGAAAAAGTTTAAAAGTTCAAATAGCTTGTAAGGAATCACCTTTTTTTTAAAAGTAAATTTTTCATCAAGGAATGTATCTTATCCACCTTTATGCCTACTCTTTTCCCCGGTAACTTCTCATCTAAGTATACTTTATTTTTTTTTTTAATTAAAAAAAAGATTTTATGAGTTACTTTGAGAGAGAGGGGAAGGGACGGAAAAAGAGGGGAGAGATACATCACACGCCTTCAACTGGGGACCTGGCCGGCAACCCAGGCATGTGCCCTGACTGGGAATCAAACCAGTGACTTTTCAATTCCCACACCGGCTCTTGATCTGCTGAGCCACACCAGCCAGGGCCCATCTGAGTATATATCTTAAAAATAAAAGACAGTAGAATACCAGTTGGCCTCAAAGAAGTCATCTTTTTCATTCCTCAGAAATGCTCATAACACAACACCATGCTCAGAAATAATAACACCACATAGAAGTATAATTTCCTAAGGGGAAAACACATTTCTCTTGGCAACGACTGTCAGGAGCATTCCTGGAAGCCGGCGCAGCTCAGAGTGTCAGGCACCACAGTGACGGAAATATCTAGTAGCAGGAGTAATGGAAACAAAAACATGGAAGAACAAGAATGATTCAGAAGAATCGTAATTGTTTACTTTTGTTTCATTACAAATCTAAATACTGGAGCTAGCGCAACCCACCAAGGAGTCTAATACTCTATTTTATTGGCTGCCATCATCTGTGCGACCTGTGTAACGTCCTCAGATTACTGGAGGGTCCAACACAGAGCAGAGTGGCTCATGGCTTGAAAGAGCTGAGGGAGGGTCCCCGTTGGAGATCAACAGGACGTCTTCCCACGGGCCAAGGGGTGCCACTGGGTTCTGCAGGCGCACGTAATCTGCAGAAGGTGGCTGCCTTCTTTCTAACGCCATGGCCTACCTTGATGTCATCTTGTCTGAAAAACATCTTCACTCATTGTTAAGACTTGGCCTCCCTTACTTATCTAGGTAAAACTAATCTCTCCTTCTTGCTCCCGCGGATGCCCTCCTGTCACACACTAACATTCTCCACGTGTGGCCCCTGCGGGGCACGAGGCAACTGCAGGGCCGGGCTATCTTTCACGTAGCTCTCCGGCGCTCCTGCAAACGCTCTCTTCAGGGCAGGTATCGGTCAAGGTGGTTCCAGGAAACAAATGGTGGGGGACTGGG
This sequence comes from Noctilio leporinus, assembly GCA_004026585.1. Taxonomy (NCBI): domain Eukaryota; kingdom Metazoa; phylum Chordata; class Mammalia; order Chiroptera; family Noctilionidae; genus Noctilio; species Noctilio leporinus. The sequence continues at coordinate 402,195 of PVIW01000596.1, forward strand.
GAGGAGGCAGCTGGGCTGCCTGGCGGTTTTCTGGGGGTGAGGAGCCTGGAGGAAAAACCTGCTGCCTCCTTTCAAGTGACGCTAGAGCTGCCATCGCAACGGAGGCCCGGGCTGGAGGCTGAAGCACTGACACCAGCAGGCCGGCGTGGCAGGGACCAGCGTACATGGGGACGGATCGTGGCAGGCTAGAGGGAGAGCCCGGAGCTCCTGTGGAGACCTGCCGGAAACTCGGCCACACAACCCACTGCTCAGTGCAGCACGAGAAAATGCAGAGGGGAGTAAAACCACGGTTAATGACAACATAGGAGGTGTGGGGAGCCATCGGAAGGGGAACCGGGGGGCAGAAAGCCAAGTTTCCTACTGTTTGGGGGTCGTCGATGCCGGAATGCCCCAGTGCTGGGTTTTGCGTTCCGTTGCAGAGACTGAGCTGCTGGTGCTGAGGGGAAGGGAGTGGCTGGAGTTGGGGACGCAGCTAAACAAGGTGAATTCTGCATGCAGGAAATTGACCACCTGTGGGTGTGCACACTGCAGTGTAAAATGTGATCATTATTCTGATCAACACATAACTTCAAGTCACTTTGATTTTTTAAAATGGCTTTCAGATTCTGTATGTCCAAAGTATATACCATGAGCATATACAAAGTATATACAAATAATAAAAATAAAACCCCTTCATCTCCTTTGTTGGATTAGAGTTTGGTATATTCCCGCCCATGATGGGAGGGTGCCTGGGGACAGTGGCCATGAGTAGGTGTACACCCAAGTATGAAAGAGCAGTTTTATTTGAAATTCTCTAAAATAAAAGTGTACTAACAACCCCCCTGGGAACTGAGGCGGGCAGACATGCTCGGAAGGGGCCCCCCTAAGTATGTTGCACCCCCAGGCTGGGGCTGTCCTGCAGGGCTTATGAAGCCCAGGACTGTTCAGGAGGGACGTGGTGGGCTCTGGTGGGGGTGGGCGGAGAAGACGGAGTAACTGTCTCGGTTACTGGTTAACTAGTATGGATGCAGTTAAGGAGCTGGTTTGCCGGGCTGGGTGTGCAATAGGTAAGTCCAGGGACGATGAGTCCCTGGCCCATCCTGAAGTGGGGACATGGGAGATGCTGTGCACCTACCCAAAACACCATTGAAACCAACCCGCACAGCCTCCACTAGACACACTCCCTTCAGCTAGGGATGTTGCATAGCTCTGGCCGAGAATCTGCTGGTAGATGTTCCTGGGGATTCGGGGGTGGGGTGGGGTGTAGAACTTCTTTTTCCTTCTAAGTAACCCAAAGCTCCATCAGGAATAAGCCCTCTGCTGGTTCCCCGCTCCCCTCAGCTGCATGAGTGTGAGACATGCAGCCTCGGGAGGCAGAAATCGTCATGTGGTCATAGGACAGCAGCATGGAAATAACGGTCTATGTGCAGAGGATAAAAGAGTGAAAATCAAAAAGAACCCACACACCTGATGGCATCATTCTGATATTATCTAACTCTGGATTAGATAACTCTAGATTTCCTGGTGCACGAGGCAAATACGGTCCTATTTAGGCCACTGTCATAGTTTTCTGTCCCCTGTAGCTACACTCAGTCCTAGCTGATTACAGCAGGTCAAGGTGGGGCCTTTGAGTTTCCTGGGTGCGTGTGGTCCCAGCCCAGGGACTGGTGCCATCCCTAACTCCTACTGGATTCTGGTACTTGACTGGGGAGCCATAGCTATGCACACTTCCCTGAGAGGGGCAGAGGTGGCAGTTGACTGAAAAAGAGCCTTTCCAGGGACAGCCCTCCCCGCACATCTTCTGACTGGTCATGGGGCTGGCCAGATGTTGCTGAGTGCAGGGCAGTTAGTTAGGCAGGTGCAAGCCAACTAGGACTGCAGGGTAGCAAAATTCTTGGCATTGAGGACAGACTATGAAACTGGATGACCCCAGAGACATGACTAAGTATCAGGTGAAGACTTCTTACAAGGGGAGTTCTTTGGTGTTCTTTATTTTTTTCCAGATTGTTTTCAATCTTTTCCTAATGGTGCCAAATGTGGCTTTTAGCAATGTGAAAGCCAGGCTTAAAAATGTAATTCTTCCATTCTAAAATGTCTGCAGCACTTAGAGGAATGTTTATTATTCACACAATATAGTATGCGTTTCTCCATAAGCCAAGAATGTGGTCATCGTAACCATCCAACCACCCATTTAGTTTGCAAACAAATAATCTTATCTATTTATGCGATCATTAACTCATCAAAGTGAAAAACACAACTCAAAGTGTATGATTAAAAAATAATACATTTTTAGAGTGGCAGATAATTTATATATATATATATATCAATGTAAAATTTTCTTTAGAAAAAAATAGAAACTCAAGTCATTTAATTCTAAAACAGAGATGATATTCTATTACTATATCTAATCACCTTTTGCCCTAACTCCTAATACTAGCCACAAAAACATCTTTTTCTTCATTACTGAATCTTAGGCTAATTTCCACGAATCATTAGAGTTGCAGTTGGTTTTCATAACTGTATTTTCCTAAGCTACACACACAGGGAACAGAATAGGTAACGTGGGAGTTTTATCTTATTCAAAAAATTATTCTGGGATTGAGTAAGACATATTCTGAGAAGAAATTTGTGATTCTTTAGTGAAGCTCAATGAATAGTTCAATTCTTTTCATATCACTACATGTTTTCAAAAGTTATTTTCATATTGATTAAGGAAAGATTATGAAAGTTTCTTCTGCAAGACTGTATGCAACAGAGTAATGTACCCTACCAGGAATGCCTTTGTCTCTGCACTGTTTCTCTAGCTAGGTAACTGAAAGGAATTAAAATATCACATCAATTTGGCCTAAGGGAAAGACCCTAAAATATTTTTTGAAGTTAATTATCTTGACCTGTGATACTGCTAAGCCAAAATATATTTGCTTTTAGCTTTGATCAGAAAATTCAATTTAGCTGTCTCAGTGAAAAGTCTATTTCTCATGAGATAGAACATCTATTCTAAAGAAAATATGTAGGAGCAAACACTCCAGAATTAAAATGAAAAGCCTATGCATTTTCTTTGAAAAAGAACATTTCAAGCAATCTAGCGACCTAAGTTGAATGGATGAACACTGTGATCAAGTGTCTCATGTATGCCAACCGAATGAGGGCCCCTCCTCTCTGACGCTGGACGGGAAAAGGGGTCGCACTGCCCAGCCTGGTGCGGAAGGCAAAGGCACAGGGACTTGGCCTGTAGCAAGAGGCAACAGTGTTTGAAATAACTTGAATAGTTTGGTTTCTTGAATTTTTCAGACCTTACAACAACAAAAATATGTGTATAAACTAAAGGATACAGAAATGCAGTTTCTAGATAGGGAAGGATTTATTGTCCACTACTTGGACTGGCAAACTTCCTCCATTTGTTTCCGTAAGATTTCTGCCGAAGCACAGACGTTACATAATGGGCAAACATCGCAAGGCCCAAAAGTCAAGCTGGCGCATTAAAGGCCGCTGCCTGGATGACAGTCAAGCCACACAGAAGCAGGCCTGCAGGGGAAATGCTCTGGAGGCACACCGGGAATGACCACTGAGAATGAACTTGGACCTGGTCTCCCTTTCTCTGGGTAACCCCGTGCGTAACGTGAAAACCATGCCATGGCTCGGGGGCTGGTGTGGATACTGATTACCTTCGCCATGCATGGAATACGCGTGCAGGAAGAGTCCACTAGTCATCTGCAAGGGCCAGTGTCTCCCAGTGTTGCTTCCTATCAGCTGGGACCCCCTCCTATTTGTAGTAAGCAAGGCAATGGGAGTCACTTGAGGTGGGCCAGGGCAAGTCTGGGCAGAGGTGGCTTCTGTGGTAACCGTAGCAGGAGGAGGACAGGGTGACACGGCATTCAAAGGGCCCCGTAGAAAGAGCTGGCTGGAGAAAAAGATGCTTGCGCAAGTCACTGCTAGGAGACAGAATCCAGAGCCCTGAAAGAAGACAGGTATTCTTGCCCTCTCTATTTTTGCTCAAGATCAGACAGCCTGGTTGGGAACTGGGGAAAATCACCCCCAAACCAGAGACCACCAAAGTACTGGCTACATGGACATGGGGAGACCAGATGTGGAACGAAGGGAAGGACAAATCAGAGAATGGAGGATGTCAACAACAGCAGGGCTGCGTCCACACACTTGTTTATGAGTTGGCAGTTTGGACACAGATGAGCGCAGTGGCTGAGTGGCTCACAGAGTCAATTTTGCTAATGGCTGATCTGCACTGTGGTTTTGCGGGGAAGGAGTCCCAGGGTTCTCCGAGCAACACCGGGGGTAGTGGCTGCCCTGAGTCACGGAGAGGGACGTGCCCTGCATTCAGCTGTCGGGGTCCTTGGCACCTGCACTTGGTGCTGCTGGAAGAATCAGAGGGAGGCCAGTCAGTGCCACTGAGGGGAAGACTCCTTTCTCTCAAGTGCAGCTCATGAAAACTACTTCTGCTCATAATTCGGATACAGAAAACCTGGAAAACACCTTCTATAATTGCCTGCTTTCATTTAAAACATTAAATACTTATTTGTCATAGGTAATGTGTTGTATTCAGCCCTCTGTACCCATCTGTGGATTCAAATCGCAAACATTTCCAAACAGTGAAAGCTGACTTTGCCATGTGCTGGACAGTATGCTGAACCCACCCAGGTGACGGGAGGTGTAGGCACACCCAGGTGCCGCCTTTATGCAAATCAAGGTTATATGCAGATACTATATCATTTTTTTCTTAATTCAATTTCTTGGGGTGATATTACTTAATAAGATTATATAGGTTTCAATGGTAGACTTCCATGGTACATGGCCTAAATGTTGCATTGTGTGCCCACTATTTTATGTAAGGGACTACATACAGCACTGGAAATTTTGGAATCCATAGCAGGGAGGGGTCCCCATACTGAAAGATGACTGTGTATAGGTCATTAAATACACATGGAAAAACAAAGAAAACTTCCTTATATCCCGTATCCTGATTTGGGTTTAGAAAACATTTCTAAGGAGGCGTAGAAATGCACAGGTAGCTGCCTATCTAATGCCTATCAGAAACCCAGATGTTTTGGTAGAGTGTTCTATGAATGTCTACTGTAGCCTATTGGTTGATATTATTGAATGCTTCTAGATCCTTGTCAATTTTCTGCCTTGTTGTATCAATTGCTGAGAGAGGGTTTTTAAGTATCCAACTATATTTGTAGATTGGTCCATTAGTCCTTTCAGTTCTGTCAGTTTTGGCTTCATATATTTTGTAGCCATCTTGTTTGGTGCGTACACACTTTTTTTTTTTAAACTCCACTATGAGGGAAAGATGAAGAAGGGCTGGACCAAAAGGTCTGTAAGGGATAACTTCAATCTTCGGTGATTTCTCTGTCTTGAACCATTCCTCCTTGCTACCTTACCTTCTTCCACTGCTATGCTAAGGCTAGAACAAAGACTAGGGTTTGGTAGAACACAGAAGGGGAAAAAAGCCCCAAAATATAGAAAATGTATTAAATTTCTATTTGGGATGAGTGTTTGTTGCTTCGTATTTGGAAAAACACCTCTCATGTAATACGTAGGCTGTACAAGTGTAAAGGCAGGGCTGTGGCTTCTTTCTGGATTCACTATGCACATGCTCTTATGGCACTCAATTCAGGTGAGCACGATAAATTTCATTCATGAGTCCTGCCTTTATGATTAATTGGGACAAAAAGATAATGGAGCAGCTATGGTAGAAGGAAGCTTAGCACAGAGGTCAATGGCCTGAGTTTCAATACTACCCACTAGTTATGTGACTCTGGGAAAATGTTTGCACTTCTATTATGTACAGAGACATAACTTTTGTGTACCTCATTATCTTTTCCACCTGTAAAATGAGAACAGTAACAAAAACTAAACCTCAATAGTTCTGAGAAATATAGTTAAAATGTTAGAACAATGTCCTTAGCTGCTATTGCAACTGTTGTTTTATCATTCATTGATGATCTCTTATAAATAAAATGCTGAATAGATATTGTGCATATATTATATTTAATCCTAGAATAATCTCTTGAAGAGTGTGATATCATTATCCCAATCTTATAGATTAAGAAAGTAGGATTATTTTATGAAAATCATTGATAAATATAGTATAAATTCACATTAACTAAAAACATAGGTTAAGTTAAAAACATTTGAAACCAAAAGTAAAGTAACAAAAACATACCCTAGCACATTTAGAAAATATATTCAGAAAGGCAGTTGTATTACCAGAGTTATATTACCATGACTATTATTTATTACTTTTTAAATTTAACTCCTTCCAAAACCATTGAAGGAGGAAAATAAAAGCAGAGCCTGTTCGCTCTTTGGGGCTATTGGCCCGGCTTCCTCAGTCTGGTTCTGCACAGTTCTCACACAGGGGTATCAGGGCACACCCTGGATTCCCGCAAGGATCCCATATACACTATGTACAGAAGAATTTGCCCCACCTTTCCGCAGCTAGCATGGAGGAATAGCAGGATAAGGTTTGAAAGTAAAGCTTGAAGAGCCTTTTTGTGTCAAACAGACCCTTCTCACTCTATACTCATTTTAGTTTTTGTTTTAAACTTTGGGAAGAAAAAAATCCCACTGTTCTTCTACTGTCTGAGATTATTCTCCCAATGCTTTCGGATGTGAGAATGTGCTTACCAAGGCAGGATGGCTCCAACACACTCAGGACTGAAAATTCATCCTGAAAGTCCGGTAGCTGAAGGCCAGCGCTGATGAGCCAGGACTTGATTTTCTTCGGACACGGTTTAAAGAGTAAGTAGGCAGGAAAGTAGAGGGCATATCGAAGCCAGCACAGAAGTGGGGTGGCGATCCTGCCATTGGGTGACTCGGACATCCGCTCAATAGTCGGAAAGAGTAGAAAGGAGCGAATTATCTACAAGAGGAAGCATATGTTGATGAGAATTTTCTTAAGGAATAACCTAATGCTTTATTGTTTCTTTTATACCGTATTGACAATGACTGGGTTTTGGGACATGTTTAATGATCTGACTAAAAGCCACCATCCACTGTCTCAGCCCAGACGCGGCTGAATGGGATAGAAGCGTGTTCCTTGAACTGTTGGGGTTAATTTTGGGGGAGGGAAGGAAATCAGATTCAGGTAACTTTTTCTTCTTCTTTTTTTTTTTTTTTTACATTTAATTATGTGTCTCTGTGTCTAGAGCTCACATGGAAAGTGAATTTTTATTGCGTCGTCTAATGTTAGCAGTTTCGTTCAGGGAGCTGGCATTTCACTTGGAGAGCAAGCAGCATGCTTTAAGAATCTGAGTGAGCCCTGGCTGGTAGCACAGTGGACAAGGCGCTGGCCTGTGAACCCAAAGGTCGCTGGTTCGATTCCCAGTCAGGGCACATAACCAGGTTGCAAGCCACATCTTCAGCCAGGTCTGTGGCTGGAGGCAGGTGATAGGCAACCATACATTGATGTCTCACTCCCTCTCTGCCTCTCTCCCTTCCCCTCTCTCTGGAAATAATAAATAAAATCTTCAAAAAAAAAAAAAAAAAAAAAAAAAAAGGAATCTGAGTGAAATAGGCCAGGCAGTGAAAGCCAAATTCCATATGATCTCACCTAGTACAGGACACTAATGAATAAAACAAACAAATAAGCAAAATAGAACCAGAGGCATGGAAACAAGGAACAGACTTTCTGTGTGCAGAGGGGAGTGGGGAGGGGGGGAAGAGGCAAAGAGGGGGAACAGTTTAGTCAAGGAATTAGTATAAATGACCCGGGGACATGGACATGTGGGGAGAGGGGACGGGGTGGGTGGGGCAGGAGAGAGCAATGGGGAAACATGGGACAACTGTGATCCAACAACAATAAATTAATTTAAAAAAATGAAAGGAATCCGAGAGGTGGAAACGATGCAACCACTTTCAGCATCGGGACCAGTGTCACAACTAAGCTCTGCTTCTGCACTTTCAAGGGCGGATTCTTCCACTGTCTTTGGGGTAGTTCTAGCATCATGCGGCCTTTTGTTCCTGCGGGTGCTCCTGGGCTTAGCAATACCAGAGAGGTTTAACGCAGGGGTGGGCTCATAAAGAGCAATCGTTGGGGTGGGAGGGGTAGGGCTCTGTGCTGCCCCTAGCTGCCTTGCCCACAGGAAGACCTCTCCCTCCGGGTGTGAACAGGGCTTCCGATGGCGGGCACGGCAGTGACAAAGCCGTGGACTTGGTGGTGCCTGGTCCCACCTGGATCTGCATCTGCGGGCATCGGTGAGGGAGCCAGGTGGGTCGCCGTTCAGTCCCTGCGGGCTCCCTGCAGCCAATATTCTCCAATAATTCCTCTAAAAGCTCTATGGGCTAGTTGTTCACGTCTAGGTTCACAGTCTACGGGACACAAATTTTCATGTGTGGTGTGAAATGTGGGTCGAATGCAATTTTTTCCCATATGGCAACTCCATTATCCCAGCACTGTTAAGTGCTGTGGCTACCTTTCCCTGTTTTTCTGCTGTAAAGCCCGTGTCTGTGTGGACGGGTCCTGTTCGGGGCTCTCTAGTCTGCTCTAGTGGTTCATTTCTCTGACTCTGCGAGAAGCACAATATCACACTTACTAAAGATCTACTGTAAACTTTGATATTTATTTGGTAGAGTAAGTTAAACCCCATCCTGTTCTTCGAAAATGCCTTGGGTATTTCTGACATTCTGCATTTCCATTAACATTTTGGAACTGGCTAAGTTCCACAAATATCTTTCTTGAGAGTCTGATGGGATTGTATTAAATGTATAAATAAATTTGAGGAGAGGCAGTATCTTTACAATATTGGGTTTCCTAACCCATGAACATGGCACAGTTCCCCTTTTATTATAAATCTTTAAGTGTGTCTAAAAATGGGTTTACACATTTTACAGGTAGTCATCATACACTTTTGTCAGATAATTAGTTATACTTTTGTAAATAGAATATTTAAAATATTTAAAAATATATTTTTTAAAATGGTTGTTCCTTATATGACATAAATAATCATTTGCTTGTTGATTTGTGTCCAATAAACTTTCTAAAGTCATTTATTAGTTCTAATATCTTGTCTGAAGATTCTTTTGGATTTTCTAAAGTATGTACATACACGTATATCCACAAATAGAGTTGTTTCTCCCTTTGAAATCCCTGTCTTAATATAATGCTTAATAGAGATAATTCTTGCTCCTAAACTCAAAAATAATTTCAATCCAATCACAATAAGGCATGATGTGTGATGAAGTTTTTCTAGAGAGATGCTTAGAAAGATTAAAAAATTCTTCTCTATTTGTAATTTGCTAATTGCTTTTAAAACCATAAATGGATGCTGAATGTATTAAACATCTTCTCTATACCTATTGAGAATGATTGTGACTTTTCTCCTTTTATTTATTAATATGGTCAACTATCAACTGATTTTCTAATGTGAAACTAACTTTCCATTCTTGGGATAAACCCTCCATCCTTTGCATGTTACTGCGTTTGGTTTCCTGACACTCTGTGCGGGGCTTTTGCATGTTGTTAAGTGGGCCTGGATGGTAACTTCCTTCCAGTTCTTTTTTCTTAGGTTTGGATACACATAAAAGTTTTGGTACTTTGAAAGAACTGAGTTCGAGAGTATGTTTTCTTCCATTATCTAGAGGATTTTACAAAATAATAGAACTATTTATTTTCTAAATATTTGTGAAGATTGGAGTGAAGGTTGGAGTTTTATTTTAAGAATGTTTTGACTAGATTCATTTTCTTTCACGGCTTAGAACCATTCATTTAAGCTTTCTATTTTTCCTTAAATCTGCTTTGATATTATATTTTTTCTAGGGATTTGTCCATTTTATTTAAACTTCCAAATTTATTGGCATAAAATTAATAATATAACATAACACTATTACAATTCAACCTCTGGTGGGACTTTTGTAACTATGAGGGACTCTCTTCATCTCTTGTAATGCTTTTCCTTTAGAGCTTACTTTGTTTAATATTATCATAGCTCCCAGCTCTCTTTTGGCTAGAATTTGCAAGATATAACTATTCCTCCTTTTACTTTTATATATAATCTGACATCTCTGTCTTTTAACTAACATGACTAATACATTTACTACATTTACATTTAAACAATTGCTAATATTTTGGAGCTAAAACTGTAAATTTAAAATATCATTTTGTGCTTGCTATTTTTTGTATCCCTTCATCCCACTTTTCTTTTTTCTTAACATCTTTTGCTGAAAATATAAATAATAAGATATAAATAATTGGCAGTAAATACTAATTAAGTAATGATATAAAAATGAGTGAAACATGTATATAAATAGCAATGCATGATTAAAAGGATTATATGGCAGTTTAAGGAACAAATAACAATAGGTAGCAAGTGAATAACGGAGTCAAATGTGTATCAAGTTGGGAAGTTTCCAGACCTACGTGGGGGCAGGAGGAACTGAAACAGTGAAGGCGCCGGGAGCTGTGGGCGGCAGGGCACACGCGTGGGGCAGCCTCCGTGAGAAGCGTGTGCAGGCTGGATGGAGTGGCCTGGGGGACGCGTGGCAAAGGGCTTTCCTGGGAGAGGGAAAAGCAAGCACAAAGCCCATGTATAAAACATCCTTGGTGTGTTCAAGTAAAAGCTGTTTCACAGTGTGTGGAAGGGAAGCAACTCAAGTGTGGTCACAGCAGCAGCAGGTGAACAGAGGGTCCAACAGGACTTTCGGGTTTTAGTCTGTGTAGCTGAGAATCCTCTGAGGGGCCTGAGAACAGGAGAGACTGTCTCCCATTCAGTGAGATTGCTCTAGCTGGTGTGTTCTTACTAACCAATGAATGCAGACGAGATAAGAAAATGAGTTATAAACATGGAAAGCAAAACTACCAGTATTTAAGGCTCATTTTAAAAAATTCACGTATAAAAATAAAAGCTAAATATAAATATAAAAAGTAATGTACAGCACGTACCTAAACAAAAACTTTAAAACCCAAAGGAGCATTTCTTTATTCTTCTATTGCAGGAGATATAATTTCACCCCTTAAATTAATTTATCAGTTCGATTCATTCAATCTCAATTAAATTACTAAAAGATGCCCCCTATTTTAAAGTTTAACCAATTAATATTAACCTGGAAAATTCAGTATACTAATAATATACGAATTCTGAAAAAGAAGAAAATGAGGGGGATTAGCTCTACTAAACATTACACACATCAGAAGCTATGACAGTTAGAACTGCATGACAGAAAAGGGTCACATGGCTCAATGGAACAAAAAAATGTCTAGAAACTACAGATCTGAGTATATATAGGTATTAAGTTTATGATAAGGTATCATTGGGGGAAAAACCAGAGTTAGCTGGTCAATAAATGTAGCTGAGAAAACTAGAGAACAATTATTTGGAATAGTGAGGCTGGAGATGAGAGGTCATCATTAGGAGTGGTCATGTAAGTTACACAAGGGAATACAATGCTACAATGAAATGTCAGATTTGTACGTAGGTGTCCAAAACTGATTTCTAAACCAGTGGGTGGGGCTGTGGATAAAAGGGAGTTAGCAAGTTTCCAATGAGACATCTAAGCCTTGGGGCTCCTATGTTCTTTGGACTTTTTTATTCTGAAAGTATATTTTTCTTATATATATATATATATATATATATTGCAGTATATATACTGCAAAAGTAATTTTGCTTATTTTCTGGTTCCTCCACTATGTCCTATAAGAGATACCTGGAAAATTAAAAACTGCATTGAATAATGCAATCTACACTAATTGGAATTTAACTAATCAACTATCATAAATCTTATTTGCTCCTGCAGGCTGCTTATAACCCTATTAGGCAATAACCAACCAACCACTATCAGGAATTTGGTTAAAAAATAATTCCAGGGAATAATATGAAGTTAGTACATTTAATCCCAATCCCGTAAATATTCTGCATTTATAACAGCACTGAAGATAACAAGAGAAATATTTCTTATTAAGACTCTCATGTGCTATAAATTCTTCATTAGGAAAATAAAACTAAATTGTTGCATTACTCTCGGTTTATGAAAGCAGAAGAATATGTTAAAACACATTGGAAAATGTGTTATAACTTTATTTTATTTTTAGATAGAGGGGAAAGGAGGGAGAGACACGTCAATATGTGGTTGCCTCTCACATGCCCCCAACCGGAGACTGGCCCGAAACCCAGGCATGTGTCCTGAGTGGGAATTGAACCATCGACCCTTTGGTTCACAGGCCTAGCTCAATCCACTAAGCCACACCAGCCAAGGCAGACTGGAAATATTTTAAGTGAGAAAGTTAGAAAATAAATGTTTTGTACCCCTGCCACCTCCCCACCCCATTATGACCAATCCACAGTTAACCAGAACAATCAACTAAGGAAAATGATATGTTTTCAAAAAAGCCTGGTAATTTAGTCATTGCTCAATTTAGTTTCAAGTTTATTCACTTCAAAATAAGGTTTTCTAGTGTTTATTAAAATATCCTCAAAGATTTAGAGAATGTAAATGGTTAATACAGTTATGGTTGTACTAATAAATGCACCATAAAGATTCCAGACTACTTATGTAACCCACAGTAAATAAGGAACTTCAGACTGATCAAATCAGCTGGCAGAAAGAGGAAGCAATCCATTACTTTGTATAAATGATCCATTACTGTGACCCATGTTAAACAAAACTGCATGCAAGGGGAACTCCAAAAATACACGAGCAACTACAGGGTTACGTTTGGTTGATTTGTATCAATAACAAATTGGGAATTAAAGTGCACTCTGAAATCATGGGAATGCACTGAAACAACAAGGAAGTTCTAATATGTACTGTGAATGCATCATTGCTTCTCAAAAACATAAGCAGACCAAATATTGTTCATCCCAACTAATATTTAGCTGATGAGACTGGTTTTCCTCTCTTGTCTTTGGAGAGCAACTTACTCCTGCTGGGTGAAACTTAGACTTTTCCTAGGTCCCCTAATAATGATTTCAGTGAAATTTATAGTCTAAATTTGATAGGATAAGTCAGAGTAATAAAAGTTTCTTTTATTCATCTAGCAACCTATTGGCCAAAAAAATCACCGAGGTCAGGGAAGTATACCCAATTTTATAACACAGCTGTGCAGAGCAGGTTTCCAAGTTCGTACATGACAAAACCTTTTCTTATGTTACTGTCTCATTAAAGAAAGAACTTCTAGGCTGGCCAATTCATCCCATTCCAAGGAAACATTTTCTTATATTTCACATTCTCATCTGAAATCTACCAGGGTCAACTTCTGATAATGACGCACAACCATATTTTCTTGACTAGTAGAAGAAAGTAAATATACACACTGGGACATTTTTTTAGAGGGCATTTTGGGGGGGACTAGAAGCAGCGCTTTGATGTTTACTTTTTTCTGACTTTATTATTGCTATTAACCAGTTTTCAGAAAGGAAGTTAAGAAACAATTTAAAGAAGAGCCAAAAGAAAAAGGATATGATGTTCAGGTGTGTGGCTTGTGTGCCATCTGTTTTATTAAATAGGCATTAAAAAAAAAACAAAAACAAAGAGTAGAATCTAAAAAATCATCAGTAAACTTTACTAGTCAGATAACTTATTACATATATGTCCATGATAAATAGTACTTCAACATCTTCAAAAGAATAGCATTATGGCATTACCACTGCTCTCCCTATTTGCTGATCAGCTAAGCCCACTGCTGCGTAATGGCTGGTGCCTCCCCACCGCACGAGCTGAAAATGAGAAAACTCAGCACACAGCTCTTCCTTTTGTATGACTGCTAACGTTGTGAAGACATGTTAGAGGACATGCAATGTGAACCAGACAGCTTTCAAAGATACAGCTGCTGTTAGTCAAAGCACAGACCTAAGAGAAATCCTAGTTTAGTTGATCTTTTCTCCAATAGGGCTTTTTCTCCTGATAGGATAAGACTACTCAGCTTATTTGATCATAGGCATGCAGTTCATCAATTGCAGATACAATTCTATTTTAATGGTCAAGAGCTTGCTTTTTGGGACCTTATTGTCTGCCTCAACAACTGCTCCATCAGCAAGACAGGAAGATGCCCTATGGTGGGGATGTGCTTAGAATAATGGCAGCAGTTAGTGGTAGCTTATTATCTTCTCAAGACGCTAACGCACTTCCACGTACATCCTCATTCACTACACGTATCAACCACACCAAATCTCCATGCCGCACAGGAGCAAACTTAGCTACGAAGTAACTCGGGTGAGGCACAGACTCAAGCAGAGGACATGCTCCCATGTGCTTTCAGCCACCTCGAGATACCGTACACCTGCGCAGCGTGAATGCCATAGAAGTAGCTGTACTGTATTGTGTAGGGGCCAACTCCCTGGAATGTGTTTCTCCAGGTATTTTTGATGGGCTGGTGGTTGAATTCACGGATTCATAATCCACAGATGAGGGCCGACTGTACGTACATTTGCTCTCCTTACCCGCCTTGTGGGGTGGGGGGGGAGGCAGGGCAAATAAGGTTAAAAGTCACCAAGCGTAAACCTGGGTTCAATGTATATATGGTGTTCTGTGTGCTGGTCTTGTCCCTGCAACTCTTCTGTAAGGTTGGAAGTATTGCCCAGTAAAATGTTGAAAACTGCGGTCCAGCACTGCTCCCTCCCACTCAGCTGCGGCACTTCTGGTCCCTCTGTCTCCTTCCACTCCTGTTACCCAGGTAGGGTCGCCTTTGAACATGCTGATTCACGCAGAGTTTTACATTTGTCACCATCTCCCCTTGGCGGCCTGAACTTGGAGCGGCCAGAGCCTCTTTGCACGGCTACATCGCAACAGGTACGCAGTGACAGCATGGGCGGCAGGGGCAGGGGCGGAAGGAATAGTCCGGCTGGGGGCAGGGAGCCCAGGGCTGCCTCACCAATACCCCCACGCGACTCTACCCGCAACCCCAGCTCAGGGCTGGAGTTCATCTGTGTGAGGTGGAAGGAGAGTTCCGACCTGAGCGGGGTGGAGGTCGGCAGGGGAAGGGCCATCGGGCGGGCTGAGGAAAAGCCCCAACACACCAAATGCAAACCCAGCCTCCCTGCTGTCTCCCTCCCATGATGCTGCCCTCAGACAGCTTCTGAAGGTTTTTGTTTCCTTTTGAGAGGTGAAAGGCTTTAGAGAAAAACATAGATTATGACACTGGGAACAACCCCCACCCCTCTGCCAAAGGGAAAAAAAAGTTGTCAGGGCACCTGTCCAATCCTCCTGCAGTGAAGCTGACTCGCTGACCACCAAAAGCTCCTCGGATTGTCAGCGCTTTTCCTAAATACCAACAGATAACAAAGGGATGACAGACATTTGAGGACAGTCATCAGTCCACATACACCAACCAGAAAAGAGGGATTCAGGTGAACAGAGACCACACAAGGGTACAACTGCAAAAATGTGCTGTCCTGGGAGAGTGTGAGTGGGCCATGAAGTCACAGGAAGGGCACCACAGTAAGGGAACAAGGAAGAAGAAATTACCTCAGAGGTGATTTGCGTGAAGGCTAAAATCCAAAGTTTAATTAGATGAATTCTAAGATAAAAGTTGGGAAAATAACCCATATTATTTCTCATAGACAACTAAAACCAACCAACCAACCAACCAGAGATAAACAACAGAAACTAAACCATGAGAATCATTTCTGGGGGCTTGACATATGAACAATGAGAAAACAAAGAGAAAAAAACACAAGAGAAGTTTTTAGTATGTTAGGATGCCAGTTGCCAGATTAAAAAAGACAAAACGGTCCAAAAAATGTTGTCACTAAATAGAATAATGGGAATAAAGATGGCAAAACTGCCCAGAGACAGAAACAGGTCATGCACGGAAGACTTGAAATGGCACCCTTCTCAGGGGCAGAGCTGCACCAACTGGCCACAGCGGAGATGGGGAGTGGGGGTGGCAGATCAGCTTCCTGCAGGGCACTCTTTCTGCCAAGCACAATTAGAAAAGCAGGAAAAAGTAGTTTTTAAAGGTGCCTTTGAAAGCATCCAAGGCAGAGGTGATGTGAAGGGGCCAAAATTCTAGAGGAAAATGGAAGTGAGAGAGGTGGGCTGAACAGCTCCTCTTCTTTCTTGACCAGTTTTTGAGTTGTAGCTAAAAGAGCAAGAAGCTGAAGTTTTCTTTCGCTCAAGTGTCAAAACTTGTTCTTTTGGTGCCCATTAAAAAATAAGCATTCTAGGCTTCCAGTGGGACCTACTAGAGGGGTGACACTCCAGAAAGTGACAAACTGGAAACGGACCAGTCCTCAGGGAGGCAGCTCTGATTTGGCCGGTTCCTGATGGCACTAAAGTCATTGGTCTTTACTGTAACTTAGTCAAAAGGAAAAGTAAACCTTCCCTGGAGGAAAACAGAAGTCTCGTGTTGTCTTAATTTTTTTCATATATAATAGCAGGTATTCAATTAAAACAAAAAACCTTACCAAGCTACGATGGTTAATTTTCTGTGCCAATTTGACAGTCCACAGGGTGGTCAGTGGTTGGTCCCCTGTCATTCTGAGTGTGTCTGTTAGGACGTTTGAATTGTGAGGCCACAGAGAGCAGACTGCCCTCCCCAGTGGTGGTGGGCCTTGCCCTATCAGTTGAAGCCTCAATAAAACAGCCATGTAGGGAGTTCCCTCTGCTGATTGCCTTTGGTCTGGAACACTGGTTTTTGTTTGTTCGTTTGTTTGTTTTCCTGCCTTTGGTCTCAAAGAGAAATAACAGCTCTTCCTGGGTCTTGGGCCTGCCTACTTTTGGACTAGCACCGTTAGCTTTCCTGAGTCTCCAGTTTCCTGACTACTTGTGTTGTATCTTGGCACAGGTCAGCTTCTGTAACTGTTAACTACTTCCTTACAGTTAATATCTTTATGTATGCACACACATCCTATTGGTTGTTTCTCTGGATAACTGACTAATCCAAAAACCTTCTGAGGGACTAAACAACAGGACCAAAAACAAAGAAGGAAAAAGCAAAAAGAAATGCAACTACATGAGACTTAGCTATTGGAATTTCAGACATAATGTTTAATTTTGTTTCATCTCTGATTTTTTTATATTTTAAGAATAAAAGTAACTGTACTTTAACATTATTGGCTGTACAAAGGAGAATAAAGTCAGATATAAACTTTAAAGTAACTGTGATTAATATAATCAAATTAAGTGACAAGATGTAGGATTTCAGGAACTGGTCATTATAAAAACAGTAAAATGAAAATTCTGTAAGCTAAAAACAAAATAACTGAACTTGAGGATGTAAAAGATAGGTTCAAAATCGGTTCATACATAGCTGAAATAAGAATGACTAAGCTTGGAAGAAAACATACCTGGATGGAAGCTGGGAGAAAAAGTTATGATGTGTAAAGCATACCAAAACTGAAAAAATAAAACCTCAAAAATTTATCAGGGAAAATCAAATAAATATTCAATATCTATAGTCAAAGGTGGAATGTCTAAGAATTATGAGAAAAAAGGGCTACAAAGGAAGGACGGTAAAGACGGAACGAATCGGGCGAGAGTAGGAGTTTTCGTTTGAGATGCCCGATTTGAAGACACACAGGCACCTGCTGGGTGGTGGTGGCAGGAAAAAGCAGGAAGAAGGCGGACAGCCAGAAACAGCAGCAGTTAGGAGGCAGCACGCAGTACTTCCAGGGCAGGACACAGGGACACAGGGACACATCCGAAGGAGACAAGCTGAGGCCGTCCCCCTCCAGCCCCCAGGCCATCGGAATCTGTCCCTAAGTCTTTATGAAGTGGGCGTTCACATGTTACCAGGGTCCTCAGGGCCCTTCTCCTCTGCAACAGGGCACTGGAAGCTCCTAGCATTTTCCTGAGGGTGGTCGGTTATGAGGAAAAGGCTCAATCTCTTGGTTTACTACAAAAGATCCCAAAATCATACCGGTGAGGAGATGCGTTAAAATTGAGGAGATGGAGCGTGTGAACTTGCTGATGGACTTCAATAACGCGGACTCCCTGTGGAACCTGTAGCTCTGACACTGGGAAAGGATGCGCCGTCTGGGTTTCCGGTTTCCTGCCCGAAATGCTGCTGGCTTTAGTTTCCACCCGATACACCTCTCTGATCCCTGATAATGTGGCCGTTCTCCAGCCAAACGCAACCAGTCTGAACTGGCGTGGAACGCAGGATCTCAAAGCAGCCGCATTTTATTCTTGTGAAGCATCCTTCACTTAGTGCCTGCTAGGCTTTTTCCACTTTGGGGATTGTTTTGTGGCGCACATTGCATATTGTTCACAGATTTTCCACCCGAGCAAGCAGGAGGGGAAAACAAGCGTCGTGCACGCTGGGTAAGCATTTCAGGGGCCCTTTCCCTTCCCGAAGGGTCACATTCACAGTTCTCATCTCTACAAAATGATAGAGCTAGAAAGGATCTTCTCCCTGGAATAAACAGTAGCCACCAAAAAAAAAAGTTTTGTTTTCTACTTTTCCCACAGAATTTTGTTCCCATTTCTACTGTTCTATATCTCTTTTCTGCTGTGTTCTGTCCACTGAGGCTCCAGGAACAGGCCCTTCAGTGAACACCCGGGTCATTAGCATAACAAGGTACCAGATTTGCTTTTCAGACCTGTACCCATCCCACAGCAGGGGCATTCAGAAAGACAACACCCCTTCCTTAGCATGGGCCCCCCCACTGCTACCTCAGGGCCTCTTCAAGTCCTTACCATCCTGAACCTCACGGCTGAGGAGAGGAGGACATGCCAAGTGGTAGGAGGAAAGATGCTGCTAAACCCAACCTCTCAACTTATTACCAGATAACAATGAGGCAGGCTGTCAAAAGGCACGTCTATCAACACACATTATTATTTTTCTGGGGGGGGGGCAGTGTTAATAAACACAAATCACAATGGAGTAGCACTGGAAGAGTAAGTAAGATAAGGGGAGAGGGTAGGAGAGCCGCTGCTACCAAAAATGCAGCTACTGACCACTTTGTGCCACTCTCTGCTGGTCTTAAGGTGTGTTTTCCTGCAGAGCTACCATGAAGTTGACAGGACCCCTTGACGTCCCCTCGTATTTGCTATCTTTTGCTGTGTAACAGAGGATCAGAATCTTTCTCACTCCTGAACCAACTTTCTGCTACTGTCATACAATCAAATTGCATTTTTTAAAATAAAGAAAATGCATAATCATTAAGTGATTATAATAGTGAATTTCAAAAATGGATAATTAATATAAAAAACCACACCAAAACTTACGACCCAAACACAGCTATTATTTTCCTAAATTTTCAAACTTTAAAAAAAAATTTTTACTGTTGTATTATATCCATCCCCTTTTTACTCCCCTCTGTTCCCTTCCCTACCCACCCACTTCCCCACAAAGTCAATCCGCTTGTCCTTTCCATGGTTTTTCCATACTAGATTCTTGTCTAAACTGCTCCCCTTCTTTGACTCTTCCTCCCCCTCCCCCCACTCCTCTTCCCCTCAACCACAGAAGGCCTATTCACTGTATTCATATGTCTGGTTCTGTTTTGCTTGTTGTTAGTTTCGTTCATTATTGTCCTGTAATGGGTGAAATCATATGATATTTGTCTTTCACTGACTGGCTTATTTCACTAAGCATAATACTTTCTAGTTCCATCCATGTTGTTGCAAAGGTTAGGAGTTCCTTCTTTCTTTTTGCTGTGTATTCCATTGTGTAAATGTACCAGAAGTTTTTTGATCCAATCATCCACTGATGGGCACTTAGGCTCTTTCCAGCACTTGGCTATTGTAAATAATGTTGCTATGAACATTGGTGTACATAGGTTCTTATGAATTGACGTTTCAGGATTCTTTGGGTATAGTTCTAGTAGTGGAATTGCTGGATCAAAAGGCAGTTCCGTTTTTAGTTTTTTAAGGAAACTCCATACTGTTTTCCATAGTGGCTGCACCAGCCTGCATTCCCAGCAGTGCACCAGGGTTCCCTTTGCCCTACATCCTCTCCAACACTTGCTGTTTGTTGATTTGTTGATGATTGACATTCTGACAGGTGTGAGGTAGAGTCTCATTGTGGTTTTAATTTGCATCTCTCTGATGGCTAGTGATGCTGAGCATTCTTTCATATGCCTCTGGGCTCTTTGTATGTCTTCCTCAATGAGTTGTCTGTTCATGTCTTTTGCCCGTTTTTTAATTAGGCTGCCTGTCTCCCTGGTGTTGAGTTGCATTAGTTCTTTATATATTTTGGAGATCAAACCCTTGTCTGAGGTATCATTGGCAAATATGTTTTCCCATACAGTTGGTTCCCTTTGAATTTTGCTGGTGTTTTCTTTAGCTGAACAGAAACTTTTCAATTCGATATAGTCCCATTTGTTGATCTGTTCTTTTATTTCCTTTGCCCTTGGTGAAGTATCAGTAAACAAATTTCTGTGTAGGATATCAAAAATTTTACTGCCTATATTTTTCTCCAGGACCTTTATGGTGGCACTGCTTATGTTTAAATCCTTCAAACTTTTAAATGTATATTTTCTTTTGATATATATTCTCCATATATCTTAACACCTTTGTTAATATTCTATAGTTAGCTTTTCTGTATTACAATGTCTTTTGAAAATATAATTTTAATACTTTGCATTCCATGCTCTACTTCACCTTCCCTTTACAGTCAGATATTAGGCTGTTTTCAATTTTTTGATACAACAAATAGTATTTTTGTACCTGAGTGTTTCTATCTTTGAGATTTTCTTAATATAGGTACTAAAGAAAAGAATTAGTAGGTTCAAAGGGTATGAACACTTTTTATAGGAGTTATTTTTTTCTAATAACACATGATCATTGCCAAAGACGTAGAAACAGTGCAGAGTTTCCACCTGCAGCACACCCTTACCTCTGACCCCCCGCAATCAGGGTCACACACTGCTTGGTGTTTACATGTTCAGACTTTCTACAGTAGTAGGCACACACATGACACTGAACTTTCTTTTTAAAATATTGCCATACTGTATTTTTAAGAAAAGATTTTTATTCATTATTTTTAGAGAGAAGTGCAGGGAGGGAGGCAGAGAGGAAGAGAAACATCAATGTATGGTTGCCTTTCACCTGCCTCCAGCTAAGGACCTGGCTGGAGACCTGGCCTGCAACCTGGTTATGTGCCCTGGCTGGGAATTGAACCAGTGACCTTCGGGTTCGCAGGCTGGCATCTTATCCACTGTGCCACCAGCAAGGGCTGACATTGAACTTTCGAATATTGCAACAGTAGCAGTTCATTTTGGTAACTCTTGAGGGACATCCATTAAATATTAGTAAGTACTTCTATACTCAATAAACAAACATTAGGTACTACCAGATGCTAATTAATTAACTAGGTACTATGTCACACATGGTGCTATCTACACATTTTTTTGAGAGATTTTATTAGCTAGTTCTTCAGTGAATTATCTCTGTACTTTCATGTTCTTTGTACCTTTATCAAAGAAGCTGTTATAATAAGTTACCATTTTAGCCTAGTGGCCAAGAACATGAACTTTGGAGTCAAACATACATGGGTTCAGATCTCGGCAAAGGCACTTAACTGGCTGTCTTTCTAAATCAGTTTCCTAATATATAAGAGAATAGTAATAGCTTCCTTGGGGTTGTTGAAAGATTAAATAAGGTGCATAAATTATAATTACAGTAATACAGTAATAGTCATAGTAAAATCAACTAATAATTTCATCTTCAATTGCTTTAAATACCTATGAGAGAATTAGGTATCTTAAATACATTTTTATATCTTAATAAATAGCAGTGCAAACACAGCTTAGATTTTTGCTTTTTTCTGAGTTAAAAAAAAAAAATTGAGAGGAGGTGCTGCATTATCTTCCCTGGTGTAAGCAGGGAAACTCAAGGGACAGCTTTTAAAATGACATCAAATCACAAACTCTTCCACCAGATTTTCCTATAATAAAAACCTTTTCTTTAAACAATTTCATATTCTGTTTAAGAAATTGCTTATTGAGTTACGACAGCCATTTGTGGAACATTCAGTACATGAAGTTTCTCTGGATACGACCCCAATCTTCAAAGGCAGGTTTACTTTTACTTTCTTTCCTCCTGTCCTGAGATTTACAAATATATTACTTTTTATAATTGGTAAAAAACCTTTAATTTAAAGTAGTATCTCGTCAGCCATTGCAAAAATATTTTGGGAGAAAAGAAAACCTAATATGGGCTGCATCAGTTAATATCAAAGATTTGCCATTAATTTTGTTAAGTGTGACAATGACATGATAGTTATATAAGAAAAGGTCCACTTTAAAAGACACATAGGGAAGCATTTCAGGGTAAAATACGAGGGTGATAATTTACCTGAAAATATTTAAGAAAAAAAACGAGGTACAGGTCTCCAGCCAGGTCCGTAGCTGGAAGCAGGTGAAAGACAATCACACATTGATGTCTCTCTCCCTCTCTGCTTCTCTCCCTACTCTTCTCTCTGGAAATAATAAATAAAATCTTAAAAAAAAAAAAAAGAGCTAAAGGTAACAAAATATTGGTAGCTATATTAGTATAGATAATGGGTATCGGAAGATTCATCACACAATTATTACTTTCCTGTGTGAAATTTTTCATGATACAAAGTGTAAGCGATCAATTAAGAAGGAGGTGTCTCTTTTTCCTTTGCACCTGTATTAGCTTAGATAGCTAGGGCTGCAGCGGCGGACCACCTCCCGCGCTGTGCCCACTCCCTGATCTTACAAGGGGGCTGGGGTTGCCCCGAACAGCCTGCTGAGTCCCCCAGGAGACGAGGGATCTCCAACTGCATTACACGCCCTGTGCGCACTATTCAGGGCCCAAAGGCACCGCGGCGCCTGGCCGAGTGTGCTGGAACGCAGAGGCCACCGCCCCTAAGAGCTCGGGCCTCCATGGGCTCCCACGGACACCCCTGCCGCCTTGCGCTGACATCTTGGAACTCAGGATGCAAAGAAGGGACCCTGATAACGCAGAGCAGAGCACACACTTGGTCGTGCCGCTTCTCCGAGCAAGTGGCGTTCTCAGCACCTTTCCCCAGGGGCTGGCTGTGCAGACAAGGTCATGGATGGAAAGAGCTAACATAGAGAAATAAGGGAAACCTTTTCTGTAGAGAACTTGACTGGTAAGCCAAGGGACGACACGAGGCAGCGCTGCCGTGCTGCGGCGAGATGCCGGCTTCAACTGTCTATCCACCGCGGCGTGTCCCACGTTCCAAGCGTAGGGAGGGCGCCGCTGGTGGCTGCTAACCTGGGCACCGGCCAGAATCCCCGCAGTGCGCTCATCAAACGTCAACTGGGCTTCCCGGCCCTGAAGGTTTGGTTGCACTTCGTCTGCCTGGGGCGCAGCCATTTGTGTTCTTCGAGCTCCCAAGGGATGCTGCTTTGAAAAGGGCCCGCTGAGGGCAGCCTGGGCGCCCGCCTGCTGTCACCTACTGCTGTCACCTACTGCAGCCTGCCAGCCCACACGGCCAGGGAGAGCTGGGGACCGACCGCGTTGGGGCAGCGAGGGCAGGCTTTGCTGGCTCGTGGCCACTTCACTTGGTTGGCTCTACCTGTCCCTTCAGACGCATCCCATAAATTCCCACTATGCTGGACCTTGGGGAGGGAGAGGAGAATTTTCCATGTCTGACAGTATTATGGGCACGAAGATATTAAAATGGTTCGATACTTGAATCTGAAGAGTGTTCGGAAATTCTCAGATGAAACGCATTAGATCAAGTACTAAGTATTAACATGCATGAAGAATGTTCTATTATAAACCCCTGTTTTCACTTTCTTGAAGCTTTCCAAAAAAATTAGCCCTTTGTGGTGAAATTTTCCATGCTTGGTTTCAGCCCAAAGGTAACTTTTTTTTATTTTTTTGCAAACTTTGGAGAAAAATATATTAAATCGTTTTCTGAGTTATGAAAAGATGAAAAAAAGCCCACACAATTTTTCCACTTTGAAAGCAATTTCAGGATTTCAAAAAACAGGCCGATAACTAAAAAGTTGAAACTTTCCATGTGTCTGGTTTTCAGCAAGGTAGTCTCCCGGGCAATTCGGGAAAGATAATGTGTGTGCACGCTCATAAACATGACTATATATTTAAAGAACTTCATAACTGGTTGAAGAACATTTTATCATACTCAACACAAACTTTCCTCAGAGTAAGAGATTTAGTGTTTTTTGAAATCGAGTCCTTCACAAACCAATTTGTACTGAGGTGCTGACTGCCTAACCCCGTGGTTTTCTCACACCGGGGGTCGCTAATGGGCCCCGTGGACACAGCTGTGGGACTACTATGCGCTGTTCTGCAGAACTGCTCTGGCGCCCTTCACACACTCTTTCTCCATCTGCCCCAGCTCAATTCCAGGATGCTGAGCACTGTCTTCTCAGTTCAATGTCTGCCCCTGGGCCTGGGCCTCCATACCAACTCCCTCCCTTTACCTTCTCTGTTCTAGGTCACTCACATGTTCACATTTCTTCCAGTTCTTTCTGAAATCCCCCCCCAAGCATTCCCCTACTTCCTGCTAGCCCCCAATCCCATGCATCTGAAGGGACTTAAACATTAAAGAAACAACAGTAGAAGCCATGACTGATAGCACAGTGGTTAAGGCGCTGGCCTGCGAACCCAAAGGTCGCAGGTTCGATTCCCCAGCCAGGGCACATAACCAGGTTGCAAACCAGGTCTCCAGTCAGGTCTGTGGCTGGAGGCAGGTGAAATGCAACCATACGTTGATGTCTCTCTGCCTCTCTGCCTCTCTCCCTTCCCCTCTTTCTAAAAATAATGAAATAAAATCTTTAAAAAAAAAACAACAGTAGATCAAATAGGTTTTGGTGGTTTGTCAAGGTAACTTATTCTAGCCATCTATAATCATAACTTTCTTAACTACTATTCCACCTAAAAGCAGGTAATAGAAAAGTTAGGATACAAACTAGAGTTCTAGTTCTGCCACTTATGAGCTGACATACGGGTTAGACATACACATAACTCTTTGGAACTTCAGTTTCCTTATCTGTAAAAAGGGAAAAATTAGGTCATTAAATGGTCCTGTTACATGTTTTGTAAACTTCAAATGAAAGTTGGGTGTAATTGTTAGAAATGACAATACATCAATTTCAAAAAATATTTTAGGTTTCTAGACTCAAATGAAGAACCAAGACGAGGCACAAAACCACTTTTGCAAGATGCAAAATTGAGCAAAATGCAATTTTCCTAGTTCTCAAGTGCGCTGAAAAACAGACAGAGGGACACCTGCTCCTACAGGTGTCCTAAAGTCTCTGTCTGCATGGATGCTGCCTCAGCATTTGTTAAATTACCTTCCACTTACAGGAAAAGCATCCCTTGTCTGGCTTCTTCCTTAAGTCATCCTTTGTCTTCTCCCCTTTACTGGCCAATTTC
Source organism: Noctilio leporinus (assembly GCA_004026585.1). Lineage (NCBI taxonomy): Eukaryota > Metazoa > Chordata > Mammalia > Chiroptera > Noctilionidae > Noctilio > Noctilio leporinus. The sequence continues at coordinate 427,404 of PVIW01000596.1, forward strand.
TGGATAACTTTCCACTTATTACTTGCAACCTCCTCCAATGACTTCACTAAAAATGCCCTCTTCCAGTTACTAATAGCAGAACCCTGAAGTTCCCTTTTACTGTAGCTTTTGCTACACTCCGATCTGAAACCGTTACCTACTGCTATGTAACACAGCATCAACTCCCAACGTACGGTTTAAATACGCAATGATCAGTTTTTCTGATTTTGTGGGGTGTGGAATTCAGACAGGGCTCAGCTGGACTTCTGCTCCGAATGGGTCACTCCCTTGACTGCATTTAGTAGCAGACAGGAAGGGCCTGAAGGTCCAAGGTTTCATGCACATCTGGTGCATCCCGGTCCACTTCCTACATGGAAGTGGCTTCCGGAAGCTCCCAGCACCAGAACTTCCACTGTATCCTGTTGGTGAAACCTAGTCGCATGTCCAGCCCAAGTCTGAAGTGGAAGGAGAAGAGACTTCGCCTCTTGAGGAAGGAACGGCAAAGAATCGGTGGTTTTCTTTTTTGCGTAGCCATAACTTTCTGGACATTTTCTTTTTTCTTAGCTTCTGTGATACATTCTAGTTTGTTTGATTTATTTTTACCTTGACCCACAGGAAGATAATACATTCTACATTGTAATCTAGGACATTAACACACACTCACAGAAAGTGAAACAAAAGTTTCATAGCACCTATCTTTAATAGACTTCAACACACTCTAATATTTAATATCCTTATTTACACACACACACACACACATATTTTTTCATATAAGTTGCTTTGTGCAATCCAGTGTGAGGAGTGACAGTCACTTCCAGGCAGAGGTTTTAAAATACAGTGTGTGATTCACTCATTCTTTCTATCTTCTGCCCTGAGACTGGAATATTCCAAATGGAAGTTACTCTGTCAATCTGGACTCTGGAATAAGAATACATGGAGAGAACTACATGGGGGCAACCTACCCTCAAAAGACTTGTATCAGGAGCCAAAAACCACCCTTTGTTGCTGACACGGTGCAACTGTAGTGTAGTCTTCCCTGGCCTGACTGACACACTGGCTGCAACCCAGATGTGATTTCAGGATCCACCAATGACTGCAGCCAATAGTCTGAAAAACTGTGATACCTTCAACGTTTTCCTCTTCTTCAGCCCCCTTCCCACCTAATACAGGCATTCCCCTAAGACGCATGTATGACCTGCTTATGTCTCTTCATAGCCTCCCTCGACAAATCCCATACCCTGCCTTCGTTACGTCTCACCTGGACGAGTAAGCTTGCCTACCACGTGGTTGTTCACTTTGTATTCTGTACTCTCTTCCCATTTCACTCTGGGTTTCAGCAGCTTACCTCACCTGGGGCAGGATGGTTATCCCCCCAGGCCCTTTAGTGGCTTCTTGCTGTCCCGAACAGACGGGTCCAAACAAGAGTCTAAAGCCCCTAGTCCAAGTTTTTTGTCCCTGCACTTCTACGGGCCCCGGACCTCGCAACCCCCACGTCCTTCGTGCACGCTACTGCGTCCCAACCAGATGGCCACTGCTCTCCTCACAGGCCCAGTGACAAACGCCATTCCTCCTCTCTCCACAGTCTCCACAGCTCACAGTGCACGGCAGCCTCCCATCACCAAAACATCAAGTTCTCTGCTGCTGCCCGGCCCGTTCAAACACTGGCTCCTTCAGCAAGCTTTCTCCGATAGTCCCCGTGAGGAGCCGCTTCTCCCTTCAAAACACGCAGAGCCTATGGTAACTACTGCTCGTTTGCCTTCCGTTTCCCATCACGTACTGTAGGGACCGGGCTCTGACAACAGCTATTCTGACAAATGATCTTATTCTTCCCCCTCCCTCCAGATTCCATGGGTGTTGGACACAACTCAGTGATGTTCTCATAAGCATGTCTAACTTGGTAGGTGTGAAGGTTCATCAGAATAGTGAAAGCACACCACGGTCTCAATAGCCTCACTGCTGACAGAAGAGTTGAAATTATATTCTTCCCTCACGTAGGTGAGACGTATTCCTGAATCAACACCTACATGATCGCACATGCTCTTCTGACCCCTTCAGGAACGCTTTTCAAGCTTCTCACTGTTCTGTGGTATACTCTGCGTTCCTAAAATTTTAGACTCTGAACAATAACAAATCCATGTACTCAATTTTGTTATGTCAATTATGTCTCTTAACTACTCAGTTTTATTGTTATGTCTTCATTTAAGACTTGTTTATTCTTTGGACAAAATTCTACCATAGCTATCTGTTTTCTTTACCCACAGAAAATTAGTAGCAACAAATTAGAAGTGGCACTTAATGCTATGGGAGGGGAGAGAAAAACTATAAATAGACACTAGAAATATTTTTTTAAATGCACTATTAGCTAAGACATTTCACAACACAGACAATATTGCTTTAGTTATATTTTACTGGAGCACAATGACACTATCAAAATGAAGTCCTTGAATCACTAATTCATCCATAATTAATATGCATTGTTGAAGAAGGCTAATCAGTGAATAATATACTTTAGACAAATTTTTACCCAACTGGATAGTCTGGTGCTGAAAGAAGTGAGTTTAAGTAATCTGGAAATTTCATTTAGAGAGAAGATATTTTGGCCAACCAGACAGACAAAGGAAGCTCTACATTATTGTGCATTTTCCCCAAAGGAAGGCCAAATAATATAAAAAATTAAGTTTTGAAGGATCTGATACCCCTGGAAGGAGAGGAAGTATTATCATTAAATATTAGATTCTTAGAGAAAAATAAAAGTTAAACCACTTGGAAGTTCACCTCATGACTCAGGACAGAGTCCAGTTAAGAATCAAGGGCTTTCAACTCCCAACTTTGAACTTGATGCAAACAATTTATTGGTTCATTTTGAACATATGAAGGATTGACGTTGGGAGAAAGAAGATTCTAGATAGAGGGACAGGACTACTGTTTTTTTATTCCCATGTTACCTCCTGCTCCTTCCCATCCCACCCCACTCCACCCCACCCCACCCCACCCCAAATTGCTAGAGCAATATTCATGGGGTCTCTTATGCCTTGAGCTGAAATGTAACGAGTCACATGAGTATACTCTGGGAACATCTGTAGGCTCTGCTATATCCTGAAAGAGCCATCAAATGTCTTCTTATACCCACAGCTAACACAGCTGTGCCCCACCCCTGGAGTCAGGCAAAGCCAAGGCACTTTTCCTGCAGTTCCCACTTACAAAATGAAAGGTGGGACCGGGCTGTCTCCCCATCTCAGTTCTAAGATCCTATGAGTCTAAAATTGTGTTTATTATAAGTCACAATGACTAAGGTTTAACAGTCATCTAACTGTTTTCTCAGTCTCTTTTTATTTAAATTCTTTATTCTGGACTTTACTGTCAAAATGTAGGAAAAATTTCTATAATTCTATGTACCAAATTTGTTTAAAGAAAGATATTTTAATACCAGATTTTTGAAAAGAGCCAGTTTTTTAGTGTATTAAAATATAGGTCAGACAATATGTTTAAAATATGCAACAAGTCTCTTACAATGATATAGGTCAGACAATGTTTAAAATATCCAACAAGTCTCTTACAATTCCTTTAAGACCAAAGTTTCCTATAATTAGCTACAAAAATATGGTAGAGAACTGAACCAAAGTAAAACCAAATAAACCAGCTACTAAACTACACATATGTCCTTAAAATCTTATGGGAGTCAAATATTCCAGTAAAAATAACAGAAGAGATGGAAACACAAGTTTCTTATTATCACACTTCATATGTTATAAAACATAACAGCTAACTTATTTTTGGCAAAATGATTAGGGATTGCAACACTCTGGCTTACACAAACTTATTTGATTGTCAAATGCATCTTAAATGGAGCGTGTCATGCTAACTTCAGGCATGCAGGCTCCGTGCCGTCCTTGAGTAGCCTAGAGACACTGAAATTTCAACACTTCGGTGGGGATCATACCACTGAAATTAACTGGGCCAGGTGTTTAAAAGAGGGGTGGGGGGACTTCAACAATGCAGTTAATTGAAACCAGATAAAGCTTTTGAACAGTAAAAAAATCATACAGATGTTCACCCTCCTCCCGGGTGACCTTCATGGACAATTTACAGCACACGTTATTTTCTAAATGACACCCTTCTAAGGAAGTTTCACACGTCTCTCTGAAAACTCTAATCACAGTATGAGTGATGTCCACAGAGCAGGTTAAGTTCATGTTTTATGGTCCTTTTCCCTTTTCACCACTGTTCCTACAAGCAAGAGCACCTGAAAGCACAGCATTAACCAGAAAGGCCTAAAGCTGAAGAAGTTCTAAGGAGCTATGTTAACGGTAAGAGGAGGCGTTCTTCTTCTTTTCCAACAGGGCGAATGCCAGCCAGAAACACACATGTGGAACACTTTTTCATAGATGCTTTACAGAAACAACACGTCACACGCAGAATGGTGGAGCAAACAAACAAAAGCCCCAACGACAGATCTGTGATTAAGCGAAGAGACGGAAGGACACAGAGGAACGCCTTCCTTCCCTGTGTTTATACAACAGTGTATTCACCAGGGTCCCCCAGAGACACGGAGCAAGAGGAGAGGCACGGAGGATTTCTATACGGGGAGTTATTATGGGAACTGGCTCCTGCAACCACTGAGGTCAAGAAGCTCCACAACATGCCACCTGCGGGCTGACCAGTAGGAGAGCCACAGGCATAATTCAGTCCGAGGCCACAGGCTTCCAAACTGGGGGTCTTGGAGTCTGAAAACTTGAGAACCCAGAGACCCAACATCCTAGGGCAGGAGTGGATGTCCCAGCTTAAGAAGTGAGACAGAATTCACCCTTTGTCGGAGTTTTGTTTGGGCTCTCAAAGGACCGGGTGATGCCAGATGGCAATGGTGAGGACATATCTGCTTTTTCTGTTTCCTGATTTAAAGGCTAATCTCTTCTAGAGACTTCCTCCCAGACAAACGCAGCTATCTGGGTGTTCCTTACCCCAGTGAAGTTGACACATAAAATACGCCATCGCAAACAGTTATGCTATTATTTCAAATATGCCAGTACTCTTTAAAAAATATTTTAAAGCTTTTTAGATACTTGGAACAACGCACATCAAAATGGTATTTCATGGCAGTTTGCCACGTTTTATTTGACAGGACCAAGTCACTTCCCAGGCGGGGAAATGAACTGGGTGTGCGCATGCGTGCATACCATCTGTGTGTCTGACATGCACCACGCATGTGAAACCCCAGCTGCAGGCGTGGTGGGACAGGCGGCTCCTGGCCGCTTTCAGCTCTAGGTAATACGCTCCTCTTCAGTGGGGGCTGGACCTCGTGGTTCGCTGCTAACAGACTACCGTCCAGTAATGGGCTTATCATTTCTATAATCGGTTGTGACTCCCGTCTTGCCAGCTGACTTTCTCGGGCTCTTCTCCCATGCTGGCTCCCAGAAGGCAAGTTAGAAAGGCCCACATGTTAGGGAACAGACAGTGGCCTCCACCCAGCTGCCAGGGAGGAACCAGCCGAGTTCTGCCAACGACCACGTGAATGAGCTTGCAAGCAGACCCTGCTCAACTCAAAACGTTCGGGAGAGCCCTTTTCAAGGCGTCTTATGAAAGACTCTGAGGCAGAGGGCCTGGCTGGGGTGTGGCCGGCGCAGACTCATAGAAGCTGAGAGAATAGGTGTGCACTGGTTTATGTGGCTAAGCCTCGGAGCAGCTGTGGGTCACTGACACGGCAGTTAACCTAACGGCTGAGGCAGCGGCCCACTGTCACGTCCACCATAACAGTCACTCACCCCTACAGCTAACTTTGAAGTTCTAGGCACCATTTCTAATTCTTTATAGAATCCCTAAAAAAAGTCCTTTGAAGAACATCTTATTATCCCCCGCTTTACAGATGAGGAACGGAAGGTACGGAGAGGCCCCATAACTTGTCCCAAGTCATGCTGACAAACTGTGACAGCAAGTATCTGAACCTAGGCGTCGTGCCTCCAGAGCCAGAGCTCACAGCCACCGCGCGGGGCTCGTAAAGACGGTGACCTTGTAGCACAGTGCTAGAGGAGAGGTAGAAGGCGCAGAAGAGACGGGAAGCCATGCAAAACAAAGGAGTCACTTCATTTTGACTTCTTTTGACTAGCTAGTGACTGATCTTAAATAGTCTCTTATAAGACACCAAGTTACCTATAACTTAAGAATTCCAGGCAACTCTAGATGAAAAGGCATTCATTTGGGAAATTCCCCTCTCCTTCTGCATTATTGCTTCAAACATCGTGGAAGCTGCATGAACATCCACTGACACAGGCCCGCGGTCCGATGGAGAAAGGATAAAGGCAGCTGCCAAGTACCCCTCTCTGCTCTGTTACCAACCAAACAAAAGGACAGCGGAGGGGGCCTGTGCAGGTGCATCACCAGGGCGGGCCACCAGCTCCCGAGGATACTTACTGGGATGTCGGGGGCACGCTTCAGGATCTGCAGGGAAATGTAGCAGCCTATGGAATGGCCAATGACCACCAGTTTGGTTTCCTTCGGCACATGTGTTCTCAGGAAAGCTATCCTGTGTTCTATTTGACCATGGAGTCCATAGATGTCCTTAATTTCTTCAGTGTTTGGATCTAAAACCAAAAATAGGTGCATGTTTTTATTCATTAAGTAAAAAGGAATAAATTCACTGGGAAAAATATTAGAAAAACTAAGAGTAATAATAATAGTAGTTGCCATTTGCTTAAAGCCTACAATGTGCTGGCTGCAGAATTAGGCACGATTTATAATCAATTCTATCAGCCAATCCTGCCAATAACCAATAACCCTGGAAGGGAAGTATCAGTACCTTTGTTTTATAGAGGCTCACAGACACTAGGTGACAGAGTGACACCACATACTTGTCAAGTAAGAAGGGGAGACTCAAACACAGGTCTCGCTGTCCTCACGGACAGCTACCACTGAACTACTACTCCGAGCTTGTGCCAATGGTTCTCGGACTTGAACATGCATCAGAACCCCCCGGAGGGTTTCTTAGAGCCTGAGTGCTGGGCCCCACCACTAGGGTCCCTTGTCCAATGGGTCTGGGTCGGAGCCTGGGAATCTGCATTCTAAGTTTCCAGGCGATGTTGATGTTGCTGGTCCTAGGACCACACATTGAGAACCACTGGTCAGGCTGATTTACGTTACTAATAAACAACTATAAAAATCCATGACACCGTTTCATGGTTAGATAATCCTCCCTTTGAAGAACTCAAACCGAAACCTTAAGTAGAAATGTTGTAAGCTGCTTCTTTTAACAAGCACAGGCCTGACCTGACATACCCCCTCTTCCTTTTACATTCTTCAAGACTAATTAACACACGACCTAGCAAATCTTCAAGAAAAATGAACGCGCCTCCCTTGGTGTTTAACCAGTACTCCACTCTTACGCCAGCCCTTGATCACACTTGCGCCACTGACTGACTATTTCCTCTCTCAGGCTGCGACCTCTGTGCGGGCAGGGTCGTTCTCTCCATTTGCGTGTTCTCCGTGACCAGCACACGGTCACTGTTACTGTTGAGTGAAAACATGAACTGACCAGACAAGCTCTGAGGATGCTGCTGGCTGACATTCTACACAGAAAACTTCAAAGGTTCTCCCTGTGAACAAATACACAACCCCTAAGACAGAGCGTAATATTTCAAAATGCCACAAGGTAGTCAACTGCTCCCTAACATTGGCACCACTGGCATGTGAAATTTCCCGCCCCCCTGGCCCCTGCAAGGTGCTGCTGGAAATGGTAAGAGGCCGCCAGGTGGCTACTCAAAGGTGCCCAAAACGCGTTAGGAAGCACTGATCTTCAGCTTCATCCGCACCTGCTGTTTTCCTTGCTTGGAGCTCGGCCCTCCCTGCTGACGGGGTAACTCCTCCTCACCCTTCGTAGGCTTCCCCTGGGGAGCCGTTTTGTTAAACTTCCGTTCAGCATCCACACCCCATGCTTATCTGACTTGGTCCTACTGTACCTTTCAGTCCGGCCTCTCTCTGTCCCCCAATGCCTGACATACAAGTTATTAGAGGGTTTTTTCTATTGACCCAATGAGGGTCAGTTCCCGATTTCTGTGGTACTTACTACTTTTGGGTTAGCCTAGAATTCATCCTCCATTTAATAAGGGAGCTCAACAGAAAACAAAATCGAGGAGAGATATACATAGAATCTGGAAATCTGACTTTGGTAGGCCTCCTGATAAGTCCAAACCCAAATGTTTATTTAATATTATTTTTAGTTTGAATAGTTTACACTCCCTTATTCTCAGCGTGCCTTCTCGGATCACCCCACCCACACGTGATCCTGCGATTTCCTGACAACCTCAGCACAACACCTACAGTATTTGCACCGCATTTAACAGCGTCCGCCTTCCTTTCATTGGGACGGAAGGTATGGTGCAGAGATCATGAGCACTGGAAACAAGATACAGCTGCTTCTATTTCCCAGCTGAGCACCCTACTGGGCAGATCTTTCAACTTGGCTTCAGCCTCCTCAGGTATGTAACAGGAATAACGATTCTACCTTCCTTGGAATGCTGTTTGCATAACTTTAAAAACACACAGAACAGAGCGAGAAATGAAAGTTATGCTTCTATCATTTCAATTCCTGTCATTCAAATCCTCCCTCAAATACACCAAGAACCCAACATGGTTAGAGCAAAGAGAAAGAAAATGAGCTAAACGCAATAAACATTTTAAACTTCATTGAAACCAGAAGGTTCTGAAATGTTTCAGATGAAATTTAATAAACATTATAATTCAAACAATTACTTACGTGAATATTTCAGACATAAACCTGGTTTTACCTCTGGAAATTGCTGATGTCAAGATGAGCACTTGTTAATGTTTGCTGAAGTCATGAGGCTAATTTATTTCTCTAAATAAATACTCAATGATAGAAAATTTAAATGTGCTATCTGGACATTATTTTACTAGCAAAAACTATAGGTTTAAAGACTATTTATATACTTGACTGTATTTCAATGTCTATTATTATTTTAATATACTCTGAAAAACTTAGGAGTCATCAAGTTCCTCTCCATAAAATGCAATAAAAAAATGACAATCAATTGTATAAAAATGAGAAGAATGACAATATGGAAATGATATATACCATTCTTTCTGTAGGGAAAATGTACTCCAAGTTACAATCAGCTCAGTACATGTGGAACTTAATCTTTTTCAAAGTTGAGAACTGCCTGAATTGGTAAATGTTAATCCAATTCACCATATCTTTATCAACATAATATTAATTATTCCCTTTTAGAACCTGACCCAATTTCTTAGACCCATCTGCATGAAATTCTCTTTACAGATCACTTATTGACCCTGGAGTATATTTCAAAAAGTACATCTAATCTGTTCCTAAGTAGTTTATAGAGAAATTAAGTAATATCAGTATTTCACATTTACTTTTCATGTAGTTGTTCAAACTGGTTGATTCAGTTACTAAAACTTTGTCCATTTTGGATAGAAATATTATGTATCCCTTATAGCTTCAGGACACAGGTAAATCTGATAAATATTATTTTCTTCCATTTTACATGAACTAAATTGGCTAGTCCAACAGCAAACAGCGAGTAGTTGGCCAATGGTAATACTGAAAGTATGGATATAAATAGAATATACTCTCCTTGCCTTCAAGGAGTTCACAGTCCAATAACACAGAAAAACCCCCACTATTATAATATATTGAAGTAAGAAAAGCTCAAGCATTTCCTTGAGAAAAGAATAGGGTCTGGAGATCATAAAAAGTACTTTGCCTTTCTCCATCTTAGCCAAAGTAAATACATGCACATTACAATAGATGTGTAACTTTGATACAGAAAGACCTGATTAGACAGACCTCTGGGGAGGAGTAGGGCCGGACCGATGGAGGAGGCTGACCCTGGCAATGGTAAGTAGTCTAGGACAGGATTGGCTGAGAAGCGGAACACCTTCAGCGAACATGAAATTATGGGCCAGAAGAGTTAATAAAAGGCGGGCAGAGACTGGCTCTCCTCCTCCAGGAGGCCTGGAAGATCGTGCTGCAGCGGCCCGTATTTTGGGTGGGACGGCATTTTGGACGGGACAAGAAACTTCAGGTGCAGCCTAGGGCTGGGCTGGCCTGGCAGCGGGGGGCAGGCTGTCCTCTGGGTGTCCTGGAGGGCACGGGCTCTGCGGAAGAAGCCTGCCATTCTTCCGAGATGGTGTAGCTTTTGTATCTTATATTGTTCTGGTTTGTAAACTAACCCTATAGAAATAAGATAATTAAAAACAGGAGGAATGATAGGGGAACTCAGGAGTTACAAGATTTTAGCCTTAACTGATGGGCTAAAGTGGCTAATGCATGTGGAAAGCCATTATTCCAAAACTATGTAGCTTTTGAATAAAGACTCCTTTCCTTGATCACCAAACCTTTGTCTCCAGAATTTTGCCTACAGGGTGTCAGTGGGCAGCAGGGCCCCATTTCCTGTTCAGTAACATCTTTCCATATTTGAATGCACTCATAATAGTCTAAATTAATATCTAACTCTACACACACATATGTATGTCCAGCTATGCACTGAATATAAATATGTAAGTGTTGCTATGTTGTCACATTACAACATTTACAAGTCACCTATGACCACAAAACTAGCAAGGCTGGAGACTGTGTCTACAGAAGCCTTTTGCCGGCCTGAGCCTGTAGACAGCACCTCTCTAAATCTCACCCCAGCATTTGCTCAACCAGCAAACCCTCCCATCCTGCCCCTACCATTCATTCCTCCAGAGCTGAATCTTAATAATAACTTTGATTAGTAGCACTTTGTATTTTAAAGAAAGCTTTGGGCAAGATGAACATACAGTTGACTCGTCAGGTACAGTTTTAGAAACACACAAAACAGTATCATGTTGCGCATTATCACATATATGTAACTAAAAATATAAAAAGAGACATGAAATTTACTCTAACTTTGTTGTAGTAGAACTCGAGGTAAGGTTGTAAAATAGATGGAACTTTTTCTGTGTTGCCTTCTTTCAGTTAATTAACAAAAATATGTTATTATGGCAAAACATTAACTATCAAAAGAGTAATGACTAACAGAATCTTAGATGGTCATATAATTGTTTGTTTTCCTATAGTTTAAAAAAATTTTCAAAAGTTTTAAGAGTGCTTTGACATGCTGTTCCCAGTGACCTTACATGCATTTTATAGGGAAAACCACCATTCACCTCTTCATTATTCTTAATGGAACACAAAAGCTCCAAAGGACTTGGAGTTCCTTTTAGCCACCAGTGAAGCAGAGGATGAGAGCTGCCCCAGTTCTTGATGCTCACTTAATTCACCAATCCAAAGGTCTTCCTCTCACAACGGCTGCTTCAGTTTACTAAGCTGATGTGAAAGTACACTTTCATAGTTCAGGCCACCACCGTTCCCCTAGGTATTTTGTGAGCTCCCTGTATTTAAACACTGGTGTGACTCCTAGCCTTCAAGGTATGCCACACAGTGAGGGGATGGTGGGTAGCACTCTATTTAAACTGCTACCTTTTTTTAAAAAACAAACAAGCTTTCTAAATGCTAAACATGTCTTACAGAATATTATAAAATTATTATTCTCTAAACAGATGGTGAACCAAATGATGCTTTCTACTCAGCTAACACCGATGATCTGGCTAAGGATTTCAACGGGGGGAACGTGGAGGTGAGGGAGAGGAGACAGAGGGGGACTGACCGATTCAGCAAGGAGAACACAAGGCCATGGATTCGGCAAATAATAAAAGCAAAAGGCATGAAAGTGTGAGGTGTAATTGTGGGCACAGTTACGATATCCATGGCTGCTTGTGGTTTGGGGAGAGGTGGACCAAGAAAGATTAGAAGGGAAGGCAGGGGCTGGATCAAGGAGGACTGTGAAGTCAGCGAGGCCTCCGGACCCCAGGGTAAGAGCCGAGTGGCCCTGAAGGGGGGGCAGCGCACGCTTTCCGGGCAACGTTCCTCCCTTAGCCCTCCGGTGCTTCCTCCTGTCTATCCTGAGACGAACTGTAGCCTTGATTTTAACTTCTTTCCTTGCTCTGCCTTTTGTTTTCCTGACTCTTCCCACCTACTTAGAGCCCGTGTTTATTTCTAGTGACAGAGTCCTGAGACTTGACTGTTTCCTTGTCGTTGCCTTGGACTCATGTGGTCATTCCACTTGCCCTCCTGCTCCTGTGCCAATCACCGTCCTGGCAAGAGGGAAGGCTCTCCTGGGCTCTCACTCTCAGTTTTGGGTACTGGATGGGGGTGGGTTTGTGTTTCTTTGGAGAAACATGACCCAAATTCATCATCAGTTGAAAGGCTTCCTAACTTTTTTAGATATTGTTTTAGCAGCTGAAACTAAACCACTATGATTTCCAGCTTTTATGTTCTACTTTTTGAACAAATGACTTAAAACAGTTGATAATGAATCTGCCATCAAGGAAGCCGTCTCTATAGTAAATCAAAGCCAGAAAGAGTTGATACTTCTAATTCCTGAAATTTTCTTTTCACACTTTTTTTTTTTTTGAGTCACCCCCTTCTGACATTGGTGAACATCTGTTCTCCCAATTATACTCAATTTATGACTGATAATGTGGTGCAACGAGAATATTATTTCCAACTGTTGATAATTTTAACATGTGCTAATATGAAGCAAAACATACTTTTAACACTTGATGTGTGGTTATTGCTTATGTCCTTTCCCTCAATGATTACATATTTTCACACCATATTTTGCAAGTCAGAAAACCTGTACTTTAGCATAATCATCTTGGATGATGAATAATATCTCTGTCCTGCCTATCCAAAGCAATCTGCTACAGCATGTGTTTGCACACACAACCTGCAACGTGTAAAACAGATGAAAGGAGAACTGCTGTGGGTGAAGGGGTGCCAGTGAGGCCCAGATCTCTGCCCTTCACAGAGCTTTTGGGCTACTCAGAACACAGGGGGAAAGTCAATAACCTAACAAGCAGCATTACTACCTTGTAGACCTCTGCAGCTTTCCGCATAGTAACCTAGTAGGTTGTCAATAAACCCACGATGATGGTGAGTTGCCCTCCCCACGCCCAGACACCACGGCTTCCTTTGGCCCTGTGGTGGCCCTCTGGGCTGATGCCTCTAGGTGGCACTGTCTCATTAGGTAGCAAAGGACCCAAGCTCTAATTACTGTTATTACACAAGCAGCCTAAACGATAGGCATACTCAAAATAAAGTTATTAATAACAAGATGTCCATTTAAAACAAGAATTCAAGACACTTCCCAGAAATTCAGGTACAAAACAGACCCTTTCCACCGGTCCCTCACTAGTGGGTGCGGGTGAAGACCTAGAAAAGTGGTTTTGAAAATGTGGCCTCGGCTGAAAGCTTGTTAGAAATGCAGATTCTCAGGTCCCCCGCCCCCCATCAACTGAATCAACACCTCAGGGGGCAGTGCCCAGTAATGTCTTTTAATAAACCGCCTCCAGGGGATTCTGCCGCAGCCCAACGCTGAGGACTCCTGATCTAGGATCACCCGCCAAGGGTCTATTCTCAACTTTCACAGTTGTTGCTCGCATTGTGCTCAAATGTCTGCTTTACTGAACTTAAATTTTCCTTGGGTCACATATGAAAAACTTAAGACAATAAAAACTGAATCTTAAAATATTTCATAGCACAGCAAGTATTTGCTAGACATTTTTTTCACTTTCAGTCACATTTCAATATGATGGTGGTTGAAAGATGTTTTTAATTAAGACAAAAACTGAACATTCAGTTTCAAGTGACTGGTGCTCTTAAAATTGTTCATTGTTAAGTAATCAATATTTACTTATTTTCCAAACATACCCTACTCTTTAAGCAAAGCATAAAAGTCTCTTAAGTAAGTTGCATTCATGTAGGAACACACACACGTACACAGAGAGAAAAAGATACTACGAAAGAGGCACATGGAGGTATTTACGCAAGCATTTGCTGATGAGCTGCATTGCTTCACGGACACTCCATTTACCCTGCCCCCTTACGAGTCACAGCAGGGAAAGCATCACAGGCTAGGCCACCTGTGACCACGGAAGGTCTAATCCAAGGATTAGCTCAGGGTCCCCAACCTGAGGAGCCAGGCTCCTGCACACTGAGCGGCCCACCCACAGCACCGGGGAGCTCTAAGAACCAGACTGCGAGCCGGCTTCTCACTCAGGGTCTGCAGCCACGCTCACAGCAGAAGGTCAGAGCCCTACAGCCCTTCTTTTCCTTCCTTGAGGAATAAGGGTTCAAGGTGGGATTTGATGTAGATACTCTGAGGTGGAAGATTCTATAATTCTTTTTATTCATACAATTTTTTTTCAAGAGTGGAAACTTTCCAACATGTAAGAAAGTACAAAGAATAGCGTAGTAACACCTTTGTGCCCACTGTCCATTTGCTACAATTTTTTCTTTTATTTCAACTTTACTGAAGTATGATGGACAAACAGAAATTGTATATATAGATTTAGGTTAAACACGTGACTGTTTAAAAGATGCATAATGTAATGATTTAATAAACATATCCATTGTGAAATGATTACCATGGCTAAGTTGATTAAATGCAGCCATCGCCTCACACAGAGTAGTGTGAGTGCCTGATATTAAGCTCTTTTTTTTTTTTTTTTAAGATTTTATTTATTATTTTTAAAGAGAGGGGAAGGGAGAGAGGCAGAGAGGGAGAGAGATATCAGTGTATGGTTGCCTTTCACCTGCCTCCAGCCACAGACCTGGCTGGAGACCTGGCTTGCAACCTGGTTCTGTGCCCTGGCTGGGGATCAAACCTGCGACCTTTGGGTTCCCAGGCCAGCGCCTTATCCACTGTGCCACCAGCCAGTGCGGACATTAAGCTTTTGATTGAGGAGGCATCCATGTCTAAAGACCTCCTTCTGGAATAAACACACAGCCGGCTGGCGGTCACAGCTACTAGCAGAGGACCAGACAAAGAACCAGGCCACCCCCGCCCATGAAGGTCCCTTCTCTACAGTCTTTAGAAACCCGCACACGTTCTCTCCTTTGTTTACCCTGAAAGTACTACCTGCATGATCAGCAGGCCCATTCATCACTCAGTCACCCCCTAACAGTGAGAGTGAGCACTGCCTGAGAGCAGGGACCATGGTTCATAATGATTTTCCTCTACCATTCCTTTCAGTACAACCCCTGAAATGTAGTGCATTTGTACTACATGTAGTACAAATGTAGTGCATATTGTATGCATATTGTAATTATACAATAAATGTATAGTTGATTATTAGTTGGTAAACAGACAAGAGAAGTCCTAGACAAATTATTTAATCTGTCCAAAATTTTACAGGAAATTACCTGTAGAAGAATGAAAATGACTAAAATCCTAAAATGACCGAAATGAGACATCATGGGCTCAATGCCACCGCAGAGGTCTCCTCTGGTGTGGCGTAACCTTTAACCTCGGGGCTTTCCGGCAACAGGGACACTCGTTCGCTCACTAGGAAGGAAAGCAGGTGTTTGTACAGACATACCATCCCGGGTTGTGTGAATCCTCTTGTCCTTGGGGACCAGAACTTGCCCAGCATGACTGACAACCCAAACTGGAAAGCGTCTGTTTACCGAAGAGTACAGAGCCTTTATAAATGGCACATAAAAGGCAGAAATACCTGGGTTACCTAAGGAAAGAAGCATAGGCCTTAGTTAACCAAAGCAATAAACCCATATAAGATGATGTGCGGACAGCAAAAGGCTTTATTTCTCAGCAAATCTAGTAACATTTACACTTACACCTCAATGTTAATATCCTTTATATCCTATGTCTGGGAATGATCACTTAGAAAATTCCTGCTCCTGCTTTGTTCCCCAACTGTTTCAAATAAATTCTTCCTCCCTCTTCCCCAACTTAATAAATGGAACCACCAACGATACACTAAATACTCCGGTCCTACCACCAGGAGTCATTCTTGGTTTCTCCTTACTTTTCCTATCCAGTTTACCAGTAAGTCCTGTCAACTTTGCACCCAAAATACATTTCAACTTTGTCCACTTCTCTCCATTCTATTATCACTTCCCACTGGCTCTCCTGAAGAGCCTTCCACATAGGTCTTTCCCCGACCCCTTTGAAATATCTTCAAACCTCAAATGAAGCCAGAGCAACGCCCGACTTGGGCCTTCCCGTGGCTTTCCACAGTCATCCAGATGGTCTGAAAGCACTAACGCTACTTGTCCCTTCAAGACTGCACTACGCACTGTTGCCAAGCTGCATGAAAACTAGTGAGTGTACCCATTACGGGACAATAATGAGCAAAACTAACAACAAGCAAAACAGAACCAAGTATATGAATACAAGGAATAGGCCTTCAGTGGTCAGGGGGAACGGGGTTGGGGGGAGGGGGGAGGCAGAGGCAGGGAAGGGGAGCAGCTTAGACAAGAACCTAGTATAAAGGAACCATGGACATGGACAACAGGTGGGATTGACTTTGGGGGGAATGGGTGGGTGGGGAGGGGGACAGAGGGGAGCAAAAAGGGGATGGATGTAATACA